>PYAF01004193.1:0-20612 GCA_007407185.1 Glycine tomentella
AACTGACGAGCTTCTCTTAAGGCACCACAAATAAAAAAGCCTTTGTCAGCTGTGAGTGTAAAGAAAAAAAAAAAAACCAAAAAAATGAGGGAGTGACACCTCAGAGAAAAAATGGATGAGAGGCTGACACGTGGCCAAATTGCTGAGGAGATGACACCTGTGCTAAACCAACCTTCTTTTCTTATAAGTAATTGATAAATTGGCAATATTAAAATAGTACTAACCCTACTTTATTGGTTCAGACACTGCATTATGACGTGGATCCTTTGCAGCCGTTGACGTGCGGCGATAATTACGAAGATTCGCTAGCTTTTCACATTTCACAAGGTGAGGTTCACGGATTTAAATAAGAGCCAAAGGTACACAATCGGATCGGTGAAACAATTGAATTGGATCTCTCCAAATTTCACTTCAAATACGAGTAGTTGTGAGTATTTAGCCCTTTATCATATGAAGGTGTTAACTCGTTCTCTATGTCGGATTTTATGGAACTGGAGGGATAGGTAAAACAACTACAGCTGTGAAAGTAATTGTTATAGTTAGTTGTTGTTTTACCTATTCCACCGATTCCATGTATCCCTTTCCTGAGGGCGTGGTTAATTTCTTAATTTTCATTGCGGATTTCGTTGAAGCTTTGTGTTTTAATCAGAAGAAGGCAAGTATACTATGTTTTTGCTCTGGATTTTTGTGCCACTAAATTGATCTTAAGATTCTAACTTTATTGTTTGTTCATGGTATTTTTTTTTTCTTTTTTGGCCAAAAGTTCACGGATCTGAGAGTTTTAAGTTTTTTACCTCTTGTTTTCTATGCCAGTAAATTGATTTTAAGATTGTTAACTGGATTTTTGTTTGTTTTTTTTGTTTATTTGGTATTTTTTTTCTCCAGAAGTTCATAGATCTGAAGTTTTAGCTTTGATGTTTGTTGATTTACCTTAGTTATATCTGATTGTGATGTGTTTGGTGTCTCGATTTTGAAGATCTATCATTTCAAAATTGAGAACTCTATTTAATTTATTTAAGGTTCATGAATCGGTGGAAAGAGTTCAGATCTTGGATGATTTATCCTGCAATTAGATCAATGTTGATTTTTTTTTTAATTGCTAGTAGGAGGAATCGAATCCTTTATCTAGGTCAATGTTGTTTGCAAACACGGCATATTTGTTTTTTTTTTTTTTTATTGATCGAATTTATTGATGCTGTAACATATCAGATTAATTTCTTCGGAATGATCTTGCTTGTTTAAAGAAAGCTCAAATCTTTATTGGGAGCTTATTGAAGAAATAAAAGGGATTCTACCCGACTTAGGAACATTCTACGGTCCTAATTTTAAGAATGTCATGAGGGAGTTTATTTTTGAATGTTTTGTGAGAATCTTCAAAAACCTGCACTTTATAGTGTACATGCATGTTATTGAACTAGGTCCTCTTTGGGTTATTAATTTGATTTAATAATTGATATTTAAGTCGACTCAAACTCTACATATGATAGATTGCTACAATTACAATTGACAGAAAACCTTAAGCTGGTACGAACACTGTGTCAAGGGACCATAATTTCTTTTCCTACCCATTAATGTTTTGTGCCCCAATAAATAACCCAATTGATCATCAATGGGTTTTAAGCGAGAATAGGGTCCCAAATTGAAGGGAAAGATCTCTCTTCTCAATTGCTGATCATGCGTGTATATTTTTGGAAAGAAGTCAAAATTTGAAGATGTGATGAAGTACTGTAAGAAAATTAATGAATTGTAAAAGGGGCAAACTAAATTATGGATCTGATGAATTGGTGAGCAAGTTTCAGGAAAAAATATATGCAGTGAGAACAAAATTTGCATACGGGGCAAAAGGCACCAAGCATCATTGTTTACTTATCTAGCATTGAAGTCATTAATCAATGTCAAATGGGATTAGAATTCGATGGCATCAATGTGATTCAGTAAGTAGCTAACCGTGTTCAAGATAACTACGCTTGCATGTAGCATATATTTTCCAGCTTTCAGAGGATTTTATTCAAATATAGTTTCAACTTTTGAGAGTCTATTATTTTTAATTTGTTAAATTGAAATTTGTATTTGTTTTTAGTTTTTCAAATTTGTAAAATGTTTTTCAAGTCTCTTCTGATCGGAAAAAAAAAAAAAGTATTCAAGTTACACTTCTGTAATAAAAGAGCCTCACAAATATGTATTCAAGTTGTTAGAAATTAATTAGAAAAAATGCCCGGGAAAGTGATGTCGCAAAAAACATTGAGAGAATTTTTTAGTATAATTAAATTTATAAAATGAAAGTGAAATAGTTGTATAGTTCTGAGTAATGTTCAAAAAAGTTATTTCGATATAAATTTAAAATTTATATAGTTGTAATTATAAGAAAATGAAATCTGAATATTAATTTCATGAAAAGTAAAATGCCTAAAATTCTCGATTTGTTTTGTTTGGAGTGATTTTTAGTGAAATAATTTATATTTTTTCTATTATTTAATATTATGACCAAGAATTAAATTATTAGTATATTTATAATTGTTTTCTAAGTATATGTATATTGATATCTAGGATTTCCTATTTTCTTTATTGCTAAAGCCAACCACCTATTTACAAACAAACCAGACTTTACAAAAAGAAAGTATGTAAAGTGGATCACAAAGTTCAATGTATATAAAATACATCTATGAGTGTTGGGAAGGATTCCAAGGATGTATATCTAGATAGGGGTGTTCACGGATCGGTTCGGATCGGTTTTGGTCAAATTTAGGACCCAATCTAATCAAATTTGATCGGTTCGGTTCGATTTTCAGAAAAAAAAATTGAAATCCAATCCAATCCAACCCGTTCATGAACAGTTCAGTTCGGTTCGGATCATCGGGTTACCTATTTAATCTTTTTTAGAACTACTATTTTATATCACGATTCTTTTAAATATTTCATACAATTAACACAATATTATTAAATGTATGAAAGTAGTAAAATTGATTCACTTAATACTATCAACATAATATTATAAAATAGACTGATAATATAAATTAAAACAAAAGATTTGTGAACAATATTTATATAATAGTCTGAATCATAACTGTTTCTTACAAAAAAAAATTTATAATTAATTTTGTTGCAATCATATTTGCTAAAACAAACAAATAAACAAAATATGATTCATTAATATTATAAACATGGTAAACAAAATATGAAAAAAAAAGGTGAAACAAATAACAATATACCTGAAAATAATACATTAAGAAGTTTCAGCACTTACAGTTTCAACACTTGGAGACCCAATATTAGCAGTATTTAAAGTCAAATCAAACAATTCTAAAAACTTAAACATGTCTCAATTCATTAAGAACAGAGACAAAACTGGTATCCTAGTTCTCAGCTGCAACCGTTTCCAAAATCAAGAAGACAATAAAATAATTACATTTACACTTATATTCCTTAAGCAAATAGGTACTTTGAAATCCTGATTGAGAGTTGAAGAATCCAACTTATCAAATGCTTCTATTTGATCTCACAATAATTTTCTCAATGATGCAAACATAAACGCTCTAATACTCTAATATTATTTGGAATGGAATGCATATATGAACACCAAAATATGTTTCTATTTATACTAATTTAAAGATATGATTTTAACCAATTTTTGAATGCAATCCTAAATATATTCTATCATATTATCCAATGCAATATTAAAGATATTCTATTATATTATGCAATGCAATCTTAAAAATATTCTATCTTATTTTTTAATGCAATATTAAAAAATATCCTATCTTAATTTTTAATATAATCTTAAACATTTAAAATATCATACATTTTTTTATTGTCAAATTATTTTTTTAATTTTTAATATATATATATATAAATAATAAAATTTATATTATTATTACGGGTTCACGGATCGGATCAACGGATCTGTAAATCTAAACCCGTAACCCAACCCGTACATGAACGGTTTTGATAGGTTCAGTTCGGTTTTGACCCAAATATATAAATGACCCAAACCAAACAGTTCAGATCCGTTCGGATCGATTCGGGTTCACGGATGACTCGTATCCGTGAACACACCTATATCTAGATATAGAATTGGATATGTATTCTTATAAATAATTTGTTATACATATATATATCTATAACTGAGTTTCAAAATTTTTTATGCACAATAATTAGTTTAGTTTTTTTCTCAAATTTTTAATTTCAAAATAAATTTATTTTAAAATTTTTTATCCTATTTAAATTTAAGAGTATTTTTTGTGTGGTAATAGTGACAATAAAAACAGTGATGGAGGAAGTCAATTTCATTTAACATTGGTGATGGTGGTGTTTGTAATAGTTGTTAATTATCAAAAATATGAAATGTATTTTTAAAAAATTATCAATCAAATTTTTAAAAAAATTCATTTTAAAAATAAATTAAAAATCATTTCAATTTATTTTTTTTAAATGTGTTTTTTTTTAAATTGTACTTTTTGCAAACTAAAAACGTACAACCACTCTCCAAAGTGACGCTAAAAGAAGATAGGCAAAACATAATAATTGTATAATTATAAACAATATTAACTTAAAAATGATGAGCAACTTAGAATTAAATTGTGAAAAATTTCTTATTAATCAACATTTCGAGCTGGAAAATGTAAGACCCCGAGTTTTTGATCATGTAGTTAAGCTTGTGATTAAGGCTATAATCATGTTTAAATGATCCAAAAAGGCGCATTCAGCAGAAAACTATATCAGAGGTGCGGCGCCAAGAGCGCCAGGTCTGACGCCGAGGGCGCCAGAGCACTGGAGGATGGCGTCGTGGGCGCCAATCCCACGCTGAGGGCGCCGAGGTCCCTGGAAAGTGGCGCCTGGAGCGCCAGAGGTGGCGCCTGGGGCGCCAATTTTCCCAGGAGGCGCGGAGAGCGCCGGATGCAGCGCCGGTGGCGCCATGGCTTCTGGAGGGTGGCGCCTGGGGCGCCAGGGGCGCCAGAGATTCTGGGTTACGGCGCTTGGAGCGCCAGAGGTGGCGCCAGGGGCGCCAGAGTTCCTGGAGAGTGGCGCTTGGGGCGCCAGATGCGGCGCTTGGAGCGCCGGAGTTTCTGGAGTATGGCGCTGGAGGCGCCGGAGGTGGCGCCTGGGGCGCCGTGTATTCTGGAGGTTGGCGCTTGGAGCGCCGGGCTGGCGCCTGGGGCGCCGCGAGTCGGGCTGAGCGAGTATATAAAGCCTGAAACGCGAAAATTGAAGGGGAAAGTGTCTTCTTCTTCTCCATTTCGCCCTAACCTCCATTGTTGACCATCCCAAGCTTCCTTGAGCCATATTTGTTGACCAAAACACTTCCATTTGGCTTTTGATTGTGAGAGAAACACTTGGGAAGCTTGAATCACTCACCCCTTTGCGTCAAAAACCCCTTTTGAGTGATTTTGGAAATCCCCTAGAGAGAGCTTGAGAACTTGTGATTGGCTGAGACCCATTGTGAGGGAAGGACACCGGAGCTCGAGGAGGTGGTCCTAGGGTCTTCTTTGACGCCGTTGAGGTAAGAAAACTCAAGCTTCTCCGTTTGATTTTGAGATTGGGGGTTTGCATGAATAGTAACCCTTTTGTGATGGGGTTGGAATTAGCTCAAAGTCATGAAGAGACTTGTGTTTAGGGGGTTATTGTGATGATGATAGAGCCTTCATAAATCATTATTGATGAAGTTTGATTTTGGCTCCGAGGCATGCACGTAGAGAAAAAGGGGTTGAGTGCATGGTTATGTTGAACCTTAGAGTAGATGATGAATACTCTAGGGATGTTTTAGATGTTGTCCATGAGCTGATTTTGATTGTGTGATTGAGCTTGGACATGATGGGGCTAAGGCATGGATGTGCCTGTGTAGCCTGAACGGAGTCTTAGGAGAGGCTCTGGGGCCTTGGTTAGGCCGAGAGGGATCCTAGTGAGGGTCCGTGAATCACTTGTGAGGTGATTGGTTATATGTATGTGGAAGGGATTGTAGTTCCTTTCGTTATAACGGCGTGGGACCGTTGCTTATATGTTGTGTATGTTGCCTATGTAGGACGTGAGTCCGATACTGTTGGGGGTGGTAGCCACGAGACCGGGGAAGCCGGCATTTTGCGAAGAGCAGGTAAGCTCTTGGACCTTGATCGTGTGTCCTTGCTGTGTTCCGCCATACCCTTAGTGAAGGGATGGTTTTGATGTGTGAATGATTGTGTATATGTGAACATGAATGGAACCCTTTAATGAGGGATTATTGTATGTTGATTGTATATGCTTGGAATGCATGCTGAACCCTTTGAAGAGGGTAGGATATATTGAATGTGAGTGAAAACCCTTTGTTGAGGGAATGTTATGAAATGCATATGTATGTTTGAATATCTGAATTGAACCCTTTGAGGAGGGGATTATATGCATTGATTGTGCTTGTATGACAGGTGAGCTGAACCCTTTGATGAGGCGGATAACATGTGTGGCCTGTAATGGCTTGCAATGCTTGAAATACAAACTGAACCCTTGATGGGGACGTGTTATGTATATTGTGTATGATTAAACCCTTTGATGAGGGGATGTGATATGTAATGATATGTTGATTGAACCCCTGATGAGGGCATGCTATTTATGAATGTGTAGTGGACCCTTCGATGAGGGAATGACCTGCTATGGATGATGAACCCTTTAAAAAGGGACGTTATGTGAATCCTAGAATTGGATGAATGGTATCCTATTGTAGTAGGATAGATGATAGAGATTGAGAAAGACCTGGTGTGAGATGAGCCTGTAATATGGAGGTAGCCTCCCACGAGGAGATGTTCCCATATCTACAGAAGAAGCCTCCCCAGGCAATGGTAGGATGATAGAGGATGAGATGCCCCTGGGTCACATAGAGGTAGCCTCTTTCGTGAGAGATGTTCCTATGTACCTAGAGGTAGCCTCACCAAAAGGAGATGTACTGGATATATAGTTGATGCCTCGTGGCCAGAGATGTACCTATATATCTAGATGAAGCCTCCGCTAGGGATATATGCAGGAGATGTGCCTAGTATATAGAGGTAGCCTCCCTGTGAGGAGATGTTCCTATATACTACGATGTAGCCTCCGCATGACAGTGATTGATGTGACGATATTATGTCACGAGTTCAGTCTGATTGTAGTCAGACAGTGTATTATAACCTGATTGTAGTCAGGTAGTGCTTGATAACCTGATTGTAGTCAGGTAATGCTTGAGACACTTGGTCGTGGCCAGGTGGATGATGAATTGATATTGTGATTGCTTGATGATATGGTTGTGATAATGATGTTGATATGTGTGGGAAGTGAACCAGGGGAAGGAAATACCTTCAAGGGCCCTGAGTTTACTGAGATTTTATATCTCACCCCGTGTGTGGGGCTATGTTTTGCAGGTGAATCATCGAGCGGAGCTGATAGATCCCAAGGCAAGAAGCCTGTGCAGGGATAGCTGGAGTTGTAAACCATAGGCTAGATGACATGAGTTGTAGCTCATATCTTTTGTATATGCCCTTGGTTTTATTTTGTACCCCTGTGAGGGAAGTTTATGTACAGTTCTGTATAAGACACTACAGTTGATGTATATTCACCATGACTTATGTACAGTGTATATGATGATGACATTTGTTGATGCCCTGTTTATGTTTATTGTATGCTTCCAAACTGCTTAACTCTGATGTTTATCTGATAATGATAGTGTTTAAGGCAGGGTAATGACCCTAGTTGTAGCTGGGGCGTTACAGAAAAGTTTCTTTAACTATGACGACATATGAGAATTTTCAAATTTTTATGCAAAGTTATAATTGAAATTGCAACATACAATTAATCATAAAAAAATCTGAGTGAGAAAGATAAAATTTAACATATTTAAATAATCGTAAGTAACATTTATTTATCGTCCATGCAAATTAAATTGATATAGAAAGTTGTCTTTCATGGCTGGAAAGGCAGTGTTTTTTTTCTTTTCTCTAAGGTTTTCCATGAAGAAGCATTTTGAAGAACATAAAAGTTTTTTTTTTTTTAGGAAAAAAGACAAAAAAAAAACTATTTTTATTATAGTATGACTAGGACAGATTAAAAAAATAACATTTTGAATTTGAGAAACTTTTTTTTTTAAATTTAAAAACTACAATAATAAGTTCTTAAATTTAAGGAAAATACATATTTAAATCAAACATAAATATAAATATGCATATATCTTAAAAATTTAATTTGATTTACTTTCAAAGTCATTATTCATGAAATTAAAGGTTATTTTAATTATTTTTTATAGGACAAATATTACTTGTGGTTCTTTATGTTTAAATATTTTTTCATTTTAGTACATTAAATTTTAAAATTTTTATTTTATTCTTTTATGTTTTCAAAATTTTCAATTTAATCTTTTTTTAAAATTGTTTTAGCAAGGAATTTTATTAAATTTTAAATTTTGAAATTATTAATTTAGCATTATGATAATTAAAAGTCAGTATATATATATATATATATATATATATTATTATCCTAAATTAGAAAAAAAATCTACGAACAACAATGGCATCCTTTTGTTATGCAACATTTTCAACCTCCACCATACCATGCTTGATTCTGATGGGCAGATGTGTGAGATCTACACCCAATGTTTGGGCATGATGGAGTAGTGTTTGAGCAATTGATGGTTGATTATTTTTTTATCGACAAATATTAGTTTGTTAGTAATGTTACTTTTTGTTAACGGAAGGATTGGAACTCATAACTCTCCCCCCTTCTTTTCTCCATTCGCCCACTAGACTAACCTTATATCTCCCACATTTGACGGTGGATGGGTTTGGGAGTTTGGCGGTGCCGGAAAACTACCAGCTGATCTTCAAAATGGACGACGACTAGAGCTTGAACAACCTTCTTAATGGGTTCGACACACACAATGTGGTGCAGAGTGGGATTTCATTTCTGGATCCGGACGATGTTGTAGTGAATAACAACAACAACAAGGAGGAAGATGGAGGCATAATGTGCCCCTCACGACAGAGGACACAACAAGAATGATAGAGGCGACGTTCGTAGTGCCCTTTGCTTACCCTTGCTTGACACGTAAAACTCTCTAATGAAATATTGTGCAGGGTAGAATACTTGAGTTTCGTCCTATTCATTTTTATTTTGTTCAGATGTATTTGTTGGATGTGAGGATGAATGGGGTGGTGTATAATTGTGAGTATGGTTGATATCGAAAGGTGGGAAAAACATTCATATTCATTTTGGGTGGGTGTATCTTATGTGGTCTTATGGTGAAAGGGTCCTTAGCTATTGTCTACCTATTAGCATAAACTAGGATTTGGATTTCTTGCAAATACTAACCATCTGATTAGGGGGTGGGGGTGGTTTTGTCAAGGTTGTTGGGAAATTAAGAGGGGTAAATATCCATATAAGTGAATTAGACACCAAACCTTAACCCAAAACCTTAAGTCCCAGGTTTATGGGTCTTCTCCTCATTTATATGGTGTTCAACTTGTCTATTACTATCTTGGTGAGACTTTAACTTACACTTGTATTCCAATAATCTCCCCCTCAAGTGTGAGTCTCTTCCACATGGTAGCCTCCCCCTCGAGCGAAATTCACAATTCACAAGTAGTGACTCTTAGAGCTTATGCTCTAGTAAACTTGTACCGCTGCAACACTTGCGGGACTCGCTGCCTGGTCTCCATGCATGAACTCACCCGCTAGGAAGGCTTTCGATGCAACGGATGTCCAAGTCCATGGATCCACAAATGCATTCTTACTTGTCCGAGCCGGTCACTAAGTCTAATAATCTCTGATACCAATTGTTGGAAAATTGAGGGGGGGTAAATATGTGGGAGATTTACACCTGAGTAACTATATAAATGAATTAGACAATACCACCAGCTCTGATGTGAGACTTTAACTCACACTGGTACTCCAACAGAGGTAGGGGTTGGGTAGGTGAGAAGGAGGGGGATAAAGAGGTCATTTTCAAGTTTAGAGGGTAGCTGGGGCAAATTGGGGTGCCAATATCAATTTCTTCAAGTTTGGGAGACCCGCGAGGCCACGATAGAAATAAAGCAATTTGAAGGAAAAAAACATATTAAAGCTCTAAAAAAAAATCCAATTATTACCCCGTGTTCTTTTAGAAATTGAATGGAATCATGTGTACTGCAATATAAATGACCACCAAACAAATGGTTTATTAAACAAAGTGGAATCCATGTCTTCAAACAAGTAGCACGAAGGACATCTAAATCATAGTTCACCGAAGGACGCTAGTTTAAATTTCATCTTTTTTGTGAACTTCAATGTAAATAAATCAAAGGATGAGATATACATGTTGTTTGAAGATTCATTCGACGGTAATGCAAAATAAAAAGATAAAAAACTGGTATCAACCTCTCTGATTAAATTCATCTCTGTCTCTTAAATAGACTGCTAGTATCAAAGATTACATAACAGCTTTGTAACAAACATAAACTACAGCTACAGATCTTATCTTACTGTTATCCAAATAAACAAACTAGAACAAACTAAACAAACTTCAGTTGCAACTAATATAAAGGATAACAGATATAGTAGATAACAAGATAACAAATAAAGTTATCTGTTACAACTTAATAGGAGCTAACTCTCCAACACTCCCCCTCAAGTTGGAGCATGTAAGGATGAAATGCCCAACTTGGGAAGGAATGCATGAAAGACAGCATGACCGAGTGCTTTGGTGAACAAATCTGCAAGTTGAGAATGTGTGCTCACGTGGGCAGTGACAATATCCCTAGCGAGAAGGTGTTCCCTAACAAAATGGCAATCCAACTCTATGTGTTTGGTGCGTTCATGGAACACAGGATTAGCAGCAATATGGAGAGCTGCTTTATTATCACAGAACAACTCCATGGGGTCCGAATGAAAAACACCAAGAGATGCAAGGAAACCTTTTAACCAAATTAATTCAGCAGTGGCAGCTGCCATGGCTCTATACTCGGCCTCTGCAGAAGAACACGCCACTGTGACTTGTTTCTTAGTGCGCCACGAAATAGGAGACTGTCCGAGCATCACAAAAAAACCGGTAATTGATCTCCGAGTAATAGGACAAGAGGCCCAATCTGAATCACAATAGGCCTGTATCTTCAAATCACAATCAGAACGTAGCAAAAGACCCTGTCCTGGACTACGTTTTATGTACCTGAGAACCCGTACAACCGCATCGAAGTGAGCTTGGCGTGGGGATTGCATAAATTGCGATAGAATATGCACTGCATAGCTTAAGTCTGGTCTTGTTATTGTGAGGTAAATAAGCTTACCAATTAGCCTTTTGTATCTTTCAGGATTGTCATATAGTGGTCCGTCATCAAGCGCCAACCGATAGTGTTGTTCCATAGGTGATTGTGTTGGCTTACTGCCACTAAGTCCTAATTCACGAAGCAAGTCCATTGCATATTTACGCTGACACATGAAGATTCTGGATTTATTCCTTGCCAATTCAATTCCGAGAAAATACTTTAAATTACCCAAGTCCTTAATCTTAAAGCAGTTATTCAGGTATTGTTTGACGTCAAGACATGCTTGAGTATCATTACCAGCCAATACAATATCATCGACATATACTAGGAGTGCCAAAAACACATCACGATGGCTCAAAGTAAACAACGTGTAGTCTGCACGAGATTGACAAAAATCGTACTCTTTAAGCGATGAGCTCAGCTTTGAAAACCAGTTCCGAGGTGATTGTTTTAATCCATACAAGGATTTTTGCAATCTACACACCTTATTAGGAGAGCCAGTGCTGAAACCCGGAGGGAATTGCAAGTACACCTCTTCACTTAGATCTCCATTTAAGAAAGCATTATGCACATCCATCTGGTGCAACTCCCAATTTCTTGCAGCAGCCACAGCAAGGAATGTCCTCACACTCACCATTTTTGCCACAGGAGCGAATGTCTCGTTGTAGTCTTCTCCAGCCACTTGCCTATTACCTGTAATGACCAATCTGGCTTTATACAGTTCCACTGTTCCATCAGAATTGTATTTAATTTTGAAAACCCATTTACTGGGCAAAGCATGTTTCCCTGGTGGCAACTCACAAATCCTCCAGGTGTTGGTATCTTCAAGAGCAAAAATTTCCTTTTGCATAGCCTCAACCCAACGGTTATCTTTCATGGCATCTCTGAAAGTTTGAGGTTCATGTCCTGCATCTACAGCAGCTAAAAAAGCTCTATGTTGAACAGAAAAATTATTGACACTAACATAGTCATGAAATGGGTACCTTGTGGAGAAGACAAAGTCGGTAGTATCGATGGCTGGCAGGGTGCTATGTGTTTGTATGTTACAAGCAAAGTCTCGCAAATACCCTGGTGGCCTATGAGTACGGGATGGACGTGACGTCACTAGCTCATTCATGGACTGCTCTTGTATTGTATCAGATTCTGTGATGGCGGGAATGGACACATCAGATTGCAACAATCTCCCTCTGTCATCCATACTTTCAACTGGAATGTCAGCTGCATTATTCTCAGCTGGATTCACATCCCCTGGATTTGTTAGTGTGTCATAAGACTCGTCAGGTTCAACATCCTCAAGAAAAGGAAGAGATGATGGCAGGTGTTGAGTTTTCGAGAAAGATTTTGTTGTCATTGCAAATGGAAAAATTTCCTCAAAAAATTTTACATCTCTACTAACAAAGCTTTCATGTGTTTCCATGTCAAGAACCCTCCATCCTTTCTGCCCTATAGGATATCCAATAAAAATACATTTTCTGGAACGTGCTGCAAATTTATCCAAAGGTTTGGGTCTAGTATTGGCAAAACACAGACAACCAAAAATTCTTATGTGCTTATATGTAGGAGGGACACCGTATAACACTTCATATGGGGTTTTGCCATCAAGTAATTTAGAGGGTGTTCTATTTATCACATGAACTGCAGTTAAAACACTTTCCTCCCAGAAATCAGTAGGCATATAAGCCTGGAATAATAATGCTCGAGCAATATTTAGAATATGCTTGTGCTTCCTTTCAACTCGGCCATTTTGTGCACGTGTATGAACACAAGAAGTTTGAGAAATAATTCCCATTTCGCTGTAAAATTGCAATAAATCTTTTGATTTAAATTCTGTCCCATTATCAGATCGAATTACTTTCACAATTTTCTGAAATTGATTTCGAATCATAAGAACAAACTTTCGTAATCTATCACACGTTTCCCTCTTTTCAGCCATCATATAAATCCATACATTTCTACTAAAGTCATCAACAACAAGTAAGAAGTAATGTGCACCAGAAGTAGAAGAAAATTTATAAGGACCCCAAGTGTCACAATGAATAAGGTCAAAACATTCTTTACTACGATATAAACTCAAGGGAAACATAGCTCTAACATTCTTGGCTCTATAACATATATCACAAGCTTTATTACAAAAATCTTTATTGTAAGAATTTCTAATAAATGGAAGGAAAGAAACAACTTCATGAGATGCATGACCCAGCCTCTTGTGCCACACATCTACTGACTCATAAACTCGTGTTGCAGCAGCTGAAATCTGTGGGGATTTAAACACATAGACACCTGCTTCAGCCTGACCCTTACCAATCTCCCTCTTCAACACTTGGTCCTGCAAAATGCATTAATTGTTAGTAAATAGCACACGATGGTCATTATGTTGCAGGAACTGGGAGACTGATATCAGATTACAACGCAAAAGAGGCACAAATAAAACATTTTCTAGAGTAATGTATTTATTCAACTTTGCTTTTCCTTGTTTCTCAGCATAGGTTATTGCTCCGTTGGGTAACCCCACTGCCAAAGGCACAATAGGTGTCACATCATGCAATAACTCTATGGTGCCTGTCATATGTTGTGAGGCTCCACTATCAATGAGCCATTGAGAACAAATACTCTTACCATGTAATTTGTCACCATGCTGTGGTAGATCCACTAATGCTACCAATTTATTTATCAGCTCAGGAGTCAACATAGAATAAACCCCTGCTTGTTGGGTAGATATTTCAGTAGTTTGTACAACATGCACTCTTTCTTGTGGCTGACGTCCATCACCACGCCCCCTACCACGTCCTCGACCAACAAAACGCTGAGTGGGATATCCAATTACAGTCCAGCATTTTGCTGGATCATGGTTTGTTTTCCCACAATGTCGGCAAGGAACGCGTTCCACTGGCTTTTCTAGATTCATACGCTGCTGTGAGCTTCCCGCCTGAGTTTTAAAATTTGTTCGTGTTGCATAGTTGACCACTTCAGCTCGTTCATCTTTCTGCCGCGCCATATCTTGAAGGGTACTTTCTTGGGTGATCGTTGCATAGATCTGGTTAACATTGGGAAGTTTAGGATAATTAAGTATTTGGGTCCTTAATGTCCCAAACTTTGTATCATCCAGTCCCATAAGAAACTGATACACCTTTTGCTTTTCAGCTTCTTCGTTGAGATGAGTAACAACAGCACACTTCACCCCACATGCACATGATGGTTGGATTTTGCTGCCATCTATCTCATCCCAAATGGCACCCAATTTTGTATGCTCCAACACTCATTCCTTGCTGTCTAATTGTGGTCAAGCTAGCCCTTAGCTGGTAAATTCTTGGCACGTTAGATATTGAGTATCTTTCCTTAAGGTCCTCCCATAGGTCCTTTGCAGTGTCAAAGTACTGAATATAAGGTTGCAGCTGAGACTCAATTGTATTATGGATCCAGCTATTCAGCATTGAGTTGCATTGTTTCCATGCAAACCCTTCATCAATATCATCCTCCTCTGGTTGCTTGACAGTTCCATCAATGAAGCCTAATTTATTCTTGGCCTTGAGAGCGTTTTTCATCGCCTTAGCCCACGCATCATAGTTGGCTTCTCCTCTCAACACAACATTTGTTAACAACGTTAGGACCATCCGCATTACTAAGATAGTAAGGGGAATTAATATCACTGATGGCCAGCTTTCTGCTGCGCCCTTTGTTAAATTTCATGGATATGTTATGTGTTGCATTTAGTATGAGATATGTTAACAACGTTAGGACCATCCATGTCTTCAAACAAGTAGCACGAAGGACTTCTAAATCATAGTTCACCGAAGGACGCTAGTTAAATTTCATATTTTTTCGTGAACTTCAATGTAAATAAATCAAAGGATGAGATATACATGTTGTTTGAAGATTCATTCGACGGTAACGCAAAATAAAATAACGTTATAGTCAAATCCAAAATGTTAATTTATATTAGAGTCGACCATCACGGCACGAGAAGTCATCAGAGTGGTTGAGTTATCTGTTCAAGTTGACAATTTAACAATTGTCGAAGATAAAATGAAACTTCGAGGAAGATGATAACATCAGTTTCGCGTGCTGCTTTATTTAAGAAATAAAGACTTTTACATATTTATTTATTTATTTATCATACGCAATCTTGTTTTGAAACTTGTGTATATGTACGATGGTGTTTGGCTTCAATTTTTTATTCTGAGCTAATTCAATTGAGCATAGTGGGAATACAATGTCCTCCTCTTCCTTTAGCTATGGATGGAAATATGATGTGTTCCTCAGCTTCAGAGGCTCTGATACTCGCCATGGTTTTACTGGTCATCTCTACAAAGCTCTTTGTGATAGAGGAATCCAAACCTTCATTGATGATGAGGAGGTTCAAAGAGGAGAAGAGATCACACCATCACTTGTCACGGCAATTGAAGAGTCCAGGATTACCATCCCTGTGTTCTCTAAGAACTATGCTTTTTCCACTTTTTGCTTAGATGAACTTGTCCACATCCTTGCCTGTGCTAAGGAAAAGGGTACACTGGTTTTACCGGTTTTTTATGAGGTTGATCCCTCGGATGTACGACATCAAAGAGGTAGCTACGAAGAAGCACTGAATAGCCACAAGGAGAGGTTCAATGATGACCAAGAGAAATTGCAGAAATGGAGGAATGCTCTGAATCAAGCAGCTAACTTGGCTGGTTATCATTTCAAACATGGGTAATTTTTTTTTCTTAACCTTTGTTTCTTTTCCTTCTTTCTTTAGTTTTAACTTGTCTATTGATTTAATTATTTGTTGAAATTCATGGATATGTTATGTGTTGCATTTAGTATGACTTCACTCAATTGTACAGGAAAATGAATATGAATATAACTTTATTGGCAACATTGTTAAAGAGGTCTCCCAAAAAATTAATCCCACTGTTTTGCATGTTGCGGACTACACTGTTGGACTGGAGGTTCGAATGAAAGAAGTAAACTCGCTTTTGAATTTGGAATCTGGTGGAGTACACATGGTAGGGATCCATGGACTCGGTGGAGTAGGCAAAACAACACTTGCTCGAGCAATTTACAATTTGATTGCTGATCAATTTGAAGTATTGTGTTTTCTTGATAATGTGAGGGAAAACTCAATTAAAAATGGATTGGTGCATCTCCAAGAGGAACTTCTTTCTAAAACAATTGGAGAGAAGGGCATTAAGTTAGGAAGTACCAAGGAAGCAATTCCAATAATAAAGCATAGGCTCCAACGGAAGAAGGTTCTTTTGGTTCTGGATGATGTTGACAAACCAAATCAGTTGCAGGAAATTGCTGGAGGGACCGATTGGTTTGGTTCAGGTAGCAGAGTCATCATTACCACTCGAAACCGACAGTTACTAACATGCCATGGGGTTAAAAGCAAATACGAGGTTCATGGGTTAAATCATAAAGAAGCTCTTGAATTGCTTAGTTGGAGAGCTTTTAAAATTGGCGAAGTTGATCCATGCTATGTGAACATTTTAAACCGTGCAGTAACTTATGCTTCTGGTCTTCCACTGGCTTTGATAGTAATAGGTTCCAACTTGCTTGGAAAAACCTTAGAAGATTGGGGATCTGCCTTAGAGCAGTATGAAAGAATTCCTAATAAAGATATTCAAAACGTACTCAAAGTAAGTTTTGATTCTTTAGAGGAATTTGAGCAACAAATTTTTCTTGATATTGCTTGTTGCTTCAAAGGATATACTTTGACACTTGTCAAAGAAATCCTTTCTAGTATTCACGATTTCTGTCCGGAATATGCTATTGGAGTGTTGATTGACAAATCTCTCATAAAGATTAATGAAGATGGTTGCGTGACAATGCATGACCTGATAGAGGACATGGGTAAAGAAATTGTCCGACAGGAATCACCAGAAGAACCTGGAAATCGCAGTAGGTTATGGTGTCCTAAAGATATAGTCGAAGTTTTGGAAGAAAATAAGGTAACACTGATATAATTATCTGATTATATGATGGCGTCCTGTATTGTATGATAGTATAATTACTCCTCTTATTCCAATCTTATTTTCGTTGACAACGTAATTTTGGTTGACTTGTGCTTATTCTCTTTATTTTATTTTATTTTTTTGACAGGGAACTAGTAGAATTCGAATCATAACTCTGAATTTTTTAGAATATCCTGGAGGAGTAGAATGGGATGGAATGGCCTTCAAAAAAATGAATAACCTCAAAGGACTTTTCATAGGAAGTGCTGGCAGCTTTACCACAGGTCCAAAACATCTTCCAAATAGTTTACGAGTACTAGAATGGAGTGGCTATCGTTCACCATCCTTACCGATTGATTTTCGTCCAAAGAAACTTGTCAAACTAGTGTTAATCTTTAATTGCTTAATGTCTCTTGATTTGTTCTCGTCAGAGAAGGTATGCATACAAGTTCTCTTCACTACTTCTATATCAATATGTTCTTTTGAATATTAATCCTTTGATTCCTATTTCTGTCTCTTTTTTGTACCTTTTTGGCAGATGTTCGTGAATATGAGAGTTTTGAAATTTCCCTATTCTCAAAATATAACAGAGATACCTGACCTATCTGGTGTCCCAAATTTACAAGAATTATCATTTTCCAGTTGTCAGAATTTAATAAAAATTCATGAATCAGTTGGATTTCTGGATAAACTTAAAATCTTGGATGCTGATGGCTGCAGCAAGCTGACGAGTTTTCCGCCAATCAAATTGACCTCTCTTGAAGAACTTATACTTTCAGGCTGTTTTAGTCCTGAGTGTTTTCCAGAAATATTAGGGAAGATGGAAAATGTAACTTCCCTTAATATTAAAAACACTTGTATAGAAGAACTGCCATCTTCAATTCAAAATCTCACTCAACTTCAAAGGATTAAACTGAAGAATGGTGGAATTATTCAGTTACCAAGTAGCATTTTTGGGATGAAAGAACTTCGTGATTTTATTGTTAAAAATTGTGAGGGGTTGCTACTAGATAACGAAGAGGAAGAACAAATGAGCTCAATGGTCATTAGAAGTCCCGTTGATTGTCTTCATCTTTCAAATTCCAATATATCAGATGAATTCCTTCTAAGAGGTCTCCCTTTGTTTGCCAATGTAGAAAAATTAATCCTAATAGGGAATGATTTCACAGTTCTTCCAGCATGCATTAAAGAACTTCAGTTTTTGACAGAAATTTATTTGGAATCTTGTAAGAATCTTAGAAAAATTAGAGGGATTCCACCTAATTTAGAAATACTCGACATAAAAGATTGCACATCATTGGGAGGTTTGGACCTCACTCTTCTTCCTTCATGCACCAAAGAATGTCGCTTTTTAAGGAAGCTTTTCTTATCTGACTGCCGTCAACTTAAAAAAATTGAAGAGATTCCCTCCAACGTTGGAAAATTTTCTGCAATAAACTGCAAATACTTGACTTTTGAGTGTAGAAGCATGTTACTGAATAAGGTTAGTATTTTTCTATATATTTGACTTGATAATTTATATATTTCAAGTTGACTTATACTGTAAATATTTATGTGGCTGAATGCATGAATGAATTATGACCTATAGGAATTGCATGAGGCCGATGGATACAAATTGTTTCGTTTGCCAGGAACAAGCATTCCAGAGTGGTTTGAGCATTGTATCAATGGATCATCAATTTCTTTCTGGTTTCGTAACAAGTTCCCTGTGATATCTCTATCTTGGGTTTATGCTGGACGGATGTTTTATATAGAATCGTTAGAAGTTATCATCAACGGTAAAGAATATTCTTTCCCTGGTATTGACTGTTCGTATATATCCTATGACTGTTCGTATATATCCCATGATCTTCTTTGTATATATGATCACATAGAGGAACTAATCCACGACTATGTTCCTTCGGAAAATGAATGGAATCATGTGCTGTGTACTAATTCATTCGGATCCCGACGAGTCAAACAAATTGGAATCCATGTATTAAAACAAGGAAGCAACATGGAAGACATTCAATTTACGAATCCATGTATTAAAACAAGGAAACAAGAAAAGCGAGATTTTCACAATTTACCAACATTGGGGAAAAAGAAGAGAAGAGACTGATGTTTGTCTCTTCCCAGAAATGAACTCTCTTCCCTTTGATTGATAATCAAATTTTGTGGTTTTAGGACAATTAAATTGGCCTTCTTTGATTATTATGTAATTAATGTTATGTATTCCCAATATATCTACACTTTATTCACTGACACTAATGTACTGTACTTCATGTTATTTTGCAGTATTTTCTTAAACTTTGTAGATGCACATGTCACTGGTGGTAAATACATCATTTTTGGAAAACCGATTGAAAATGCCTGCATAATTTGATAGTTAGCATAACTTTGTATACGTCTAGAAATTAAACCAATGAAACTCTTTGGGAGAGACTAGGCTTTAACTATCAAAATACATCATGGCTATTTAATTTTCATTTACAAAAATAAATTAATTTACCCCTGCTTTTGTTAAATTAGAATATAATTAAAATCTTTTTTATATGTTTTCAAAGTGAACAAGCATGTTCTAATATTTAAATTTTTGAATTGGAACTAATAAAACGCGTATCTAGTACGCTTAATACTGTTAAAGCAAAATTTAAATAAAAGAAAAAGAAATAAGTCTGTTATTAGTTTTTTTTTTTTTTATTTCTTTTGTTGAATGATGAAGAACAAGTCATTTCATTTATAATCAAAGAAAAGATACAATTTGGAGTATGATCAAAAAGCAATGACGGCTAGCAAAAGATCTAGAAGCTCAAACTAGTGAACCACTTGATTAACTTGTTGCCTTACAAAACTCCCATTGAGTTGGAAACATTTCTAAAAGAAGTTATACATTTTGCTAAAAGACTTTGAAATTCTGAACTTCCAACAATGGTTATAAAAACCTGTCACCACTGCATGGCAGTCTATACCTTAAGATTGAGATCCGCAAGCCAATTTAATGTTAGTCAATGTATTCCACTAATCATGCTTCTACAAAAATTACATATTGACATTAAAAATAAATTTTATTGATTTCAAATTAATTTTTATTTATGCAAAAAATTAGTGTTATTTATATTCAAATCTTTACAGTAAACTTATTATATTATTAGAGAAAAAAGTTCATTTAATTACAATCCATAATGTATGGAAAATTTTGTTGACTTTAAAATAATTCTCTTACAATAATTCAAACAATAACTTCTAATTGAATGACTGTAAAATTATCTTACGTAAATGGACATTAAACTTATATTAAATCTTTATATTAGACTAATCAATTCTTAAAAAATTAACATGGTCAATCAAAAATTTCACAGGCAATTAAATCTAATGAACTAATATTTTTAACGTAATTAATATATTTGTTTGTTCAATTATATTTAATAACACCATATAATTTGGAAACCAATTAATATTAAATGTGTGAGTAAAA
>PYAF01004193.1:20712-34300 GCA_007407185.1 Glycine tomentella
ATATATCACATTTTAAATAAAAATATAATTTTTTTAAATATAAAAAATTATGATATAAAAATACTTCTACAATTACACTTTTATCCTTAAAAAGAGTGAAAAAGTTAAACTTATTATTTTAGTCTTCAAATTATTAACAGAAAAACTTAAATGACAGAAAAAGAAGATTAAAAATTACATTGAACATTGAACATTGAACAGGAAAAGCAAAAGTGTTTATAAGTTACATTGAACATTAAAAATATATATCTTATCTATGCAATTGAACATTGAACAGGAAAAGCAAAAGTGTTTATAAATTACATTCAACATGGAACATTAAAAATATATATCTTATCTACTCAAATTACAGAAGATTCACTTATATAGAAAATTTACTTCAAGAGACCTGGTGCAGGGAGTAATGCAAATAAATATATATACCAATTGTATTTACAACTAATTTTTAATTGGATTTGTTTAAAATAAAATAAATACCAATTATGATGATATAAAGTAACAAGCACTTAGACATCAAAACTGAGTTTTTCAATAAAATTCATAGAAACTAATCTACATGGAATTCATCAATTCACTTTTAGTGAAATCTTTTATTCATGGACAAGACTCAAATCCAATCTAATGTGAGGTGTTGTCATGGCTTTGGCATGCAAGTTGTTGTAGGTGTTGTCTGAGGCTATGGGATTGGATAAAGAAGCGACCAAGAAAGCAAGTATATCAATTTCTACCCAAAACGCTCTCAACCGGACCATAAAACACTTATTTTATTTTGAAAAATTTACAAGTTGTTAAATTAAGGTTTTGTTGTTTTTGTCGTTTCTTTTACAAAATTGTTGTATGAAATGTATAACAATAACGAGTCCTTTATTAATTCTTCCATCATTAAATAATAATTTCTACAAAATAAGATTTTTTTTTCTGTCTTCTTATGCATTTACAATATTGTAGTTACATTTTACGAAGCACATACTCCATATCAATAGTTGAGAAGATGTGAGGCAAGGGAAGAGAAGCTTCACCTTACCGATTGGGGCTTGTGAACAGTCAACTACCCTCAATTTCTCCAATCTTACACTTCATGCCTCTCTTCCATTTTCGTACTCTTAATGTTATATATTAATTAGCTACATTTTTCACAAGTGTTTTTTTTTTTTAAAAAAAAAAACCTTAAAATAAGAATGAGGCAAGACCACAAGAGAAAATAATTCCACAAAGAGTTAGAGGGAGCTGTTGTTAAGAAGGAGCTGAGAAGGTGTGAGGCAGTATAGAAAACAATTCCAGGAAACTAGCAAACTAGCTAGTAAACAGCATTGTGCGTGAATGAACGTTCCAAGTTCTAAATGTTTTCAAGTCATGAGAAAGCTCTTTAAGATAGCTTTTTTTATTTATTTAAAAAAACATTTTATTTATCTTCTTACTATATACATTTCTTTTTTTTTTTAAATAATTATTTTAAAATTGTTTAAAAACTGTGGATACGGGATGTTTCCAAAATTTGAAAATTGATATATTTATGCATTTATAATATTACAGTTTTAAAATTATCTCATTAAAATTAATTTTTAAAAATATAAATTTAGTAGGATTATTTTGAACTACACTTTTTTAAATCCGAAACAGTGATGTTTAAAACCAAAAAGAATCATAAATATAGAGGCCGCGTTCCTAGCATTTCGAGGAAAAACAATCACGCGTCAACGATGAAAAAAAAAAAAGAAACTTCGAGGAAGGCGAAGAAGTCAGTGGACTTGACTTCACTGAGGAATCAACTTTTCTAACGCGTTTAATCCATTACTGTTGTTTTTACCACTTCTTTTCTTATCAATCATCGTATACTCTTGTTTTCTTTCTCAACCTCTCTCAATTTGATACTCTTGTTGGTTTTAAGGTACTCATTGGGGGAATACGATGTCCTCCTCCTCCTTTAGCTGTGGACGGAAATATGATGTGTTCCTCAGCTTCAGAGGCTCTGATACTCGCCATGGTTTTACTGGTCATCTCTACAAAGCTCTTTATGATAGAGGAATCCACACCTTCATTGATGATGAGGAGTTTCAAAGAGGAGAAGAGATCACACCATCACTTGTCAAGGCAATTGAAGAGTCCAGGATTGCCATCCCTGTGTTCTCTAAGAACTATGCTTCTTCCACTTTTTGCTTAGATGAACTTGTCCACATCCTTGCCTGTGTTAAGGAAAAGGGTACACTGGTTTTACCGGTTTTTTATAAGGTTGATCCCTCTGATGTACGACACCAAAGAGGTAGCTACGAAGAAGCACTGAATAGCCATAAGGAGAGGTTCAATGATGACCAAGAGAAATTGCAGAAATGGAGGAATGCTCTGAATCAAGCAGCTAACTTGGCTGGTTATCATTTCAAACATGGGTAATTTTTTTTTTTTCTTAACCTATGTTTCTTTTCCTTCTTTCTTTAGTTTTAACTTGTCTATTGATTTAATTAATTGTTGAAATTCATGGATATGTTATGTGTTGCATTTAGTATGACTTAACTCAATTGTACAGGAATGAAAATGAATATGAATATGACTTTATTGGCAACATTGTTAAAGAGGTCTCCCAAAAAATTAATCCCACTGTTTTGCATGTTGCGGATTACACTGTTGGAATGGAGTTTCGAATGAAAGAAGTAAACTCGCTTTTGAATTTGGAATCTGGTGGAGTACACATGGTAGGGATCCATGGAGTCGGTGGAGTGGGCAAAACAACCCTTGCTCGAGCAATTTACAATTTGATTGCTGATCAATTTGAAGTATTGTGTTTTCTTGATAATGTGAGAGAAAACTCAATTAAAAATGAATTGGTGCATCTCCAAGAGACACTTCTTTCTAAAACAATTGGAGAGAAGGGTATTAAGTTAGGAAGTACCAAGGAAGCAATTCCAATAATAAAGCGTAGGCTCCACCGAAAGAAGGTTCTTTTGGTTCTGGATGATGTTGACAAACCAAATCAGTTGCAGGAAATTGCTGGAGGGACCGATTGGTTTGGTTTTGGAAGCAGAGTCATCATTACCACTCGAAACAGACATTTACTAACATGGCATGGGGTTGAAAGCATATACGAGGTTCATGGGTTAAATCATAAAGAAGCTCTTGAATTGCTTAGTTGGAGTGCTTTTAAAATTGGCAAAGTTGATCCATGCTATGTGAACATTTTAAACCGTGCAGTAACTTATGCTTCTGGCCTTCCATTGGTTTTGAAAGTAATTGGCTCCAACTTGAAGGGCAAAAGGATAGAAGAATGGGAATCTGCCTTAGATCATTATGAAAGAATTCCTAATAAAGATATTCAAGACATACTTGAAGTAAGTTTTGATAATTTTTCTTGATATTGCTTGTGGCTTCAAAGGATATCGTTTGTCAGAAATCAAAGAAATACTTTTTAGTCATCACGGTTTCTGCCCACGATATGGTATAGGAGTGTTGATTGACAAATCTCTCATAAAGATTGATTGGTGTGGTCATGTGACATTGCATGACTTGATAGAAGACATGGGTAAAGAAATTGTCCGAAGGGAATCACCAGAAGAGCCTGAAAATCGCAGTAGGTTATGGTGTCCTGAAGATATAGTTCAAGTCTTAGAAGAAAATAAGGTAACACTAATTTATAATTCTTTCATGATGTTATTGTCCTGGTGATAGTATAAAAGTTTAATCATTTCTCCATTTGCAATCTTAATTTCGCTGACAATTGCGGTTGACTCGTGCTTTTGTCTTAAAAGGGTACTAGTAGAATTCAAATGATAGCTCTGGATTATCTCAATTATGAAGTAGAGTGGGATGGAATGGCCTTCAAGGAGATGAATAACCTCAAAACACTTATCATTAGAGGTGGTTGCTTTACCACTGGTCCCAAACATCTTCCAAATAGTTTAAGAGTATTAGAATGGTGGCGATATCCTTCACCATCTCTACCATTTGATTTTAATCCGAAGAAACTTGTCTCACTACGGTTACCCGATAGTTGCTTAACGTCTCTCAATTGGCTCAACTCAAAGAAGGTGAGCATACAAGTTCTCTTCTTTAATTCTGTATCAAAATTTTCTTAAGCATTATTAGTTTGATTCCTCTTATATTTCTTTTTTGTATTTTTTGGCAGGGGTTCGTGAATACGAGAGTTTTGAATTTTAATCGGTGTCATTATATAACAGAGATACCTGACGTATGTGGTGCCCCAAATTTACAAGAATTATCATTTACATATTGTAAGAATTTAATAAAAATTCATGGATCGGTTGGATTCCTGGATAAACTTAAAATCTTGGATGCTGATGGCTGCATCAAGCTTAAAAGTTTTCCGCCAATCAAATTGACCTCTCTTGAAAAACTTAAACTTTCAAACTGTTGGAGTCTTGAGTGTTTTCCAGAAATATTAGGGAAGATGGAAAATGTAACTTACCTGGAGATTAAAAACACTTCTATAAAAGAACTGCCATCTTCAATTCAACATCTCACTGGACTTCAACGAATAAATCTGGAGAATGGTGGAGTTATTCAGTTACCAAGTACCTTTTTTGCAATGAAAAAACTTAATCATTTTATTGTTAAGCAATGTGAGGGGTTGCTACTACCCATAGAGAACGAAGGGAAAGAACAGATGAGCTCAATGGTGGTTGAAAATACCATTGGTTATCTTGATCTTTCACATTGCCACATATTAGACAAATTCCTTCAAAGAGGTCTCCCTTTGTTTACCAATGTGCAAGAACTACGCCTAGCTGGGAATGATTTCACAATCATTCCTGCATACATTCAAGAATTTCAGTTTCTGACAAAACTTTATTTGGTTGCTTGTGAGAATCTTCATGAAATTGGATGGATTCCATCGAATTTAGAAATATTTGCGGTAATAAATTGCACATCCTTGGAAGAATTAGACCTGACATTTCTTCCCACATGGAATAAAGAATGCTGCCTTTTAAGGACGCTTCTTTTATATGGATGCCGGAATCTTGAAAGAGTTAAAGGGATTCCACTGAACATAGAAGAATTGAATTTAGAATCCTGCAATTCCTTGAAAGATCTAGATCTTACTGTTCATCCTTCATGCACCCGACAATGTCGTATTTTGAATGAACTTACATTGTATTGCTGTATGAATTTAGAAGAAATAAAAGGGATTCCATCCGACATTAGAGAATTTTCTGCAAAAGAATGCCCATCCTTGACTTCTGAGTGTAGAAGCATGTTACTGAACGAGGTTGGTATTTTCCTATATATTTGATTTGATAATTCGTATATTTCAAGTTGACTCATACCTTATGGTGCTAAATATGTATGAATAAATTATGACCTATAGGAGTTACATGAGGCCGATGGATTCAAAGAGTTTATTTTGCCAGGAACAAGCATTCCAGAGTGGTTCGAGTGTACCAATGAATCATCAATTCGTTTCTGGTTTCGTAACAAGTTCCCAGCAATATCTGTCTGTGTTGTTTCTGAACCAATGGATTCAGATGTAACGTTCAGTTTTATCATCAATGGTGTGGAACATTTACCAACGGGTGCTATCTCTTTCCTCCGATCGGTTGATCATCTGTTGATTATTGATCACATAGGGGAAGTATTCTACGACCGTGTTTTTTGGGAAAATGAATGGAATCATGTGGTGTGTACTGCATTATATAGAAGGCGTCATGGGGTGCGTATTCCATCTTGGAGGATACCCCAACCAATCAAAAAAATTGGAATCCATGTAATCAAAGAAGGAACCAACTTGGAGGATATCCAATTTACCAATCCGCTATTGCCCAAAGAAGGCCCAGATTTTCGCATAGGACATGATGATTCAAGGAAAAGAAAAAGACAAGAGTGACTGTCTTCTCCCGGAGATGAAGTCCCGGAGATGAAGTATCTTCCCGTTGATTGATAGTAAAATTTCGTGGTTTTAGGACACCTTGTTTTGATTATTTTGTAATGTCATGTATTCCCAATATAGTTAGAGGACGTACTATGGAAGATTAACATGTAAGTTTGTGATTGAACAACGTAAAATATCTACATTTTATTCATTGAGACTAATATAATGTACTTGTTAGAATGAATTTTGGAAATTATAATATTACAGTTTTAGAATTATCTCATTAAAATTATTTTTTAAAATTATCTCATTAAATTATTTCTTAAGGAGCCGAGAAGGTGTGAGGCGGTATAGAAAACAATTCCAGGAAACTAGCAAACTAGCGAGTAAACAGCATTGTGCGTGAATGAAGCTTCCAAGTTCTAAATGTTTTCAAGTCATGAACAAGCTCTTTAAGATAGCTTTTTTTTTTATTTAATTAAAAAACATTTTATTTATCTTCTTACTATATAAATTTCTTTTTAAAAAAAATTATTTTAAAATTGTTTAAAAACTGTGGACACGGGATGTTCACAAAATTTGAAAATTAATATATTTATGCATTTATAATATTACAATTTTAAAATTATCTCATTAAAATTAATTTTTAAAAATATAAATTTATTAGGATTATTTTGATTAGAAATACGTTAGACTTAATTCTTAAAGTTTATTTCAAGTATAATAAACTAATCTTTTGTTTTTTATTAAGTTTATTAGGAATTGCATGAGGCCGATGGATACAAATTGTTTCGTTTGCCAGGTAAAAGCATTCCAGAGTGGTTTGAGCATTGTATCAATGGATCATCAATTTCTTTATGGTTTCGTAACAAGTTCCCTGTGATATCTCTATCTTGTGTTTTTGCTGGACCGAGGTTTTATGCAGGAGGGTTAGCAGTTATCATCAATGGTAAGAAATATTTATCCAATCATATTTTCTGGGCGGATCTATCCGATGATGTTCTGTGTATATGTGATCACATAGAGGAACTATTCTACGACTGTGTTCTTTCGGAAAATGAATGGAGTCATGTGGTGTGTACTACATCAGGGGTACCCCAACCAATCAAACAAATTCGAATCCATGTATTAAAACAAGGAAGCAACATGGAGGACATCCAATTTACGGATCCGCCATATGCATTGTTGAAAGAAAAGCGAGATTTTCACAGTTTAACAACATGGGGGAAAAAGAAGAGACTGATGTGTCTTCCCGGAAATGAAGTCTCTTCCCTTTGATTGATAATCAAATTTTGTGGTTTTAGGACAATTAAATTGGCTTGCTTTGATTATTATGTAATGTTATGTATTCCCAGTGACACTAATGTACTATATACTTCATGTTATTTTGCAGTATTAATTTTTCTTAAACTTTGTAGATGTACACATATCACTGGTGGTAAATACATCATTTTTGGAAAACCGAATGAAAATGCCTGCATAATTTGATAGTTAGCATTACTTCTATACGTCTAGAAATTAAACCAATATGAAACTTTCTTTGGGAGAGACTAGGCTTTAACTATCAAAATACATCAAGACCATAGCTTCATGAGCATAACTTATTGTATATTCCAATTTTAAAGAATAAAATGTACATAGTCCATATGGCGATTTAATTTTCATTTACAAGAATAAATTAATTTACCCCTGCATTTGTTAAATTAGAATATAATTAAAATGTACATAGTCCATATGACTTGATTAACTTGTCTTACAAAATTCCCATTGAGTTGGAAATATTACTAAAAGAAGTTCTACATTTTGCTAGAATGTGTTTGGATAGAAAATTTTAATGGGAAAAGTAATTTATTAGGGGATTTAAAATTCTTCAATTTAAAATTTACTTTTTGAATATTTTTATATGAGAAATTTAAATTTTTAGAATTTTAAAATAGATTTTTAAACAACTAAAAATGTAACATTTGAATTTCCCTCTAAAAAGTGAAAAATTGAAATTTTCTTCTTTTTAGAAGCTCTAAATATACAACTTTTTGCTATGTCTCAATCACCGTCGACGTACTCCGACCTCCGCTACTCTCACGACACCACCCACTTTACGTATTTTTTGTGAATGAGATTCAAAATTTTAAAAATGAAGAAATTCAATTTCTTTATCAAATATAAAATTTTAAAAATAAAAAAATTTAATTAATTTATTTTAATTTTTTTAAATTTTAAATTTCTTAAAATTTTAAAATATTTCATCCAAGCATGTTTTATTTTAAAATTCTCAAACTTTCAAGAATGATTATAAATTAAAAAGCTGCCACCACTGCATGGCAGTCTATACCTTAAGATTGAGATCCGCAAGCCAATTTAATGTGGAAAGGAGAGCCCAAGCCTGGCCTCTTGAGGTAGGGGAGTGCCAACGTGCCATGAAGTCTTAGCTTTAAAAAATTGACCTGAAAATCTAAGGGAGCGTGGCTGCTTTGATATTGACTTTTTCACATGTAGCCATTTTGAATAAGCCTGTTGATAAACAAACTCTTCCCGGAAATGAAGTCTATTCCCTTTCAATTTAATGTTAGTCAATGTATTCCACTAATCTTCCTTCTACAAAAATTACATATTGACATTAAAAATAAATTTTATTGATTTCAAGTTAATTTTTATTTATGCAAAAAATTAGTGTTATTTATATTCAAATCTTTACAGTAAACTTATTATATTATTAGAGAAAAAAAGTTCATTTAATCACAATCCATAATATATGAAAAATTTTGTTGACTTTAAAATAATTCTCTTAAAACAATTCAAACAATAACTTGTAATTGAATGCCTGTAAAATTATTTTGCATACATGGACATTAAACTTATATTAAAATCTTTATATTAGACTAATCAATTCTTAAAAAATTAACATGGTCAATCAAAAAAATTTCACAGGCAATTAAATCTAATGAACTAATATTTTTTAAGTAATTAATATATTTGTTTGTTCAATTATATTTAATAACACCATATATTCTTAAAAAATTTGTAGAATTCTTACAATTAAATTAAATGATATACATTTAATTATATGTAACAACTAAATGTACAAATTTAACGTAATTTTTATTATGTTTAATACCATATATTTTTTAATAATGTATTCTCTTATATATTGATTCCTAATATATTTTGAGATATTTTGAATCAATCAAACGATCATAATATACTTTTTGAATTAATTTTTGGTTTAAAAAAACAAAGGACTGCAATTTTTAATATAAAATAATTCTTAAATTAAAATATTTATTTTATTTTCACAATTAAGTATTCAAATTTTATATTATTTTTAAAATATAAATTTATATTCTATTTAATTATATACTGGAATTTAAAATAAAAAATATAACCTTTGATATATCATGTTTATTTATTTAATTTATTATTTATTTCAATTTTATATATCACATTTTAAATATAAATATATATTTTTTAAATATAAAAAATTAGAATATAAAAATACTTCTACAATTACACTTTTATCCTTAAAAAGAGTGAAAAAGTTAAACTTATTATTTTAGTCTTCAAATTATTAACAGAAAAACTTAAATGACAGAAAAAGTGACAGAAGATTAAAAATTAAATTGAACATTGAACATTGAACAAGAAAAGCAAAAGTGTTTATAAGTTACATTGAACATTAAAAATATATATCTTATCTGCAAATTACAGAAGATTCACTTGTATAGAAAATTTACTTCAAGAGACGTGATGCAGGGAATAATGCAAATAAATATATACACCAATTTTATTTACAACTAATTTTTAATTGGATTTGTTTAAAATAAAATAAATACCAATTATGATGATATAAAGTAACAAGCACTTAGACATCAAACTGAATTCCAATAAAATTCATACAAACTAATCTACATGGAATTCATCAATTCACTTTTAGTGAAGTCTTTTATTCAAGTATAAGACTCAAATCCAATCAAATGTAAGGTGTTGTCATGGCTTTGGCATGCAAGTTGTTGTAGGTGTTGTCGGAGGCTATGGGATTGGATGAAGAAGCAACGAAGAAAGCAAGTATGGATATGCACCAGAAGATTGTGGTCAATATCTATCGAAAATGCTCTCAACCGGACCATAAAACACTTATTTTATTTTGAACAATTTACAAGTTATGAAATTAAGGTTTTGTTATTTTTGTCGTTTCTTTTAAAAATTGTTGTATGAAATGTATAACAATTACGAGTCCTTTATTAGTTCTTCCATCATTAAACGATAATTTCTACAAAATAAGATGTTTTTTTTTCTGTCTTCTTATACGTTTACAATATTTTAGTTACATTTTAAGAAACACATACTCCATATCGGTAGTTGAGAAGGTGCGAGTTAAGGGAAGAGAAGCTTCACCTTACCGATTGGGTCCACATGTGCGCGTGTCAACACTCAACTACCCTCAAGCCTCAATTTCTCCAATCTTACACTTCACGCCTCTCTTCCATTTTCGTACTCTTAATGTTATATATTAATTAGCTACATTTTTCCCAAGTGTTTTTTTTTCAAAACCTTAAAATAAGTATGAGGCAAGACCACAAGAGAAAATAATTCCACAGAAAGAGTTAGAGGGAGCTGTTGTTAAGAAGGAGCTGAGAAGGTGTGAAGCAGTATAGAAAACAATTCCAGGAAACTAGCAACATTGTGCGTGAATGAAGCTTCCAAGTTCTAAATGTTTTCAAGTCACGAAAAAGCTCTTTAAGATAGCTTTTTTTATTTATTTAAAAAAACATTTTTTTTATCTTCTTACTATATAAATTTCTTTTTTTAAAAAATTTATTTTGAAATTGTTTAAAAACTGTGGACACGGGATGTTCCCAAAGTTTAAAAGAAGATAGGCAAAACATAATATTTGTATAATTATAATTTATAAACAATATTAACTTAAAAATGATGAGCAACTTTGAATGAAATTGTGAAAAATTTCTCATTAATCAACATTTCGAGCTGGAAAAGATTTCTTTAACTATGACGACATATGAGAATTTTCAAATTTTTATATATGCAAAGTTATAATTGAAATTGCAACACACAATTAATCTAAAAAAAACTGTGTGAGAAAGATAAAATTTAACATATTTAAATAACCGTTAGTGACATTTATTTATTGTCCATGCAAATTAAATTGATACAGAAAGTTGTCTTTCATGGCTGGAAAAGCAGTGTTTTTTCATTTCCCTAAGGTTTTCGATGAAGAAGCATTTTGAAGAACGTAAAAGTTTTTTTTCTTTTTGGAAAAAAGACAAAAAAAAAAAACACCAATTTTTTATTATAGCATGACTAGGACAAATTAAAAAAATAACATTTTGAATTTGAGAAACTTTTTTTTTTTTAGTTTAAAGACTACAATAATAAGTTCTCAAATTTAAGGAAAAAACATGTTTAAATCAAACATAAATATCAATATGTATATATCTTAAAAAATTTAATTTGATTTACTTTCAAAGCCATAATTCATGAAATTAAATGTTATTTTAGTTATTTTTTATAGGATAAATATTACTTGTGGTTTTTATGTTTAAATATTTTTTTCATTTTAGTACATTAAATTTTAAATATTTTATTTTATTCTTTTATGTTTTCAAAAATTTCAATTTAATCATTTTTTTTTTACTTTTTTTAGAAACAAATTTTGTTAACTTTTAAATTTTGAAATAATTAATTTAGCATAATAATAACTAAAAATCAGCATATATTTTTTTTATTATCCCAAATTCGAAAAAAATCTACAACAGCAATGCCATCCTTTTGATATGCAACATTTTCAACCTCCACCATGCTTGATTCTGATGGACATATGTGTGAGATCTACTCCCAACGTTTGGGCATATGATGGGGTAGTGTTTGAGCAATTGATGGTGGATTATTTTTTTATCGACGACAAATGTTAGTTGTTAATAATGTTAGTCTTTTTAGTAGAAGTATTGGAACTTCGACCTCTTCCCCCTTCTTTTCTCCATTCGTCACTAGGCCAACCTTATATCTCCCACATTTGATGGTGGAAGGGTTTGGGTATTTGGCGGTGCCGAAAAACTACCAGCTGATCTTCAACATGGACGACGATCGGAGCTTAAACGACCTTCTGAATGGGTTCGACACACACAATGTGGTGGAGAGTGGGATCTCATCTCCGGATCCGAACGATGTTGTAGAGAAGAACAACAACTACGAGGAGGAAGATGGAGGGAGAATGTGCCCCTCACGACAGAGACCACGACAAGAGTGATAGAGGCGACCTTCGTAGTGCCCTTTGCTTGCCCTTGCTTGACACATAAAACTCTCTAATGAAATGTTGTGCAGGGTTGAATACTTGAGTTTCGTGCTTTTCATTTTTATTTTGTTCAAATGTATTTGTTGGGTATGAGTACGAATGGGGTGGTGTATAATTGTGAGTATGGTTGATATCGAAAGGTGGGAAAAACATTCATATTCATTTTGGGGGGTGTATCTTATGCGGTCTTATGGTGAAGGGGTCCTTTGCTATTGTCTACCTATTAGCATAAACTAGGATCTGGATTTCCTGCCATCGACAAAAGCACGCATTCACGTAGTTGGACAAAAACACTTTTCAAATACTAACCATCTGATTGGGGGTGGGGGTGGTTTTGTCGAGGTGGGGGTTGGGTAGGTGAGAGGGTGGGGGATAGAGAGGTCATTTTCAAGGGTAGAGGGTAGCTGGGCAAATTTAGGTGCCAATAGTAATTTCTTCAAGTTTGGGAGACCCACGAGGCCACGATAGAAATAAACCAATTTGAAGGAAAAAAACATATTAAAGCTCTAAAAATAAAAAATATCCAATTATTACCCGTGTTCTTTTAGAAATTGAATGGAATCATGTATACTGCACTATAAATGACCACCAAACAGATGGTTTATTAAACAAAGTGGAATCCATGTCTTCAAACAAATAGCATGAAGGACATCTAAATCATAGTTCACCGAAGGACGCTAGTTAAATTTCATATTTTTTCGTGAACTTCAATGTAAATAAATCAAAGGATGAGGTATACATGTTGGTTGAAGACTCATTCGACGGTAACGCAAAATAAAATAACGTTATAGTCAAATCCAAAATGTTAATTTATATTAGAGTCGACCATCACGGCACGAGAAGTCATCAGTGGGTGAGTTATTTGTTCAAGTTGACTATTTAACAATTGTCGAAGATAAAATGAAACTTCGAGGAAGATAATAACATCAGTTTCGTGTGCTTGGCTGAGTTATTTAAGATATAAAAACTTGTATTTATTTATTTATTTATCATACGCCATCTTGTTTTGAAACTTGTGTATATGTAAGATGGTGTTTGGCTTCAATTTTTTATTCTGAGCTAATTCAATTGAGCATAGTGGGAATACAATGTCCTCCTCTTCCTTTAGCTATGGATGGAAATATGATGTGTTCCTCAGCTTCAGAGGCTCTGATACTCGCCATGGTTTTACTGGTCATCTCTACAAAGCTCTTTGTGATAGAGGAATCCACACCTTCATTGATGATGAGGAGCTTCAAAGAGGAGAAGAGATCACACCGTCACTTGTCAAGGCAATTGAAGAGTCTAGGATTGCCATCCCTGTTTTCTCTAAGAACTATGCTTCTTCCACTTTTTGCTTAGATGAACTTGTCCACATCCTTGCCTGTGATAAGGAAAAGGGTACACTGGTTTTACCGGTTTTTTATGAGGTTGATCCCTCTGATGTACGACACCAAAGAGGTAGCTACGAAGAAGCACTGAATAGC
>PYAF01004194.1:2048-16428 GCA_007407185.1 Glycine tomentella
TGGAGTGGGTGAAACTATATTGATTTCTGGTACCTTTGATTAGGCCTCTGAGATCTCAGTCATGCATCATATAAAAAGATGAGCATGCATTATAAACATTACATGATGAATATACTGTATGAATTAATTCATGTGTCGTGTATCTGAGGTGATTTAATCTGTGGGTGTATCCCCTGTGACTGTTATTTTTATGACCATCTGTATATCTATTTTGTTATATTTTATTCAAACTATGATTGTCATAAACTCACCCGAGTTGTGTCTGTGGTTGACACCTGTGATGACCCCAAATCATTTGGGCGAGCAGATAAACAGGAAAGCATGAGCTGTAATTGAAGATTGTTGAAGAAGTTTGATGAGAAGCTGTATGTTATGATTTATAATTTTCTGTGGCATGTAATTGTGATAAGTTGTCTGTATTATTTTGGATGACTGTATCTGGACTGTATATATTATTATAATTGAACTGTGGTGAGGAAGAACTGTGTACGTCACAATCGAATCATTTGCAAGCAAAGCGAAAAGAATTTTCGTGAAAAAATTATAACTAAAAACGTTATAATACGGAAGGGATACGAATTTTCACATAAAAACAATCAAGCACGGGTGAGTAAAGAGAGGCATTACAGCCCGGTGGTTACAGGCCTTAGAAAAGATATTCACAGTGATGGAGTGTTCAGATCTTCACAGACTTCTTTATGCCACCTATATGCTACATGGAGATGCCCATGAGTGATGGATTACCACATCGGAGCTGATGAGGGGCCAAGGGGAGGTTATCTCATGGCAGGCTTTTGAAGCCCAGTTCCCGGACAAATATTTTCCGCGAGATGCCAGGGAGCAGAAGCAGGCGGAGTTTGAGACTCTTGTCCAGGGACAGATGTCAGTTGACGAGTATTTGGCTAAGTTCAATGAGTTAGCCAAATATGCTCATTTCAGGAGGGAGTTACCTGATAATGAGGTACTTGCAGCTAAGTTCCAGAGGGGACTTAGAGAGGATATTGAGGAGAGGATAGCTGGCAGTGGATCCTGAGACCTGGGGAGTCTTGTCAGACAGTGTAGGCAGGTAGAGGACATGATTAGAAGAAGGAGTGGCAGTCATCCTATCCCGCCTAGTAGACAAGATGTGAGGAAACCCAGTAGTGCAGGTCCAGCCGGGAAGGGCAAGGGCAGAGATCTGAGAGTTTCTTTCCCTTCAGACAGGTTTAAGAGGAATAAGAAAGATAGACCACCGAGACCAGGTCTAGGTCCCAAATGTGCTACTTGTGGGAAGACTCACTGGGGTGTGTGCCCTACTGGTGTACTGGTGTACTACAGATGTGGCAAACCTGGCCACTTTGCTAGACAGTGTCCCCAGGCCAGAGAGCGGGCCATAGCTGCACCTATGATCTCAGCAGCACCTACCACAGGCCGAATTTATATAGTTGATATGAGGGAGGCAGCTAGAGCTCCAAATTTGATCCGAGGTACAGTTTTAATTGGTATGTGTGATGTGAGAGTTTTATTTGATTCTGGAGCCACTCACTCGTTCATCAGTGATCACACTGCTCTAGGATTGGACTTGCCTATGTCCAAACTTTCTTATTCCATGGAGGTGACCACAGCCTCTAGAGAGCAGTGTAGAGTGGAGAGTTGTTGTAGAGATGTGCACTTTCTGTATAATGGCAGGGAGTATAGTGTGGATCTTTATTGCTTGGCCATGCCTACCCTTGAGATTATTTTGGGTATGGATTGGTTAACCAGATATGGTATCATGTTGGATTGTTGTCGTAAGAGAGTGGTTGTGTCTTCAGATGATGTTAGCCCGAGTTCAGTTGCATTCCTCTCAGTGTTGTAAGTCCGTAGGGAGCTGAGAGGAGGAACTCAGGGGTATCTGTTGTTTAGTACAGCGGTGGAGAGACAGGGAGTGGATATGTCAGAGATTCCGGTGGTAGGCGAGTTTGTTGATGTGTATCCTGAGGAGATTACACAGCTTCCGTCGGACAGGGGGATAGAGTTCTCCATTGATTTGGTTCCAGGTGTGGGGCCTATATCCATAGCTCCTTACCGCATGTCTCCTTTAGAGTTAAAGGAGTTGAAGGCACAGATTGAGGACTTGTTGTCCAAAGAGTTTATCAGACCGAGTGTGTCCGTGGGGAGCACCGGTCCTCTTTGTGAAGAAGAAGGATGGGAGTATGAGGCTATGTGTTGATTACAGGCAGTTGAATAAGGTTACTGTTAAGAATAAGTATCCTTTGCCTCGTATTGATGATTTGTTGGATCAGTTGAGGGGAGCCTGTGTGTTCTCCAAGATAGACCTGAGGTCTGGATATCATCAGATTCGGATTAAGCCCGGAGATGTACCGTAGACGGCTTTCAGGTCGAGGTATGGTCATTATGAGTTTCAGGTCATCCCTTTTGGTTTGACTAATGCCCTAACAGTGTTCATGGACTATATGAACAGGATTTTCAGACCATACCTGGATCAGTTTGTGGTAGTGTTTATAGATGATATACTGATTTACTCCAGAAGTCGGGAGGAGCATGCTGAACACCTCAGAATTGTTTTGCAGATTCTGAGAGATCATCAACTGTATGCTAAGTTATCTAAATGTGAGTTTTGACTTTCAGAGGTGAAATTCCTGGGCCATGTGATTTCTGCAGCTGGAGTATCAGTGGATCCTAGTAAGGTGGATGTTGTGATGTCTTGGGAGAGGCCCAAGAGTGTTTCAGAGGTCCGTAGTTTCCTTGGTCTGGCAGGATACTACATGAGGTTCATTCAGGGGTTTTCACAGATGGTATTACCCTTTACTCGCCTTACTAGAAAAGGTAACCCATTTGTATGGACCCATGAATGTCAGTAGTGCTTTCTGAGATTGAAAGAAAATTTGACCACAGCTCCAGTGTTGGTTCTTCCTGATCCTGAGGGACGTTTTGAGGTATACTGTGATGCTTCCAGGCGGGGTCTTGGTTGTGTGCTGATGCAAGAGAAGCGAGTTGTTGCCTATGCTCCAGACAGTTGAAGCCACATGAGGAGAGTTATCCTACTCATGATTTAGAGCTTCCGGCTATTGTCTTTGCTCTAAAGGTATGGAGGCATTATTTGTATGGTGCTCAATTGGTGGTGTTCAGTGACCACAAGAGTCTCAGATATCTATTTGATCAAAAAGAGATGAATATGAGACAAAGACGATGGATGGAATTCCTCAAGGATTATGATTTTGAGTTGAGATACCATCCAGGCAAGGTGAATGTTGTTGCTGACGCGTTGAGCAAGAAGCATGTGAGTGTTGTCTGCATGATGATCTCTAACTGTGAGTTGATTGAGCAGTTTAGGGATATGCATCTAACTGTGACTGAGGGAACTAGTGGTCTTGAGCTGAGTAGGACCAAGGTTGGTAATGAGTTGATACAGAGGATCTGAAAAGCTCAGAAACAGGATGATTCTATGACAAACCTGTTGGGCCAGCAAGAGTTTAGCTGGGAGCCTGATGAATTGATGATGTACCAGGATCGGATTGTGGTGCCTAAGGGCTAGTTGGTTAATGCAGTTCTAGCTGAGGCTCATAAGGGCCAGTTCAGTATTCATCCAGGTGCTACCAAGATGTATCAGGACCTCAGAAGGAGATTTTGGTGGCCAGGGATGAAGAGAGACATAGTCGAGTATGTGTCCAGATGTTTAGTATGTCAGAAGGTAAAAATTTAGCATCAGAGATTCGTGAAGGATATGTAGAGGAAGCTTGGAAAATGACTTGCATTTTAGGTCCCCCCTCCCCCTTTTATATAGTGTTTAGGAAATGATTTAATATTCAAGGAAATTTTTTCCCTTCTTAACTAATTTCCCTCATTTAGTTTCATTCTAATTTAGTTTTCTCTTATTCCATTAGGTTCTAACTAGATTCATTATTATCTTTTTACTTTATAGAAAAAAAATCTCATAAGTCATAATAACCTTACTTTACACTTGGCTACCACTTTACAAGTGTCCAAGCTCTTGAATCTTCTTCATTCTTCTTGCTTTACAAGTGTCCAAGCTCTTAAATCGTCTCAATTCCTCTAGCTTTCACGTGGACTTTGGAGAATGAAGGGTAATTTTGCTTCATTTCATGTTATTTTTGTGTATATATGTCATTTTTTATGATGAAGAAAAATCCAATTTCCTTGTGGCTTTACACATGGTATTTTCTAGTAAGAACTCATGTTTGATTTGAACTCTTCTACCTAAAGATAATATTGAATAATAGCATTCTAGAGTTTTTCAGAAACTGACTTCAATTCTAGTAAAAATTGCTCACAAGTAATCTATACAGAGTGCTACTCAGACTTTACTTACAAGACTGCTTTTATCTTAATTCTAATTGGTCCATATTACTTTTGACTATCAAAATTATTAAACCATTTTATTAAATAAATCTATTCATCCTACAATTAAGAGAAAATTCCATAAATTTTATCTATCATTTTTCGATATTTTTCTGATGCTTGAAATCTTCTGAATAATGTTTCAAAGTTGTCACCTTATAAAATTCATAGAAATTCTATTCTAGAGTTTCTTGTCACAAACTATTTTGATATTCTGGCAGTCAAGAGTATTTTGTAATTTCATTAAGTTCTCACAAAATCTCTAAGGATATCTGGTCATTTCTGGTCTAAAGGGCATTACGGTAATTTCATCATTCATCCTAGGGAATAATTGTCATTTCCACCATAAAATATCTAGCCAAAATATCTAAGGGTATTCTTGTCATTTCCAAAATATCCAAGGGCATTTATGTAATTTTCACCTTAAAATATCTCACTAAAATATCTAGGGGCATTTTCGTCATTTTCACCTCAAGGGCATTTCTGTAATTTCTGATTTAAGGAAAGGGTAATATGGTCATTTCTCTTCAAACATTTCCTTAATGTCTCTAATTGATATTTCACCCAATTAATTCAAATACAGACCAGCCAAATTTCTCATAATCTAATATTTACATCAAGAATAATTCATATAACATATATTTGTAGTTATTGAAATTTCAGGGTGTTACAAGAAACACATGCACCACAAGTCACCATTTATACCAGAATGAAGAAACATGACTATTTTATACACAATTTCACGTAAACTATTTTAAGCATGTTAACATATTGGCCTATATATTGAGTTAGCTTTATATTACAAGCTCCTCCAACTAGATATGGAAGCCTTTGCTTATGTGCATTTAAAAGCTATGATGAGTTATTGGACACTAAGAGAAGCAATTCCTTGCAAGATATGAATCCTTAGATCTCATCACTTTAATGAGTTGTTTGGAACACGCTTTACTCGCCTTATGAATATAATACAAATTTCATTCTTTAATTTAGTCACATTATTATTTGTTTATATTTTTTTTCAAAATCTTCATATTTTATTTTTGCTTTTCTGGGGTAATTGATCAAATAGTTCCACAGCGCGCATCCAGATGTTTCATGTTGATTAGCTTGGCAACAAAAGGAAGTTTCCTAGCATAACGTTTAAGTAATTCCTGAATCAGATGTTTCATGTTCATGTTGATCTTGGGATAATATTAAGGGGTGACCTTAGAGAGAACACACAAGTGCTCTAAAATTTTCCAACAAATGTTCGACTGTTGTGCTTTTTGGGATAATCACTCTTTATGCTTTTTCCTTGATTGCACCTTTTTTGTCCAACAAATGTTCAATTATTAATTCCTTTTGTTGTGTTTCTAACATCTGCTCTGGAATATTGTCAGGAAGATGGGGACTTTTGCTTGTCCCAGAAGATAACGTAACATTATGTTTTGAGGATATAAATAATTTTCATTTTTTAGTTTGTTTCAATTGGTTTTACTTTTGATCATCAATGAGATAGGTAGGTGTGGCTGGTAGTTTATGTTTTCTCTTATCTCCATGATAGTTGTGTGTATTTGGCCCCTATATTATATCTGTTGCAGGTGTTGCATGTCTAAAATGTTCTAAGAGTTTGCAAAGCGACCACAATATTTTTTGTTCTTTTAGATGTATACCTTGTTTTCCCTATGACATTGACGTATTGTATGAAGTTGTGAATGGTGTAAGGTTACTGGCATCTACTTGTTATGTTCCCCTAACAACATAGATGGCGCTGATAGCGTGGGACTCCACGCTAATCGCGTGAAGTCCACCCAAGGAAGGGTTGATTCTGGCTTGTGGCGCGACTAGCGTGGCCTATGGCGCGGATAGTGCGGCCCTTGCGGCTTCCTGGTGCTACTGGCGTGAACCTCCACGCTGATAGCGTGGAGTCTTCGAAACTAGGGCCTTCATTTTAGCTCTGGCGCTACTCGCGCGGATCCTGGCACGATTAGCGTGACTTCTTCGAGTTGGGTGACTGTATTTTCCACTGTGGCGCGACTCGCGCGGATTCTGGCGCGATCCGCGCGAGACCTTGGATTTGCTTTTCTTCTTTTCTTGCCTTGTTTCTCCTCCTTTTAGTCCTAAAATACAATAATGGTAATGAATTGAGATAATTTTAAACATAATCAACAATTAAACTAATTCTAACCTATTTTCTTAACTATTTAACTAAATCATAACCTAAAACTAGCCTAAAACTAAGATGTGTTTGCAACACATCAAACAATTCCCAGATTTGAAAGTTGTTGTCCTCAGCAACAGAAAGAATTTCAAGAATAAGCAAGGTTCAATGATCAAACTGAACTACAATCCACAGCCCTAAAATCATCATGCTGAGTATGATCAATTCAAATCAAAGCTTCAATGACACTTTCAATTCTGTCAAATTATGAGAGTAACTTGAGTATTCCTCACAGAATGTGTTTGTTCACTCATGCACTCAAGTGTATCAGGCTGATCAATCTCTCACTCAACATAATCACAGCACTACCGTAAGCTTGAAAATATTCTCAACAGATGCAAGCGCAACTTGATCAAAAGGTCTTTCCGGCTTGTAACTTGGCTGGGCTAAGGGTAGGAAAACTTTGGAATAGTAGCTAATAAGGCTAGATCCAGTCCCTAAGTCCAATCTTGTGGTCATCCTTGTGCATCCTTTTCAAAACCTGGTACTTTATTCAACAATTTATAAAAAAAAAAACAAATAACCTTTCTTTTTGAATTTTTGATTTTTTTTGTTATTATAACATAAATAAAATTAAGCAAATTGCTACAGCTTCTCAGATTTCCAGCTGCTAGACTTGTTGTTTCCCAGCTGGACTGTACTTGTTTATTCTCTCAACTTCCATATCAATTGGATTCACTTGTGTTCCTTCATGCCTTGATGGACAATTCCCTGTGTTTCACTGTCATGGACTTAGATTATACCTTTTCTAGCTTTAGGGAGGTTGGTCAATGGATATGGCTCTGATTTGGGTAATTTGAAATGAAAGGCTCAAGCTCAAAGGAGGTACAAATGGAAAAATAATAGTAGGTAAGTCAATTTGGCCCTGGTTTTTCAGAAGAAGAAATTGCCTTAATCATGTCAAGTCACACATGCATCCAGAGTAACAGTTCAAATTCTAGAGTACTATGAAAATGGAGTCTCTCGGAAAGAAAATTACCGTTGTTTGGCTCGAAACCTCACAGGTGTTTAAACTCAAGTCAATCTCAGCTGACTTTATTTCAAGCATCATTTCAACTTCAACGTGCATATCACATACCAACAATCATAATTCCATTCATGTATCATGCAGTTCATGCTATGTTTCATTTCATCAAGCTTTCATCAATGAAATCCCATCCATCACTGTGTCCATTCACTTTTTATTTTGAAAAATCTGTTGTGCTGTTTTTATTTATTTTTATTTTTGAAAAATTTTGTTAGACGTCATTTGTTCCTTGACTGTGATTTGTGAAATAATGCGTATACGCAACCATTCCCAGATTTAGAAGTTGCTGTCCCCAGCAACAACAAATAAGGTCACAGTGCTTTGGAAAAATTTGCAGCATTATTTGAAAATTCGCAACCAAACTAAAACATTGATCTAAACAACTTTTATGTGCAAAATATGAATTAGAAACAGTACTATATATGCAGAAATATAGATGTGCAGAATGTTCAAATGTCTAAAGTGCAGAATCCAAACTAAACAGAAAAAAACAAAAAACTAAAATAAACTGAGTCCTGTTTACTCCTCTCCCTCTCCTCTCTCAACAGTATCTGTAGCCTCTGTGGTCTGTGGAGGCTCTGGAATGGATGGCTCTGTGTCTGCTGCAGCTGAGGGTTCAGGAGGAACCTCTGGAACTGGTGATGCTGGTGGTGTAACTGGAAGCTGGTACTCAGAGGGTGGAATACCAAGATGTCTGCATACAGCCTCTCACATGCGAGTCTGGAGTGTCATCTGTGTACGCACCAACTCTTGGAAAGCTAGAAGACTCGGAGAATCCTCATAAAGCGGTGTATGTGCAGGAGGTGTGGGAGGGGCTGGTGCTGGCTCTGCTGGCTGGCGGTCATCTGGTACCGGTATATCTCTAAGACTGCGAACTGCAAGCTCCTCAGGCTTGAGCTTCAAAGCCCGGATAACTTGCTCATCAGCTGCGGTCTCCACAACATCTAAATACGTCTTGTGGCCCATGAGTGGTGAGATCGGAACGTCTAAGGGCTCGTCATCTACGATTTCCACACCCACATGTCGACACAGGTGCAGAATCAAGGATGAATAGGCCAGCCAAGACTTGCTGTTGGCATCCTGGATCATATGCAAAATACGGTTAGAAAGGATGTTGGAAATGTGAAGGTTACCTTCTCCCCTGAGTATGTAAAGTAGGGCAGCCCTCTCGACGTTCACATCAGTAATGTTCGTGGAAGGAAGGACTGTGTGGTTCACGAACTGGTGCCAAAAGGCTGCATCCCCTACTAGATCCTGCTTCTTCAGTTTCTCTGGAAGGTAATCGAGGTCGGGCTTGGGCTTCCAAGCAGTGTAGAGGCCTGTGATAGAGTGCCTGATGGTAGTGGCTAGCTGGGGTACCTCGTCCCTGTACATCTTTGTAAGCGCATCGGGCTGCATCCTATAAAATAACTGGCTGAAGTCACAGCCTTCGAAGGGATCATAGCGGGTGTCCAAGAAGCGCTTTATCGTCTTCTCATCGAATGGAACCTGGACACCCCTCACCCAGCTGAGTCTGCTCCTAGCTACTGTGTCTAGGTCAACATTTGCCAAAAATTCTTTGAGGATGGCACTAGAACTGGGCTCTGGAAAGCTAACCAGCTTCTGCCACTGGCGTCTGAGGATCACCTCTCTAGAACTGGGTTCCCCTCTGGTAGCACCTCCCACATTATTTTTTTCTCTGGTATAATTTTCTTTGGGAGGTACCAGGTGTCAAAGCGTTCCTGACACTCTGCTGTCCTGAATCTGGCTTCATCATAATCATTGACTCTGGCCCTCTTGCTGCCGCCGGCTCCTGTGCTCTTTTTTTTCCTTTAACAACCTGTTTTCCCTGAAACTCAGAACAAAATCCAAATATATATATACAATTCAATGATTTCAACTCCCAGATTTGTTTCCTTCATTGGATCAGATCAACAATCAACAATCAACTCAGTGTACTATGCATAAGTGAGTAATGTTCAATAACTGAAAAGCACAGTTCAATTTGTACACATCAAGCATATGTACAGATATTTGGAAGAATCAATGTGTTCAAGATATTACAGCAAGCTCATGATTCCTAGATTTGAAACATTATATGGGTTAGCCCAGTAATCATTCAACCTTTTAAGCAGACACCAAATCAAAACTCAACAGTTGTAAAACAAGAGTAATTATCAAGACAGCTTCACACAACAAAATATCAATATTTCAATCAATTCCAATGTTGTCAATTCAAAATTTCAACCTGCATATGCATATTTCCCATGACCACACCATTTCGTTTATTCAAATCCAGTTCAGATATCAATCTCAACAATATCCAGATTTAATTCATAATTATACCCAACACAGCAACATCTAGTCATTTTAGTAATTCAAGTTTCCAGCAGCAGCAAATGGATCAATTATATTGACAAGAAAAGGCACAGTCCAATTGGTTCAATTTAATTTATTTACAAGCAAGATATGGTTCCTCCATTCCCAGATTTAAGTGCCTTACATACACCAAACTAGATTCAATTCAATCATTGTATTCAACACCACTTCAAAATTATCAGTTAGACTTGCACCTTATGACAGAGAAGTGAATAGCGTCATCTGGATTCCCAGATTTGGCTCATGGAAAGTCCTTAAGTCATTTAATCAATAGCTCACGCACATAGTTCAGACAAAACAGATACATAAACTCAGCTTTAAATTTTTGTGTCTATTCCTTGGTTTTACCACAATCAAATCATTTACAGTACTATTCTGTGGTTTAAAATTCTTGCCAAGATAACCATAGATCAAACATTCACACCCTAAGCATTTAGGTTACTTGCAGGGTCAGCCAAAACAAGCATCAGGATTAGAACAGATTTTTATTCACAATCTGAGATTAGCCCTACAATTCCCAGATTTAGTCCAATGCAAGTCTCTAAAGTCTAAACCATTTGATCCTAAACTCATAATGGACACAGTTCAAGCAAGGTTGATTCAACATCAAAGCAGATATAGACATCAAACATCAATTCAATGTGTCTTATTCAACCACAAATTATCAGACCAATTATTCACGTGACCCTCCTTTTGGTTCAAAAAAATTCTGGCCAATACCACACTCAGATATAGGTTTCCATGCTCAAGTGATTAACATCAGTTTGGCCTATTGCGTGTCAAGTTCAATTCTAAGCCAAGCAATTCAGCAACATTAGCACCAAAAGATGACAGCATTATGGTCTTAGCATTGAAAGAGTTTAATTCAGATCATTAAGGAAATCAATCTTATCAATTCAAGCATAGCACAGACACATAATTAAAATCAATTCCATGTGCCTATTTTCCAATCACATCATATTGGTCAAACCAACTTTAGGTGTTTATTTCAATCAAAAGGGTTCAAATCCTTCAGTGTACCAATTTTAGTATCTGTTATGAGCCAAACATGAAAATTCAATAAAAACCATGCCCACAACAGAGTGTACACACCATACACATAAGCAATTCATTAAACACCATATGAGCACAAGTTCCAGCATTGCTTTACCAAATCAATGAAGCTTCCTAACATTCCAAATCAAAGAAGCTTTATACCAACAACCATAGGTCTTCCCATACACAAGCAATTCATTGCCCATTATCATTCAAGATCAAAGCAATAAGAGAATCAATATTAGACCAAAACAATTTGTCTACCCTAATGTTTGGCTATGAAGCTCATCACTCAGTCAATGCAAAGGGTTAGGGCAATCATATTCAAGCATTTAGTGGCTTTTGTGAATACCACTACTACAATTTCAGTTTAAACACATACATTATCTCCAGCCATGGAAGCAATTGCAAGGTGGTTCCCTTGGGTTCGAGTGAAACCGAGAACGAGAGAGAATAGGTAGCAGAGAGAGTGCGAGAGAGAGAGTGAAGTGAGTTTGGTCCAAAATGGTGTGGGTTATGGCTTTTAAGGTGGTAATGGTGATTAATGGTGATGGTTGGGGCTCAGGCGAAAATGGAGAAGCAGTTTGGGAAGGAGAGAGAGTGGGGCGTGAAATGAGGGATTTAAATTATAAAAACAGATTCCGCGCCTCACGCGACTCGCGCGGACCTCGGCGCGATTAGCGCCATGAGTAACTAAAGGCTTTTCTTTCGCCTTATTCATGCTATTTGCGTTTCCCATCACGCTATTAGCGTGATCATGAAAATTTTCAGGCTAGTTGATGCGCTTTCATCACGCTAATAGCTCCATTTGTGGCGCTAATCGCGTGGTTGACACTTAAAGGACCTTTAGCCTCGAGCAATTGGCGCGATTCACGCCATATCTCACGCAATTAGCGTGATATCACGCAGAAAATGGGCTCTGGTTCGAAGGTTTGGCGCTATTAGCGCCGCTACTCACGCTATTCGCGTCGTTTAATCGTGACTGTGGAAAGGATGTAAATGACCAAATTACCCCTAGGTATTTTAGCAAGATACTTAAGGAGGAAATCTTATAAATACCCTTGGATGTTCTGGAAATGATCAAGAATACCATTAGAGTAACAATTACAGAGATATCCTGAACATTTTTAGAAATGACGATTATACCCCTAGGGTGAGTGATGAAATTACCAAAATACCCTTTAGGTCAAAAAATAACCAGATGGCTTTAGAAATTTGTGGAAGTCTGAGTATTGGATAAAATACTTTTAGATAACAAAATTATCTACATGGTTGGGAGCAGAGAACCATAAACTATAATTTCTAAAAATTTTGGAAAATAGTTTGGAAAAGAGCTCGATCTAGGCTAACTCAAGCATCTGAAAAACACAGGAAAATGATAGATACAATCTATAGAATTTTCTCTTAATTATAGGATGAATAGAATCATTTAGAAAGCTAGTTTAGTAGTTTTACTAATTAAAAGCAAGATGGACCGATAAGAATTCAAATTAAGTTATTACATGTAATGGAGGAAAAATTTGTTGATTTGGTTCTATGAATTAAGCCTTGGCCGTATGATACCAAGATCAATGGAGAAAAGCTTTAAGAAACTTAAAGAATGGACACATGGATGTTTAAGAAGCTAGGATACATGCCATTGGTCCATTTGTAAAGTAAGGTAATAATGAATTAAGAAGATTTTTTGAAGAAAACTTTCTCTTGACTCCTTTGGACACGTAGACAGTTATAGGCATTATTTCATAAATCCCAACGGTCAAAAGTTAGACATGTGGGATAGGAGTATACTTTTAAAATTTTAAATAGATCCAACGGTTAACAAATCCAAAATAATTATTTTACAGAAACAGGTTTTTCAAGAATAAACAAAAGCATAAAACACCTTAACTTAAGGCTATTCCACGTGAGAAAAGAGACCAATTGAGGATTGCTTTCCAAGAAAGGAAATCCAACGTGCAACAAGGGAGAAGAGTGAAGAATCTCCAAGACTTGGACACTTGGATGGACAATATTCACTAGCTAATGATAAGAAAACAAGTAGAAAGCAAGTTATTATGACTAAGGAAGATATTTGCACCAACAAAAGACTAGGATCGGAAATTAGGTGGGACTTGAGAGGAGTGTACGTGCAAGAATGAATGGAGAAGCCTTGAGAATGTTCAAGACCATAGCCACTTGTAAGGAGGAGAATGGCTAGCCAATGAGAAATTAAGCACATGGAAAGCTAGTAAGATATTTTGTAATAAAAATCAAAACCAATAAGCCTATAAAAAGAAGCTAGACCAAAACTATGGGCTGGTTGGAGAAAGGCATATGTGCAACATCCATTCCTAAAACACTTCTATTTCATTCCTTTCTAATTCTACCATTTACATAGAACCCAAAACAAAGGCCTATACCTTGAAACCTACGTGAAGCACTAGCAACCCTAGGAACAAGGATCATTCAATTTCAAAGAAAGGAAGCTGTCCAAAAGCTTAAGGAAAGCAAGGTATGGGGAAGTTTATGATAAGCTATGTTTGAATATTAAGCTTCTTAGTTATTTCCATAAAGAACCATGCCTTGGATCTTAGGTGTTTGGTGATTTGTTTCAAAGAGCTTGAAAGGTTATTTGACTAAGTAACTTGGCTTTAGTTTAACAAATGATTATTGGATAAATAACTTGAACTTAGTTTAATGGATGAAAATAAGAAGTAACTGAAAATTTGAGGTAGTATGGCTATCTTTAAGAAAATAGTTTTTTTTTTAAATTATAGTTGTTTAATAGAATATGTTGCTATAAATTTGATGTTGGCCGAAATTCTCCTAGGTTCCTTAAGCACTCCTAGGTTCCTTAAGTATATATATTTAATTTGATGCTAGAAATTGGTTGATAATATGTCTATTTAATCTTAGAATTATGTGAAACTTTATAAAGATTAATGTTTAAGCAGCTTTCTTTAAAAGTATTCTATGAATTCAAGCTTGCATATCATGTGTTTGATAAATTGTTACAATGAATGAAATATGTTTAAGAGTTGTTGGTTTGAATCTTTATTGTTGGATTTGAATTATATTTGCATGGTTGTATGCGTTAGCAAAAGTTATGTATGATTTCATGTGTTGTTGAGTGTTTTCTATGAAAGCCACCATGTGTTGGATGAATTGTCTTCAAGAGATAAAAATGTTTTAAGAAATGAAATATTTGAGAATTGATGAATTATGACTTGTTCTGAGAACCGTATGAAGTAGACTATGGTTGTATGACTATGACTTATCTGTGAAGAATTTATGGAGTTGAACTATGGCTGTATGCTTAGATGTTGTGTAAAGCTTTATGTGATGGTTGAAAGAAGCTTTACGTGTTGTTTAAAAAGCATATGCCATGAGTTGTCAAAGATGTTGAGCTTTGAGGTGTATGTGATATGAGAAGAAGAATA
>PYAF01004194.1:16528-36362 GCA_007407185.1 Glycine tomentella
GTATGACTATGACTTATCTGTGAAGAATTTATGGAGTTGAACTATGGCTGTATGCTTAGATGTTGTGTAAAGCTTTATGTGATGGTTGAAAGAAGCTTTACGTGTTGTTTAAAAAGCATATGCCATGAGTTGTCAAAGATGTTGAGCTTTGAGGTGTATGTGATATGAGAAGAAGAATAATGAGTAAATATGTGATAAAAGTAAATCATTCATGCATTTTCATATGCATATGCCTGGCGGGGGCTAGTCCGTGAAGTTGTTTGTCAGATAGCTAGACTAAGTCCATGCGTTCAGAGGAGTCTGAGCTGGGGGGTAGTTGTATCAGTGAGGACCACACCACCATGATGATCACATAGGTGGAGGTGATATTCCTACGCGCCACTGCGCTACCCCGACTGAATGGATAAGTTTGTGCCACTGGGATGAGGCTATCTTGACTATGGCCATTTGATGATGAGATGTTGAGACAATCATGCATCATATTAAGAAGATGAGCATGCATTACATGCATCACATGATGAGTATGTGGATGAGTATGATGTATATTTGTAGTATAGATGATATGATTTAATCTGTGTGCTGCGTAGATGGTGTGATTTAATTTATGGGTGAATTATGCGTGTTTGTTATTTTATAATTATTATTTTAACCATTTGTGTACACATTATTTTATGTATGTTTCATTTAAACTGTGTTTGTCATAAACTTACCCTACTTTGTGTCTATGGTTGACACCTGTGATGACCCCAATTTATTTGGGCGAGCAGAGGAATAGGAAAGCATAAGTTGTAGATGATATTGAAGAAGGGTGATGAGAAGTTTGGATGGACTGTATGCTGTGATTTGTAATTTTCTGTGACATGTAATTTGTGTTAGGTCGTCTGTATATTATTTTGGATACTGTATTTGGGACTATATTCTTATTATAAATCAACCGTGGTGAGGAAAAAGCGTTTATGTTACGACTGAATTGTAAAATCAAAGCAGGAAGAAAGAAATTTTTATGAAATTTATAACTAAGATCATTCTAATGCGAAGCGAAAATGAGATTTCATCTAAAATCAATCAAGCACAAGAGAGCAAAGAGAGGCGTTACAGTAGGTGTTACACGTAGTACCGCGGATATACATTAGAGCTAGATGATGGCTATGTATTGTTGTGAGGGCCAGGAGGCCAGTGATTGTAATGCCTTTGATGATGTGTGTCATAGAAGTGAGCCAGAGGGAGGAGAAGCCTCCAAGAGCCCCGAGCTTACTGAGATGTGTATCTTACCCCATGTTGGGATTATGTTTTTGCAGGTGATTCATCTGGAAGAGATGATAGGTCTCAGGGCAGGAGGCCCCAGTAGAGATAGTTCCTATGCAGCTGCTTGGCAGCACTTTGAGAGCATGGAGGCTCCTTTGTTTTGTTTTGATGTTTCGTACCCCTGTGAGGGAAGATGTGTGTATACACATGTTATGGTTTCTGTTATGTACACGGACTCTTTATATGTAATGTATGCCCTCGTGTGATGTGTCTTGGCACTCGGTGCTTATTCTTTTATATAGACACAGTGAGTGTCTTGATGATGTATATATGAATACCTGTGGTTTTCTCCTGATATATCTGTAGAGATATTATTTATGCATCTGCCGTTGTTTATTTCTGTTTTGGATCAATGAGGCTGGCTTACAATTATGATGAGTGATAACGCGAACCATACATAATGAATCAAGAAATATGGTTTCGAAATCGCTTCCACGGTTTTTTAATAAAAGTAATTATGCACTTATCTGATTAAGTAATATGTTAATACACCAGATGCATACGGGGTGTTACAAAAACAAACTCAGAACATCTCATTCCTTAACCTTTGAAAAGAATCTTCTTGCTACAAGAATCACTTAACAACCCGTAAGTGTTTTAGTGAAAGGAAGAACTCATAGAACCCAGAAAATCACTAAGAATGTGTTTAGAAAACTTATGTAGGCTCAGAATGCGAATTGATCAAGTTACAAAACAAGCTGAGCAAGGGTTCTATTTATAACAAACTTTTGTAATTGTCAGTAATTGATTAAACACGCCCAATAATCGATTATTTCACTTATGTAATTGATTAAATCAACCATGTAATCGATTAAAGAGTTCTACAAAAATCTGGATATGAGCAACGAACAAAATAATCGATTATTTCGTCTTGTAATCGATTAAGACAAGAAGCTTCATAAACTTGAAATACATTGTGTAATCGATTACGGATTATGGTAATCGATTAAACCAGGAAGCTTCAGAAATCATATTGAACTATGTAATCGATTACTATATTTGGTAATCGATTAATGCACTAAACATGTTAAGCACAGACATATGATATAATCGATTACTATCCTTGGTAATCGATTAAGACAGGAAGATAGCTTTTTCTTTTTAGCCTATTTAATCGATTACAGCTTTTTGGTATTCGATTAAAATGTCCATCAAGGCAGTTTCTATTTAAACTAAGGTAAAATAATCGATTAATCCGATACGTAATCGATTACATTGTTCTTGAAAAGTTTTCCAGAATGAACTAAGAACAACATAATCGATTATTACTTTAATGTAATCGATTAAATCAGTAGAAAACTTATTTTTCCAAAAACCTTTGATTTAATTCAAAAACTTAAGCAATTTATCAAAGCCTTGTGAATTTTATTACTCAAACTAATTGACTTAATGAATGATGTGAATGCAATGCAATTGGATCACCAGAAATGCTTCTTCCTTTTACATTTAATCACAAATTAATCTTCAAGGCTTCAAGGCATGTTGAAAGCTCAAAACCAAGGCTTGATTCTATGTCCATTCTTCAAATAGCTTCTCTGAAATCAACAGCAGGCTCCAATTCCACGTGCTATAGACATCCAAGCACCAAAGAATCTTGCTTTAACTATAGATAACATGGCATTTAATGAATAAGGACAAAGCTTCGAAGATTTTTACCTTAGGTAATAATTATTTAGTTGAATTAGGACTAAACTAATCTCTAACTTAGTTAAATCCTAACTAACTCACTTAATATAAATAGATTAGGACCCCACAAAAATTCTACACATAGAAGCTAGCTCCAAAGCACATGGCCAATTGCATTCTCGATCCCTTGTACATTGCTATCATTTTCACACTTTCTCCTTGTTTCCTAACAACTGTGATCTATATTCTCTTGTCCTAAACTTGTATTCATTTCTTTTCTCAAAATTTAAATTATCCTAAGACCTATCTCTTTCAAAGAATTAAAGGATACAACCACTACTTAGAAGATTTGGACACAAGTTTACATAAGGTATGCTAGGCTTCAATCTTTAATTAAGTGTTTATTTGGACTAATCTTTATGTGCAATGGTGCAGATTTATGGTTGACCCTAGTAGGATGAATTTTCAGATCATTAAAAGGTATTTTATGTTGTGGTTATGTTGATTTAAGAATAGGATAGGTTGATGATTTAAATGTTGAAATATTAGTAATGTTTGGACTTGATTTTTGATGACTTTTGGACTTGATTTTGTTGGAATTTGGACAATTTGCTTATATATATATATATATATATGTTGGAACTGTTTTAAATTAATTTTAAGAAGTAGAGGCTGAATGGTATGTAGATAAAAGGTTTAATTACTTAAGTAGTTCAGTTTTGATGATTAAGTAATAAGGTGGTAAGTTGAAAAGAAAGTAAGGTCTAGGCTAAGTTCTAATCTTTCTTGTGAAGATGTAAAGGAATTAGAAATTATTTTGAAGGTATATTATGATTTACTAGCTAGATTACTAACATGTTGTCTTTAACTTGAGGGGATTATTCTTTCCATGCACAAGTTGGCAAAAGTTTGATTGAATAAGGTGTGGTAGTCGAGCCATACATTTGGTATATTATGATGTTTGTGGTGAAATTTTTCCATAAGGTTGTATGAATTTCTCATGGATTGTATTACTGATGAAAATGATGGATTTTATGTGATGATATATATTTATTCATGTTTTCGAGTCCAGTACTAGATTTGCGAAACAGAATCCGATACTACATCCAGTATGAGTGTAGAGACTAGGTGCAAAAACATGGAATTGGTCATGCATTATTTACGTAAGACGACCGCAATGATACTACATATAGTACGATATGTAGAGACCATATGCACTCTAGAATTTCATCATGCATACATGTTGTTTGAATGGTTATTTATTGATTTGTTGGAATTTATTGATGAATACTAACGTACTAACTTATTTGATGGTTTAGTTTTGCCTACTGAGAAATTATATTTCTCACTAGATTTGTCTCATTTTTTATATAGATGGCAACCGTGATCATTTTCCTTGATGCCCTGAACTGGTGGTGGTACAGAGATGAAGATAGAAACTGCTATATTTTTACCACGCACCCTGTTAACCGTGTTTATGTATATTTTGGAACCCATTTTCCTGTATCAGTTCTTAATGACATGTTTAATCCTAACGATCCATTCCTTCAGTTTGCACACGCCTACCCTAATCCACCAATGGAACCTATCAACATCTCCTCTAGAAACCATAACGTGTATCCTCCCTTCGTACAAGGTTATGGAGGAAACATGAATCTGAACAATGAGTCGGATGCTGAGGAGAGTGTTGGGGAAATTTTTGAACAAGTGTTACCTTGGTGTATGAAGTATAAATAAGGATCGTATCTAGAAAATATATGGCTAATGGGTTTCCTAGTACTCTTATGTTTTAGGGTATAGAAATTATGGTGAATGTATAATCTTTATCTTTTGTATGCTAACTAGGGACTATGGTTGTGTATGGTGAAACTCTTAACTTATCTTACAAGGAATGATGTATGATGTAACAATGATCATATTATGTTTAATGAATTAGGATTTCAACTTCCAAAACTTATATGTATTCAAAAAATTTACTAATATACACTCCTTAAAAATAAACACTAATAAAAATTATCTAGAGATATATTAGGTTGTTACAGTTTTGGTATTAGAGACGTTTGTCTTGATAGAGCCTAAGGGAAATGGATTGACTATATTTTTTTGTGTACTCTGAGTATGAAAATTGAATGTTTGTGTCTGATTGTTTGTGATTGTTGAATTCTAATGTACTTTACTTTATATTGAGCCTGATCACCTCAGTAATTTTGTGAATGTGAATAGGAATTCATGGCTACTAGAAGAACAAGAGGAAGAGCAACAACACAAGTTGGTGGCAACAGCAAATAAATATTTTTCAAGAAATGTTGCCAGCTATGCAAGAGCAAGCAACTACTACAAATCAACAAGCGACTGCAGCAAGTCAACAAGTTGTGGCAGCCACTCAAATGATGGCACAACTAAACCATAATAATAATCATGGTAGTAACAACAACTCCAGTCAAGATAATAATAGGAGGCAAATGACTAATTTAGAATATCATAAGTTTACTGAGTTTAGAAAGTCTAATCCACCAGTATTTAAGGGAACCTTTAATCCAGATATCGCTAAAGAATGGATTACAAAAATAGAAAAGATATTTACTGTTTTAGACTGTTCTGATCAGTAGAAAGTAACTTATGCTACATATATGTTACAATTTGATGCTGAGTATTAGTGGAATAGCCACAAGAAAATTTTGGCAGGTAATGGAGTAGATATCACATGGGAAGTGCTTAAAACAACATTCTATGGGAAGTATTTTCCCATATCAGTGAGAAATGCTAAGGAGCTCGAATTTTCTTAGGCTTCAACAAGGTAATAGTAGTGTGTCTAAATATATTGCTAAATTTGAAGAGTTAATAAAATTTTCCTCCACCTATCGGTATAACCCTGATGAGCACTAGAAGTGCATGAAATTTGAATGGGGTTGAGGGAAGATATGTTGGAAGTAGTGGGACCCCTAGAAATTAGGGAGTTTGGTGTTCTGATAAATAAGTGTAGAATAATAGAAAAATATAAAAGGAGGTGTGCTGAAAAGAAAAAATCAAGTAATAATTTTAGGAAGAAATTAGGACCCCATCCTTTTCAATTTAAGAATAAATTTCAGCAAAGAAAATTTTAGACAGGGCAAAATTCAGCTAAGGAATGTGACAAATGTCACAAGATCCATGGAGATAGGCCATGCCCTATAGCTCAGACCACCTGTTTCCAGATGTGGAAAGACAGGACTCCTAGCACAGAATTGTCGCAGTGATGTTCAGTGTTACAAATATGGAAAGATGGCACACTATGCTAACAATTGTAGAAGTGAAAAACCCCAAGGCACCACACATCCTTAACAGACTCGAAGGGTTTTTACCATGAATGCAATAGAGGCCTCTCGATCCGAAAATCTCATCGAGGGTAAGTGCAAAATTAAAGATAAAATTTTAACTGTATTATATGATTGAGGTGCTACTCACTCTTTCATTTCTTATGACACTATTATACAATTAGGGTCACCTTTATCTCAATTACCTTATGATCTCTTAGTTTCTACCCCTAAAGGTAAACCTATTACTACTAGTCAAATCTATCTTAAATGTGATTTTCAAATTGATAATAGATCTTTTTCAACAAATTTGATTTGTCTTCCTTTGATTGGGTTTAGTGTAATTTTGGGTATGGATTGGCTTCCAGCTAACCATGTATTGTTGGACTGTTCAAATAAAAGCATTGTTTTACCTTCAGAAATTTAAGAAAACAGTCAAAACTAGTGTCTGTATTTGAACTCCATTGCTTCTTGTTTCAGTAAAAATGAAATTAAAGGGTATGTGCTTTTATCAGCTAATGCAACTGAGTCAACTGATGAACTCTCTAATATACCCATGGTAAGAGAAAATTCAGATGTATTTCTGGATGAGATACCAGGGATACCTCCAGAGAGGGAAATAGAACTTTCTATTGGCCTAATTCCTGGTTTTGGATCAATATCCTTAGCACCTTATAGGATGTCCCCTCTAGAATTGGAAGAATTGAAAATGTAGATAGATGTTGGAAAAGAAATTTATTAGATCTAGTGTGTCACCCTAGGGAGCTCCAATATTGTTAATGAAAAAGAAAGATGGAGGAATGAGGCTTTGTGTAGATTATAGGCAGCTTAATAAGATAACCATTAAAAATAAGTATGAATTGCCTAGGATAGATGATCTCATAGACCAGCTAAAAGGAGCAAAAGTATTTTCTAAGATTGATCTTAGGTCAGGATATCATCAGATTAGAGTTAAGAATGAAGATATTCCTAAAATTGCATTTAGGACTCAATATGGGCATTATGAGTATTTAATGATGTCTTTTTTATTAACTAATGCTCCAGGAGTTTTTATGAATTACATGAATAGAATATTTAGATCTTATCTAGATAAGTTTGTTGTAGTCTTTATAGATGATATACTTGTTTATTGAAAATCAGAAAAAGAGCATGAAGATCATCTTAGAATAGTATTGCAGACACTTAGAGGAAATAAGTTGTATGCTAAACTATCTAAGTGTGAATTTTGGGCCATGAAAGTAAATTTTTTAGGTCATGTTGTTTCTAAAGAAGGAATTTCGATGGATCCTAGTAAAATTGAGACATTCATGAATTGGGAGAGATCAACCACAGTAACTGAGATTAGGAGTTTTCTAGGATTAGCTAGTTATTATAGGAGGTTTATTAAAGGGTTTTCACAAATAGCTTTACCTCTAACTAGCTTAACTAGGAAAAATGTGTCTTTTGTATGGTCACCAGAATGTGAAAGGAGTTTTCTAGAATTAAGAAGAAGGTTGACTAGTACTCCAGTGTTAGTATTGCCAGATCCTCATGGTGAATTTGAAGTGTATTGTGATGCTTCAAAGAAAGGTCTAGGTTGTGTTGATGCAAAATGGGAATGTGGTAGCATATGCATCCAGACAATTGAGACCCCATGAAGTTAATTACCCAACCCATTATCTAGAATTAGCAGTTGTAGTTTTTGCTTTAAAGATCTGGAGACATTATTTATATGGAGTAAGGTTTGAAGTCTTTTCAGATCATAAGAGTCTCAAGTACCTCTTTAACCAAAAAGAGTTGAACATGAGACGACGTAGATGGGTTGAAATTCTTAAGGATTATGACTGTGAGTTAAAATATCATCCAGGAAAGGTGAATGTCGTAGCTGATGCATTAAATAGGAAATCTCTGAATGTATCTAGGATGATGATCAAGAAAATTGAATTAATAGAAAATTTCAAAAATCTTAATTTGAGATTTTTTGTTAATTCTAAAAGTATCATTTTGAGTCAAATACAAATCACTAGTGATTTCAAAGATCACATTAGACTAGGTAGTAGAGAGATTTAGATTTTCAACGAATTTTAACTCAAGTCCAAGAAGGAAAATTGCAAGATTTTGATGTGAATAATGATGGGTTGTTGACTTATCAAAAGAGAATGTGTACCCAAGAGTGATGGATTAAGAGAGAAAATTTTAAGTGAAGCTCACAAGAGTAATTTCACAATGCATCCTGGAATGACTAAGATGAATCAAAATTTGAGGAGAATGTTTAGGTGGCCTGGCATGAAAAAGGATATTGCAGAGTTTGTAGGAAAATGCTTAGTATGTCAAAAGGTAAAAATAGAACATCAGAAACCTTCTGGCACTTTGCAACCTTTAGAAATTCCTCAGTGGAAATGGGACAGTATATCTATGGATTTTGTGGTAGGATTACCTAGGACTGTTTCTGGTCATGACTCAATTTGGGTCATTGTAGATAGACTCACTAAGTCAGCTCATTTTATACCTATTAAGATTTCTTATCCATTAGAGAGATTAGCTCAATTGTATATATAGGAAATAGTTAGATTACATGGTGTATCTTCCACTCTAATTTCTGATAGAGACCCTCGTTTTACTTCTAGGTTTTTGGGAGCATTACAAAAAGCATTTGGAACTAAATTATGCTTAAGTATTGGTTATCATCCCCAAACAAATGGACAAACAAAAAGAACCATACAAACCCTAGAAGACATGTTGAGAGCCTGTATGATAGATCAATAGGGTTCTTGGGAAAAATATTTGTCATTAATAGAGTTTGCTTACAATAATAGTTATCATACAAGCATAAGGATGGCTCTATTTGAAGCTCAGTATGGTAGGAAATGTCAATCTCCTTTATGTTGGTATGAATTTGGGGAAACAAGTCTATTGGGTCTAGACCTGGTAACTCAAACCTCAGAGCAAATCAAGAAGATTAGGGAGAAATTGGTAATAGTTCAAAATAGACAAAAACATTATGTTGATAAAAGAAGAAAACCTCTATAATATCTAGAAAGAGAACATGTTTTTCTTAAAGTTACTCAAATTACCATAATAGGATGAGCAATGAAGGTCAAAAAGTTGAGTCCTCATTTTATTGGCCCTTTCCAAATTTTGAAAAGAATAGGAACAATAGCTTATCAAATAGCTTTACCACCACATCTTTCCAATCTTCATAATACTTTTCTTGTCTCTCAACTCCGTAAATATATTTCTGACCCGAGTCATGTTCTAGAATTTGAATCAATACAGTTAAAAGACAATTTAACTATGAGCTTACCCCGACAAGAATTTTGGAAAGAGAAGTAAGGTAATTAAGAAATAAGTTTGTATTATTAGTAAAAGTAGCATGGGGACAATGATGTTTGGAAGAATATACTTGTGAGTTAGAATCAGAGATGAGAAAGAAGTACCCTTACTTGTTTTCAGGTATTTAAAATTTTGAAAGCAAAATTTTCTTTTTAGAGGGAATGAATTGTAACATCCTCAAATTTTTGTTATCTTGAGCTTGTATTCATGTATAAATTAATTATGGAAGTGTGATGATAGTTTGATACATGAATGATATGATAAAGCTAATGAATTTAAGTGGCAAATTTAGAAGTGTTTAGTATGTATCTGTTGATTCAAGAGAAGCCATGCATGAATGAACTGGAATCAAGCCTTAAGTGTTTTGTGCTTTCAACATGCCTCAATGGAAAATGTCAACGAAAGCTATTGAAGACCAATTTGATTCATGTAAGAGGAAAGTTGTGCAATCTGATAATCCAAAAGCATATCATGCATAATCATTCATTAAGTATTGTTAGATTGAAGGTCTAAGCAAAAATATTCATAAGTAAGGCATTTAAAAAGCTAAGTTTTTGGAAAAATGATATTTTACTGAATTAATCGATTACAGAATGGATGGCATCGATTATTTTGTTCTTCATGCCTTCTGGAAAACACAGCAAGATCATTGTAATCTATTACATATCGAATTAATCGATTACATAGGCTGAAATAAAAATATATGACTGACTGTCTTAATCGATTACAGAAAATCGTAATCGATTACAACTATGCCTATGGATTACATGTTTTGTTGTTTTAATCGATTACATAATACATTTGAAAATATATGACTGACTATCTTAATCGATTACCATATTCAGTAATCGATTACTCAATGCATTTAGAAAAACATGTCTGTCTGGTTTAATCGATTACTTCACGGAATAATCGATTACATTGTTCATAGCTCAAACCCAGAATTTATTAGGAGCATTTTAATCAATTACATTCTTGGATTAATCGATTATATATGCGAAATAATCGATTACAGGAGCGTGTTTAATCGATTATTTTCAGTTAGAAAATTGTTATAAATAGAAACCTCTTGCTCTGTTTTTTGAGATTTTGAGAAATTCATATACTGAGCAATCACAAACGTTCATGGGTTTTCTTTAGTGAGTTTTCTGAGTTTCTAAACACATTTAGGCTTCAAAAATTCGTATGGGTCATTGATTTGAAGAGTGAAGCTTCATTGGTTTTTCAAAGTTTAAGGAAAGGAATGCATTGAGTTTGTAATCTCTCTTTCAACCTGATTGAATCATTCACATGCATATGTTCTTTGGATTATCAGGTGAAATCTTTCCTTAGTCTTTGAAGGTGTATTTCTTTTAAATGATTTTTGTAAAGATTGGCTTTTTGCAAATGGGTTTCTTGCTTGATGTTTAGAGATAGTGTTTCTCTAAGGGAAGCTGAGTAGTGTTCTCAGTTTGGGTCTAGTCTTTAAGGGTCTAATAGTGTTTTAGACTTCTGAACTTTATCTAGGGTTGATAAAGAGAGATTTGTAATATCTTGTAAGAATATTTTTGCAATAGTGGAACTCTACTTTAGTGTTGAGTGGAAAAACTGGATGTAGCTTCATAATGTTTGAAGTGAACCAGTATAAAAATTTGTGGCTAATCTTTCTTGTCTTCTCTTCATCTCTAAATTGTTTTGGTTGTGATTCAAATTATTTGCACAGAAAGTTTTTACAGCTTATTGGTTTCTTGGCAGTGAAATTTGATTGAATAAATGATTTTTGGTTTCAATACATTTTTAAAGTGATAAAGATCCTGTGGAAAAACTCTGATTTGAAAATTTTAATTTACCAAGGTTCAACCAATTCACCCCCCCCTCTTGGTTGTTTTGAAGTGTTCCTTTTATTTTCAGTATCTAGTTGTGATTAGTAAAATTAAGGAAGAAACATACCCTAGCACATGTAAGATGTGGACTAGGAGCTTAAGATCACCTAAGAAACTACCTTAGTAACACAAAACTACATGAAGTACACTTGGAATAAATTAAAAGAAACAAAATCCTAAAACAAAGCAAGCTTTACATGAGAATTTCTAAGCTATGTGGAAGTGAAAATGCTTGTTTCGGCAACGTGTACACACTTAGAAATTTTGCACAAGAGCTAAATGTTCAGCCAAGCTTAGGACCAATCAGAATTTGCTTCTTGAAGGCTCCAATTCCACATGCTATAGACAGCCAAGCACCAAAGAATCTTGCTTTAATTAAAGACAACATGGCATTTAATGAATAAGAACAAAGCTTCTAAGATTTTTACCTTAGGTAATAATTATATATTTGAATTAGGACTAAACTAACCTCTAACTTAGTTAAATCCTAACTAATTCACTTAATATAAATAGATTAGAACTCCAAAAAAAATTTGCACGTAGAAGCTAGCTCCAAAGCACACGGCCAATTGCATTCTCCCTTGTACTTTGCTATCATTTTCACACTTTCTCCTTGTTTCCTAACAATTGTGACCTATATTCTATTGTCCTAAACTTGTATTCCTTTCTTTTCTCAAAATTTAAATTATCCTAAGACCTATCTCTTTCAAAGAATTAAAGGATACAACCACTACTTGGAAGATTTGGACACAAGTTTACATAAGGTATGCTAGGCTTCAATCTTTAATTAAGGGTTTATTTGGACTAATCTTTATGTGCAATGGTGCAGATTTATGGCTGACCCCTAGTAGGCGGAATTTTCAGATCATTAAAGGGTATTTTATGATGTGGTTATGTTGATTTAAGAATAGGATAGGTTGATGATTGAAATGTTGAAATATTAGTAATGTTTGGAATTGTTTTTTTATGACCTTTGGACTTGATTTTGATGGAATTCGGACTCTGTGTGTGTGTGTGTGTGTGTGTGTTAAGTTGAAAAATAAAGTAAGGTTTAGGCTAAGTTCTAATCTTTGTTGTGAAGATGTGTGTGTGTGTGTGAAGTTGAGAAAAAAGTAAGGTTTAGGCTAAGTTCTAATCTTTCTTGTGAAGATGTGTGTGTCTGTGTGTTAAGTTGAAAAAAAGTAAGGTTTAGGCTAAGTTCTAATCTTTCTTGTGAAGATGTGTGTGTGTGTGTGTTAAGTTGAAAAAAAAGTAAGGTTTAGGCTAAGTTCTAATCTTGTTTGTGATATGTGTGTGTGTGTGTGTGTGTGTGTGTGTGTGTGTGTGTTAAATTGAAAAAAAAAAGTAAGGTTTAGGCTAAGTTTTAATCTTTCTTGTGAAGATGTGTGTGTGTGTGTGTTAAGTTGAAAAAAAAAAGTCAAAGACTCTCTCACTAAATAGATCATTTTTCACATGTGAACACAATAGATCTTACAATCTGTATCGATCCTATGGGTTAAGGGTGTCTATTTGCTAAAATTAAGCTATACACACAAAATTAAGCTAAAGAGAAATTACAACTAGGCCCACCCTATAAGTTAAGGATGTCTATTTGCTAAAAGCTAAAAGTTCAAGGTGTGGATGTATATTCTTTACCCTATTTTAATTTACTAATTATATAAGAGGCCTAATTTTAGAAAACACATTAATAAAATTAAGCTATAGACACAAAATTAAGCTAAAGAGAAATTACCATGTTATATTACATAGATTTAAGAAACAGATCAATAATAAAATAACTAAGCTTTCTAGCTTATACAGGCAGGCATCTTAGTAACTAATAAAGTTTTGATGTAATCTTTCATTAACCCTCCCGCATTTGTATAATTATCTTCATCTTTGTAAAGCACGTCCATCATGCGCACAAGGTTGACAACACGCAAAAGAAAATTCATTGGTACTTCAGTAGGATTAAGGCATGCCTGATTGATGTCCTTCCAAGCATTCTTAACCATCTTAAGTAGTTTTTTAACGGCATCTTGTCTTGAGGTGTTATGTTGCTTCATATAGCATTCAATGCTTGATGCAATGTGTCTTCTTTCCTGCTCAAACTTCGAGGAAAAAAAAGAATACTAAAGAAACCAATGTTTAACCATTAAAGTAAAAGTTGGTATTACCAAAATTATAAGGTAAATTAAATGTCTTCCTCTCCTAACTCGTTAAAAGTTATGGAATGACCAGATCTTTTTAACATAAGAAATTAAATGGGTTTTTCATTCATGTTTTAAACTCAAGTTTCTTTTGTATGAGAGTGGTCATATGCAACCTAGTAGCTCAAATATTTGGATAAGAGCAGTGTTATTATTACTTCTTCTAAATAGCATTTTTTATATATATAATTAGGTTTAGTTTACGAGAGTCCCTTAAAAAACATTAACCTATTCTCTCTTTAGTGAAATTAATGAAAAATTAATCTAACATTATAAAACATTTTAAAAAAATAAAATAATGGGTGTCTAGTATGTACCTCATTTCCAACAATGTCATCCATAAGCCTACTAATAATTGAAGCAGCCCCAATAATTATTGGGTCACTTGTTGCCCATATAAGGACCTCCTCTGTTGTATCTTTCATGCCAACAAAACATATGGTGATCACCATAGGGTAACCACTTGATACAATTCTAACTTGCATGTACTCCTCTATTGTCGGTGTATGATTGCAATGAAGCCATCTTGCCTCAGCCATTTGAGCCTTGATTAATCTTTTCATCTAGAATTAAGTACAATTATATAATATTGAGAAACATGTTCCATACTTTTGATTGGTTATAAAAAAAAACTCTTCCACACACATGTATCTCAAATAATAGGTTTTGGAATTAATAAATGAAAATTAAGATTTAGATTAAAAGCTTTAAGTTCCAATCATAATAACAATGTTTTAGCAGACAAACATAAAGTTTCTTTTTTTCAAATGAGAAAAAAATATCTTATGAAAGGATATGTAATTTTTAAAGTCCTAAATGATATAAGTGATGCCATTGACAAAATACGCATTGTCCAGTGTTCATTCAGTAACTCGAATAGTCATGTTTGATTTATTGTCAAAGCATGTTTTGCCAATGACAATATTCATAATTTTAGTAAATCAAAACCTCTTATGAGGTTTTGTTATTATATATTATTGGTTAGATTCCAAAAATAATAATAAAAAATTCTATACACCTTTTAAGTATACATAAAAAAGGGACCCAATGGTAAACGATCCGCAAGAGGTTTTTAACCTAGTCTAGCAAGTTCTTGTCTATGGAGGGGACGTGTGGTTCTTTTAAAGTCTGTTTTGCAAGTTATATCTGTCTATTATCTTTCTTTTGTCAAGGCTCTGATAGGTATAATCTTTCTCATTGAATCTCTAATTAAAAAATTATATATTTGGGGGGAGGGGAGTGAGGAGTGTAGAAAGATACATTGGGTGAGATGGGATCAAATGTTTAAGACTAAGAGTGAAAGGGGGTTGGGTATTAGAGATTTGAAGGATCTAAACTTAGCCTTGTTAGGAAAATGGAGATGGCATATGCTGGTCAAGAAGGAAAGTATGTGGTATAAGGCGTTAGTAGGTATATATATGGTGAGTTACAACGGACAGACAGGAAATGGTCATGGTGGTGGAAAAAGGTGTGGGGTGTAGATAAGGAACAACGACGGGGTTGTGTTAATTGGTTTAGAGAGTCGTTGGAAAAGGTTGTTAGGAATGGTAGAAATACACCCTTTTGGTTAGATCCATGGGTGGATGGAAGGGTTCTTAAGGAGTGGTTTGCAAAGTGTACAGTGTAACAATAGACAAAGAGGTGAATATTGGGGATCTAGGTACCGGGAAAGAGGGGGAATGGGTTTGGGAATGGAAATGAAGGAGAAATTTATTGGTTAAATGACCTATTTAGTCTTTTATTCTATTTTTTTTAATTTGATTATTTATCTTTTAAAAATTTCATTTTAGTCTTTTATATTTTTTAATTCGATTTAAAATAGTCCTATTGTCAATCTAAAATTAACATCCTATTGTCAAGTTCAAAATTGTTCTCAAATACTTTGATTATATTGAGAGAAAACACTGTATGCTAAGATTGTTTATCCATCTATAAGACGATTGAGTGTTAATCATTGTATAATCAAATACAAAATTTTTATGAATTGTGTTTGAGTCAACAGTGGCTTGGTAGAACACATGATACTTATTGTAACAAGTTTGGTGTAGAGCTTGAGTTAAGGAGCTAGAAGTGACACTGATAAATACATGTAACTTTTTGAAGTTAGTGGAACTTGGTGGTTTGTCAAGAACTAGATGTAATCTCGGTGATTAAGATGAACCGGTATAATTTCCTACGTTTTATCCTGTTTAGTTTTTTTGTCTATGTTTTAACTGACTTAGGGTTTGAATTTGATTTTTATCTTTGAAAATCTTTGTTTTTCTTACAATTCCTGATCAGGTTTTCATGATGCAGTGTTTTCATGAAACCATCGTCTGAATATTTTTAAAAAATATGATATATGCTTTCTTACATATTCGTCTTATATTGTTTTAGAAAGGTTTTTAAAATTTGTAAAACTCACAATTTAACTGATATTTGTCTTTATAGAGCATATGTTTGGATTGGTTGGGCATGATTTCGACATTAAGCAATGATATGCAGGTTCACTTTCTACAATTTAGAGAATCAATGTTGGTATTGATGTTGAGGGATGGCAACTGATATGGTTTGTTGTGATGCTGTCAATATGGTTAGGTAGAAATGCTATGATCTTTCGTTAGCAGCAAGTACACGTAACAGACATGGTGGAGATGGCCAAAACAATTCTTGGAAATGGCTTAGAACAAGGAAAAAGGGATTTTTAGTACTCTTTATTTGATTGGTTTCACAACCCAACAATATGCTTGGGGGCTAATATCAGATGATAAAATTTGCCCGAGCATAAAGGATGGCAAAGTTACTTAATTAATTTGTAACTGTCAGTAAAAAAATCATAAGAAAAAATTGTAGGTAGCTATTGCAAAAATGAAAATAAAATTAATCATACCTCTTTCTTAGCATACTTGATGCAATATACTTTTCCATGCTTTCTCATCTCTTCCTCTATTTCCTCATAAACATTCAAAATCGCCATATAACATACTTTCATGTATTCTGGGAGATCATCCAAGCAACAAATATCCCACCTGCTAGGCATTGGAAAATTGAGTTTGATATAAAGATCCTCTGAGCTACAGGCCCCACCCTGTCATCTCCAATAGATATTTGTTCTCCGGAATATTCTAAAAAATGGAAATAGACTAAAGATATAATTTATGTCATTTTGATGTGTCTAACCTCTCAATTGCATTGGTGAAAAGCTCAAGTTCGTCAATGGTTCCATAGGCATCATACATGTCATCAATGACAGAACATAGAGCAATTACTTTCGTTGTTATCCTTCTAGCAAGAGAATACTGTGGCTCAAAGTATATTCCCAAAATCCAAAAGTAACATTCTACAATCCTATCTCGTACAAATGGCAATTTCGTTGAGACATTTAAATTCTTAATCCACCACCTGATCACCAAATCCGATATTAATTCCTATAAAAAGGATCTTAGACTTGGATTCATTTATTTGTCTAATGAAATTAAAGATCATATTTAACTTTTTTGAGAAAGATATTACCTGGTCACATTGTTAACTTCTTTCTGATGTAACTCCTGCAACATAATAAAATCTAGTTTTGCAAATGTTAGCAAATTTTCATCATGTGAAGGATCTTCTTCGTAGAAAGACATATAATATGTTGCCTCCAGCCTAGGCAATCCCTTTCGAAGTGATCGTCTTAAGCTATGCTTCACTTGTGCAATCATAGAAGGACTTAATTGGGTAGTTAGAGACTTAGTTAACTGAACAAGAACGAAATTATGTGCTTCTTCGAGTATATCCTCTCCATGCATTCTTAGTTCAGCAGCTTCATACAAGCTCAACATTCCTTGTATATCATTGGCTGCTCTTTCACTAAAGTTTGTAGTTTGGTCTTTGAATTTGTAAAATACATCTGTTATTTAGTTTAAAAGAGACGAAAGCCTTATATCAAATTAGATCTTAGGACGTTAGGGAAATTTCAAATCTAAGAGATTTGAGCCGACCTATTCCAAAGTATATGTATTTTGGGAAATTTATTTAGATAATTAGTCAATGATTCTCTTTTTTTACTCCAAACAAAATAAAGCAAAGGCAATCTTTGTCAATGTTATGCAACCTGCCAATGATCTATCTTGGTTGAGCTAACGTGCTCCATATCATTACTATTTAAATTATTTTTATATGTTATAGTTGTTTATGTATTTTTCTTTCCCTTACATATATATTTGAAATTGTTCTTTGTTAAGGTAAAAATCTCATCACTATACTCCGCTGGTTTGTGCTGCATGAAACCACTACATTATCAATAGTTCAGGTTCTAGCTACAATCATTCTTGAATTGTTTGAGCTTATTTTTTCCTCTAAAGTTGACTCAAGTATATTCCAGGCAGCTAAATATCATTCTTGATGTAATGCAATGTCCCTAGTACCAAAGTAGTGAATGAGAAATTTAATATCATCATGGTGAGTTACGATGTGTTATTGTTATGTTGAAATGAGAAATTTAAACGCTTAACCCTTACTTGATGAAATGTGATAACCTTGTTGCCTAAGCAACCGAAAGAGTAAAGCCACATGACGAAGATCATCATCATGAGTTATGATATTATTGTCCTTCGTTGAAATGTTGTAAATTTGGTGCAATGCTCCATCGATTTCATGTTCAAAATGGTAGGAAACACCCAAGCGTTGGACTGAGTCAATAAATTCTAGTTTAAAATAGAAATTGTTATCAATAGGAGCAATAAGCATCTTCCTCACTTCCTCTTTCATTAGTTGAGCTTGTTTGATGTGACTATCATCTTCCTGGGAGTAGTTATGAAAAATTGAGCATATGAAACATTACACTAATGTTGAAGAGAGTTAATAGTCGATTCAATATATCAAAACTTCAAAACCATAAAGTAAAAAAAAGGACCATTTAATTATACGCATCAATCGAATACTAGTTAGGCAATTAGGTTTCTAATCTTTTTTATTTATTTTTTAAATACTAACAATAGATACATTTTTAACATACTTTTATTCTTTTTTATTAGTTAAAATATATTTAGAATCACAAAATTATGCGAGTCACACTTCCAGTTTAATTAACCCTACTTATAACTTAAGTTTTTCATAAATTTCAATCAATGGTTAAAATATTTAATGAACTCTACTCATGATTTTGATTTTCCATAAATTTTAAACATAGGTTAAAAATGTAGTAGAAAAAGTATTTTAAAAAATGTGTTACTAGGACGCATTCCTTTAATACAGATGATATATTAGGCAAATTCACTTATTGTTATTTATTTTAGAGAAATGTTAGGAAATCTCTCACATATTATTTTGAACACATTTTTATTGATTGAAATTTATTGAAAATAATAAAATTTATATATGAGTCTCACATCATATTTAATTATTTTTATCTCTTCTTATTTTTTTTTAGTTTTCAATCAATTTAGATCAATTAAAATTAGTGTGTCTTCTCTTTATTTTATGCAACTTTTCGTGTGGTTCACATGCTCATGCTTTGCTTGATTTAACATATAAACTTAGTAGTGAGACATAAGGTGGGTTGGGTGATTAAAAGAGAAGGGAAGAGGGGAAAGATCATAGGCTCAATCTCCTATGTTACCAAAAACTAACCTTCTAACATTTATTGATAAAAAAACATATAAACTTAGTATACTACCAAAATAAATGTTTTATATATATAGGAATTTTAACTTACACTTATCTTTTTTATGAATGTAATATTATTGGTTTATTTTAAAATAATTTCTGGTTATATTTTGTTAATGCACTCATTAAAGAACAAGTGCACAGATGGAACTAGAAATATTCATTAGGGGGCGAAAATTTAAGCAAAACTAACTAAAAACCTAGCTAGAAGTTTGAAAGTTAGCTAGAAGTTGAAAGTTTAGTTGAAAATTAAAATCTATTAACTAGAAGTTGAAAAACTAGTTTACTAAGTATATATTCGGTAAGACTAAATATTAAATTAGTTAAAAATGCAAAATAAAAAAATAATAATTTATTTAAAAATGATAATCAGGAAATTTGATAAATATATCAAGAAAAAAGAAAGAAAATATAAAAAAATTAGAAACTAATGTTTCAAAAAATGTTGTTTTAAGTAATATTTTAAAAAATGTTAAAAGTTACTATGTAAAAAAAAATTATTTACCGACACTCAAACAAACTTTACAGTTAATAAAAAAATTAAAAATTAACTAAAATGTTTTGTCCAATATATTTTTAATATATGAATCATGGATAATCCATAGTTAAAATGAAATCTTCT
>PYAF01004194.1:36462-68471 GCA_007407185.1 Glycine tomentella
GAAAACCTATTTATAAGCAATTAATATAATTGAAACTCTGCCAAAAAAATTAAATGATCAGAAGAAATTAACGTATAATTTCTAAAATTATATAGTAGATGAAATAATTAGTGTTGCTATAAAAAAATGTAAGAAAATAAAATAATTAATTTATATAGAAATTAACATAAAAAGAAATAGTTATAGACATAATTAATATATTTGAGCAATTAATGATAAAAAAAAAAAACAACTATAGCAATTAGTGTATATTCTATCAGCCTAATGTATAAAATTATTAATTATTAATATAAATAAAATCTACAAAATGAAATCAAAGCAAAAGTTGCACCAAGTAAAAGAACAACACACGTTACTTAATGTTTTTACTCCAACAGCTTTTGAACATGGAAAATATTGCAATATCCGAACGATGACTCAGGGTAAGAGAATGTTGGATTGCTGGAAAGGAAGAAAATGATATAGCATATTTGAGAATATGATGTGTAATGACTTAATTTTTAAACATGCCTTATACAGTTTTAGTTTTATGTGTGGGTTAATATAAAATGAAGAAAATAATTCTTCTAAGGATAATGTTTTAATAAAAATAACAACCTGTTGTGGAGTTAATTAAGATTATAACTTAGAAAGGGGATGGGGGGCGAGCATGTAGTATGTTAAGGCCTTAAGGGGGAGGGGATATGCACGTACCATGGAACTAGGAACATAGTGAAGGAAATAATCCCCCCAAATGGAAGGAGGAAAATTTGCAGTGTTCCGAGTGAAGCGTGAGGGGGGTTTTGCATCCTGGGCAAATATCGGAAGTGACGAGGATACGCTAGTCATGATTTGATTTCTAAGCTGGCTTGATTGCTGTACTTTAGCAGCTTAACTTTGAAAAGTTCATGCTGATTTAGCAGATAATTTATAGGAAACCGAAGAGAGGATATAATGGTCATTGAGCAGGTTAGCGAATTTTAAAATAACGTATTCAATAAAAATAATTTATTGAAATTTTATGGTTTTATTTTAAATTTATCTTAAAAATATTTTCTTACAATTATTATACTTATTATACTACTCATCAATTTTGTCTTTCAACATTATTGTTAAATTCAAAGTTAATTTCTATAATATAATTGAGAGTTTAATTAATCAAAATAAAATGGATATATTTATCAGTAAGTTATCTATTTGAAGAATGAAAATGTTAATAACTTATTTAATTTAGAGATATATTTATCAATAATTTAAATAAATGGAAGTGAGATAAAAAAAATTAAAAAACATGAAAGGAAGAAGAGAGAGAGGAAGAACAAGAAATTCAGTATTTCATTTATGGATAACAATATATAAGATGGAAAAAAAGGTAATCGTTGAAAGTCTATCAGCCAAAAGGAAAAGAGATAAAAAAAAAAAAATCTTACTAATAAATTAGTTCATATGTTCAAACGAATAATTATTTTGTGATATTTTTGTTCTTACATGTTATGTAAACAAATTTTGTAACGTTAATGAATAAAAATTAATTGTTTGATAGATTTATCTTACTTTTTTTATATTTTTAGAGACTAATTTTTGTATTTTTATTTTTAAGGAAAAATTTGTTAATATCACACAGTTGAAAAAAATAATCATTTATCATAATTTTTCAAATGAATGTTAATAATTTGTTTCCTATCTTCTTTGCAATCGTCCACGTAGCTTACGACAAGTGTAGACTGTGTTTTCATGGTCATGTTTACTTTTCCTCTTCTCTAGTTCGCAACATATATAACAGGTTCAAAACGTGGACAATAAGGTACGTGGTTGAGCATGTTGAATTTTTTATCCAAATAATATAAATAAATAAATATTTATTCAAACAATACAAATCAATAATTATTTATATGCATGATACAATTTATTGATGATAGATGAGAAATCAATTCCCCAAATTGATTTCTTATCTGTGTTTTATTCTTTTTTTCGATTTTGCATTAAGAAATATCTTATATTTTTTTTTGCAAACCAGCTTACTACATCGATTCATGGGAAACTGATGCCGTAAGACCTTTTTTAAAATAAAAAACACAATTGAGAAAGTTTTTTTTGTATTTATTTATTTTACTTTTTGGTGTTTTTATTTATTTATATGAGTGTTTTTGTTTTTTATTTAAAAAATATATTTTGTTTGGTTTTTCATTTAAAAATGAACTGTTAGTTTTTGGTTTTATTTATTTTAATTTTCTTAGCCCTCTAATTTTTATATATTAAATTATTAAAATATAATTTATGTAGAATAACATTTAAGAAAGATCCACATATATAAATAGTTACTATAAATATAATTTTAAAATCTGGGGTATAACTTTTGACAATGATGACCGTTAAAGGTACACGATTAAAAGTATAATCAACGAACCCTAACAATGTCCCATGAGGTGTGTCATCAGCATTTACCAGTCCTACAATTATAGGAATTCAACAATCAATTGAATGTTTAGGTATATGAGATACAATAAATGTTTAACGATAGCTGACCTTGTCATCGAACAAAATCTAAAGCATATAACCATGGATTTACGTTAAATTCACATTAGGTTACTTGGTGGACGTGCATTATGAATTCTTAAGTGGGGAGTGACTCCCTAGATTGTCGATTCATCATGGCAACTTGTATAGCCCCAGCCGGACCAAGAATAAGTCTTGTTGAACTAGAGGATGACTGATTAGTTAGGCGAACACAAGATGGGAGGTATGAGTCATAAATGTCGAGAAGCTCCCATGGATTGTTGTCCATTGTGAATTAGACTCGGTGACAAAAATAAATGGTTTGAGGATTATGAGATAGGGTGAGAAGCAAACAAAGGTGTTGAGTTGCAACAAACCCCTTAGGTGATCTATTGTATATATCATAGAATAAACTGACAATGAACAAAATAGGACATAATTAACAAGGGCAAGCAATTAATGTCGTCTATGTCCACCAGTTCCAAGTCTTGGTGGTTGCCTGTTTCTTGCCAATTGTCGATGTACTCAACCATGTTCTTGTGGTTCAACTTGTTCATCAGAAACAACAACTGGTTCTTCCTGCACAAATTCGTTAGTGGAAGAACTCCTGACAATACTTTGGTGAAAGGATGCAAACAAAGGTATGAACATACTTTGCATGTATGCATAAGCATACTTCGGTATGCAAAGATCTGTACCCATGAGATTGCTCATAAAGTCTTCTCCACTTGCACTGAAGAACTGTGAATTGTACCCATAATCTTGTTGATGATGATGAGGTTGTGGCGTGAATTCATATGATTGAGCATATGGTGGTAGTCCTTCATCATGCATGCCGAAAGCCACTAGGGGACTTTGTTTTGGAGGATGTTGTTCAGTTTCCATATCTGGAGCTGAACGAGATGTCGCTCCAACGTTTGGATAAGTTGCAAATTGTGTAAGGCAAATTTTATAATTTTATCGGTACCAATTCATGTAGTGACTCATATGTTCAATCGTTCCTAGAATTGGTTGGCTGATTAACACATATTTGTGTCTTTCCTTCCAAATTGCAATCCACCGTTGATGTTCCTCTGACTAATTTGTGTCACTATGTCCTCTCATGCTAGTACGATGGACTTTGTCAAGATTATGCAGTGGATCTGGTATATCTTGACAAAGTCCAAATCGAAGCATGACCCTATCAGTTTGATGTCATACTACCACTAGAAAATAGATTAAACCTACACAAGCATTTCATATTTTGGAATCCTTATATGCATTTTCTAGAAGAAATGAGTCAAACGTATGTCAGGCATCCAATGCAACTGAAAATTAATTTGCGTTAGTTATTTTAAAAACAATGATATTGACATTTGAATAAATAAATAAACAAAAGGTTCAACCTCCTTGTTATGCATGTTGTCAAATCTTGGCCTGTAGCTGATGACATCATTGCCTGGTATTCCAAAAAATCGTAGTCCTCTGCTGCTCCATCTAGTCAAATGTGATATGTTAGTGTCAAATACATAATTGAAAAATGAGCTTTGTTTGAGTTATAAATTTTTGTTTACCTATTTGCAAGTGCATATAACGACTAGCGATACATTTTCTCTATACAAATGTGCTAAACACGTTGAAACCCCAATTATACCGGCCAGCCCTATCAAAATCTGCTAACACCTGTAGATATATCAAGTAAACTTTGTTCCTTGACTTGTCTGACATTAACACCCCACCAATGAGTGCTAAAATGTATGCCTTACAATGTTCTGTTAGTTGTTGTGGTGTGGGTTTTGCTGGAAGAGTCAGCATGTGTTCTTTTAACCACTTTAGTTTAATATTGATCCCACCAGTGCATTCTCTGGGGGAATAACACCTATATATTCTACACACATTTGTTCCTAATCATAATATGTTGGGCCAATAACTGGTTTACGATCAACGTGTAAACCCAGTTGTAGAGCAACATCTTCCAAGGTGATTGTGCATTCACCAACATGAATATGAAACGTGTGTGACTCAAGTCTCCACCTTTTAACTAAAGCAATCACTAATTTGCCACCTACTTTAACTTGTCCGAGCTTTGCAACATCTAAAAACCTAACTTGAACCAACAAAGGTTCAATTTTGGGGTCTGGAGAAGGCATTGCCTGAGCATATGACTGGATTACATCATTTGTTACCTGAAGAAATGAAAACAATAATGTTAGGAATTTTCAGCAAGCGTACCGTGTTATCGTTGCAAGTTACAAAATTTATAAAGTTCGTCTCCACAGGGATTTGAGTTCACTTTAATTTAAATATTTAATCCATCAATTTAATAGTCTATGTACAAATGATTAAAGCAAAGATTCATTTGTTTGATGACGTAACGTAAAACAAAGATAAAAACTATGGAAATAAATAAACGAGTTTAAGTCCAGGGAAGCGTAGGATTGGATTTCGTCTAACTTACCCCTTCAATTAATTTTACCTATGCATTATCTTTCTATTCTTATTGTCGCAGGCTTTGAGTAACCCTAATTCGATTCCTCTTATTTTAAGCTCCTAAGGATATTCTATGAAATATTGATTCCTCGCATATTAAATAAATTACCCTAGCATTAAAATCCTAATCGCGCGTTTAATACGATCAGAACGTTATGCCCTATTCCTAGCAACGTAACGTGATGAGTGAAATCATTTGGTTCCAACCCTAAATTTACTTTCCAGTCGCCTTTAGAGTTTAAATTCATGAAACTAGCAATCACTTAGAATCACGCATTAAGTATAGAATGAAGTCACCAATAAGAAATAGAATAATGTATAGATAGAAATTAAAAGAGCATAGGGATAAGAAGAGTACGTCCAATCCTTAGAGAGTTTAGGCGTTCATCGGAAGAACCTCCTCAAGAGAATGACTGACGAAGCAACTTGTCATCGATCCTCTTTTTGGGAGAGTCTCCACTACAAAACTCACTTTTCTCACTTCCCTAACTCTCTACTATAACCTAAGAAGGATTCCTAAGCTTAAAACAAGAATTTAGAAGCTAATTTAGTGCCAAAGAACATGCCAAAACTCCAAAATCCGTGGGCTATTCATAGAATTTCACTCCTGCCTGCTTCATTCGCCCAGGTGGCCAATTCCTTCATGTTTTGCTCGCCTGGGCGAGCTTAACATATCTTTTTGGAACTTGCATCTCGCCTGGGCGACCAATTTGGCCTGAGGGAGCTCGCCTGGGCGAGCTTAAATCTTAGTGCTAAAGATTTCTTTGGGCTTTAATGATGTTGGGCTTGGATTGCTTGTGGAACTTCCATTTTTGCTTTGAACACCCTTTTTGCTTGGCTTTACATGCTTGGAAACTTCGGAATCTTTAAACCTATCAAAATGCAACATGAGTTTGGACAATTCTTCTCAAAATATGAAAGCATAACTTAACTAAATACAAACACAATTTTAACTAGGTTTTTTAGGGTATTTTTCATGAATTTTAATCAAAATAACAGATAAGTGCCTTCCTAAAAGTCTTATTTTTACTAAAATGTAGCACTCATCAACTCCCTCCAACCTAGAATCTTGCTTGTCCTCAAGCAAAGGTAGGAATATCATGCTTTGGAAAGAATCAATTTTTCAGACTGATCAGAACAAAATTTTCAAAAGTAGTTAACCTTGAGAATTTGAAAGTTTCAAAAAGATGGAATTTCATGAAATCAAATGAGATTAAAAGTCAATGTACATTTCATTTCTAAAGAACTTTAGAGGAAACATTTGACTGATTTAAGCAGAGGAAAACCTCTCAATTAGGTGTTTAATGCTCCCAGGTAAGTGTTTTACTCTCAATTCCATCACTGATATCTCATAGATCAAATTTGCAAGTCATTTCCCATCAAATCATAGTTCATAATCATCATGGATCTTTAGGTATTTTTATAGTGGGCCTGGCTAGAAAAGAATTTATGGTTTTTCTGGATATTCAAAAATTACCTTTAAGAATAGGAGAGCAAACAAAGATCAGAAAAACCATGCTATCATCACTTCCTATTTCTTTTCCTTTTTTCTACCAAAATATTCATTTTTCTCATATCATTCTTGTTATTTACTCAATCATAAGGAATTTTGCCCCCCCCCCTTTTCTTTTCTTTCTTTCTTTTTTTTTCTTTAGCTTTAGAGTCACATGAATAGCCACCTTTTTTAAGCAAAATTCTTTTTCATCATATCATCTACCCAACTGAATAAAATTTTCAACAAAATCTTTCCTTGCTCTCCTAACCTAAGGTAAGGTAGGAAATTCTTATTCTAGGTTAGGGTGCCAACAAATATTAAGTGTTTGGCTCAAAAGGCTTTGCAAAGGATAAATCATTATATATTGGGGTAGCTTTTTGGCTAGTGGCTTTAATGATGTTTAATACAAAAGAAGGCCTAAATCATGTCCATGAATCATATGTTATGACAACTAGAAACTTATGCAAAATTAACTATAATTTATAATAGTGAGGACTCTCAGTATATAATTTCTGTTTGGATGCACACACACTTACTAGGCTTTAAAAGTATGTTTTCATGTTCAAATCAAATAAATGTTTCCCACTGATGTTGTTTATCAATTCATGTAAAAAGACTTGCCTTTATTTGATTTTTCTGAAAAACCATTTATTTTGTTTTTCATTTCTCATGGTTTCGTACAAAAATTTATTTTTGTTGTGTTCTAATCTAAAGATAAGTTTCCAAAAATTTTGTTGATTCTTTTCAAAACATAATATATTTCAAGAAAAAATTTCATATTTATGCCCCCAAAAAGAATTTTATGTTCTAAGTCATTGTTTGTATTTACAAAATGATTTTTTTTATAAGCAAAAAGTATGTGGAATTATCTCAAAGAAGAAGGAGTTTCTTGTGCACAATACCAAAATATTTTCCTAAATGTACATCGTTTTAACACTAAACTTTCGTATGTACTAAAAACAAAATAATAATGCAGCTAAAATATCTCAACAGACTAGCATCAAATATAAGCAAAGTATTTATGAAATGAAATTACGTAAATAAAGTAAAGTAACTGGAAGTACTAAAGTAACTGAAAGTACTCAAAAGCAGTAAAGAAAGCGAAAAAAATAAATCAAGGGTAGTGTCACAGATTTTGCAGATCAGTAAGATAATCTACCAGGTCTTGCTCTAAATCATCTGCTGCCTCTCCTCCCTCTGTTGCCTCCTGAATAGCTGCAGGTCCTTCTTCTATTACAGGATCTTGGTGGCCCTAAAGCCCGCTGCCTCCTAGAAGCGCTTCTTTTACGTCATTTTAGCTGGACGAATTTGCAGCTCAAATTTCTTGTAGTTGTACCACAATGGTGAGCCTTTCAACATCACCACCCAGATAAGGCTTGAGTCTGCTACCATTTACTGTCCAAGTTCTCTTTGTAGTTGAGTCCTTAAGAGTCACAGCTCCATGTGACATTACTTCCTTTATGGTGAAAGGTCTGGACCACTTGGACTTCAGTTTACCTGGAAATAATCTTAATCGAGAATTGAACAACAAAACATGTTGTCCAAGATGAAAATTCCTTTTCAAAAGTTTTTGATCATGATAAATTTTAACTTTTTCCTTGTAAAGTTTGGAATTTTCATATGTTGAGAGTCTTAGTTCCTCCAATTGATGCAGTTGTAGCTTTCTTTGTTCACCTGCAAGATTAGAATCAAAGTCAAAGAATTTTAAAGCTCAGAAAGTTGTGTTCCAGTTCAACAGGTAAATGGCAAGATTTGCCATAAACTAGCTGAAAAGATGTGAGCCCTGTAGGTGCTTTAAATGTTGTCCTGTATGCCCAAAGAGCTTCATCAAGTTTCTGTGACCAATCTTTTCGTGACTGGGCAACTGTCTTTTCTAAAATTCTTTTCATTTCTCTGTTTGAAACTTTAGCCTTCCTATTAGTCTGCGGGTGATAAGGTGAAGCTACTTTATGTCGAACACCATAATGTTGCAAGACCTTGTGAAGTTGAGCGTTACAAAAATGAGATCCTCCGTCACTGATTAATACACGAGGTGTTCCAAATCTAGAGAAGATGTTTCTTTTTAAGAAGCAAATAACTGTTTTTGAGTCAGCTTTCTGTGCAGCTATTGCTTCTACCCACTTAGTCACATAATCCACCGCTAACAAAATATATTCATTTGAATACGATGATGGAAATGGACCAATAAAATCTATTCCCCAATAATCAAATGCTTCGACTTCCAGAATATTTTGTAGAGGCATTTCATTTCTTTTAGAGATTCCACTTGTCCTCTGGGAATTATCACATCTTTGCACATATTCATGAGCATCTTTGAACAGTGTAGGCCAATAAAAGCCTGCATGCAGGACCTTTGCAGCAGTTCTTTCTCCATTATAATTCCCTCTGTATGTGAACTGTGACAATGCCATAGAATGTTCCTTGCCTCCCGCTGGGTCACACATCTCCTCAAAAGGTTATCTGCTCCAATTTTGAAGAGGTAAGGATCATTCCACACAAAATATCTGGCATCTCTGAGAAACTTTTCTTCTGGTGCCAAGTATAATCTTCAGGAATTGCACCAACTGCCTTAAAGTTAGCCATTTCTGTAAACCATGGCCTTTCTGAGATGTGGAAGAGCTTCTCATCGGGGAATTCTTCTTGAATTTCTGGATCTTGGGTGGCTATTTCTTCACTAGTGAGTCTAGATAAATGATCAGCTACATAATTTTCACACCTTTTCTTATCTTTTGTTTCTAAATCAAATTCATGCAAAAGTAAAATCCATCTGATAAGTCTGGGCTTAGAATTAGATTTAACTAATAAGTATTTTATTGCAGCATGATTTGTATAAATCACCACCTTAGATCCTATTAAATATGATCTAAATTTTTCTGAAGCATATACTATGGCAAGCAATTCTTTTTTAGTTGTTGCATAATTGATTGTGCTTCATTTAAAACCTTGCTTGCATAGTGTATGACATGGAAAATTTTATTTTTCTTTTGTCCCAAAACTGCTCCTACAACATAATCATTTGCATCACACATAATTTCAAAATCAAGAGTCCAATCGGGTGTAGTGATTATGGGTGCAAAAACCAATTTTTGTTTCAAAGTTTCAAAAGCTTGGAAGCATTAATTATCAAACTGAAATGGAACTTCTTTATTTAAAAGATTGCTAAGTGGCTTAGCAATTTTTGAAAAATCTTTAATAAATCGCCTGTAAAATCCTGCGTGTCCTAAGAATAACCATCAATGCCCTGCATGGAAATCTTGTGACCTAAAAAAATACCTCCAGTCGCCATAAAGTGACACTTCTCCCAATTAAGCACAAGATTAGTCTTAATACAACGTTTTAAAACAACATCAAGATTAGACAGGCATGAATCAAAAGAAGTACCAAATACTGAAAAGTCATCCATGAATATTTCAATACTTTTCTCGACAAGATCAGAAAAAATAGCAAACATGCACCTTTGAAAAGTGGCAGGAGCATTACATAAACCAAAAGGCATTTTCTTATAATCAAAAACACCAAAGGGACAAGTAAAGGTTGTTTTCTCTTGGTCTTTAGGATCAACACTGATTTGGTTGTATCTAGAATAACCATCAAGAAAACAGTAATATTTCCTACCTGCTAGTCTCTCTAGCATTTGATCCATAAATGGTAATGGAAAATGATCCTTTCTTGTGGCTTTGTTGAGCTTTCTGTAGTCGATACACATCCTCCAACCCGTAACAGTGCGAGATGGGATAAGCTCATCTTTATCATTCTTAATCATGGTCATGCCACCTTTTTTAGGTACTACTTGCACAGGACTTACCCATTGACTATCTGATATAGGATATATCATTCCTGCTTCCAGTAGCTTGACTACTTTTCTAACTACTTCTTTCATGGTTGGATTAAGACGTCTTTGAGGTTGAGCAACAGGTTTATAGTCTTGTTCCATTAAAATTTTATGCATACAATATGAAGGACTAATACCTGTTAAGTCTGATAATGTCCAACCAATAGCTTTACTATTTTGCTGTAAGACTTTCACCAATTTCTTTTCTTCCTCCTCAGAAAGATTAGCATTGATGATTACTGGTTTTTCGGAATTACCTACAAGAAAAACATATTTTAAATGTGAAGGTAATACCTTAAGTTCAAGCTTTGGTTCCTCTCTCTGCTTTTCTTCCTTTAGTTCTTCAAAGAGGGATTGGTGAAAAGGCACTTCTTTGCATGTGTCCAGTTGATGAAGATACTCTGATTTTTCTTTATCTCCATCTTCTTCTTGAACTTCTTCAGTCAATGCTTTCTCTAAGCCATCCTTCTTGTAAAGAAATCTTTTGAGTCAGAAATTACCTCATCTAGTACATATACTCTAAAACATTCTTTCTTATCTGTGGGATGCTTTATAGCTTCAACAACATTGAACTGAACTTCATCATCTTGTACTTTGACAGTGAGTTTTCCTTCATTAACATCAATTAAAACTTTGACAGACTTCATAAATGGTCTGCTAAGAATCAATGGAACTTCACTGTCTTCATCCATATCCATGACTACAAAGTCGAGTGGGAAGAAGAATTTGCCGACTTTCACCAACACGTCTTCAATGATGCCATAAGGATGCTTAATGGTTCTGTCAGCTAACTGCAGAGTCATCCTAGTTGGTTTGATTATAACCTCTCCTATCCTCTTAACCATGGATAATGGTATGAGATTGATGCTTGCACCTAAGTCAAGAAGAGATTTCCCCACTGATAAGTTTCCAATAGTTACAGGAATTGTAAAACTACCTGGATCTCTTGATTTTTCTGGAATGGTCTTTTGGATGATTGCACTGCATCCTGCATCCAGCTCGATGGTCTCCTCATCGATGTATCTTCTTTTCTTGGTGAGAAGATCCTTCATGAACTTGGCATATGTTGGCATCTGCTCCAATGCTTCAGAAAAAGGATTATTTATTTGTAGTTGCTTGAAAATGTCAAGAAAATGCTTGTATTGCCTTTCCTTTGTCTTCTTGGATGGAGTATGTGGATATGGCATACTTTGGACTTGTGGTGGGGTCAAGACAGCTTTGCCTTTATCACTTCTTTTCTTTTCATCATCACTCGTCACTTTTCTCTCAATTTTTTCTTTTTCTTTTTCATTTTCTATTTCTACATCATCATTTTTTCTACATTTCCTTCATTTTTCTTTTCTTCTTCCTCTTTCCTACCAACCACAGTTCCCCTTCTTGTGATAATGGCTTTACGTTGCTCTTTAGGGTTAACATGGGTATTTGCTGAGAAAGATTCACCTCCATGCTCAGCTAGTTGTTTTGCAAGCTGCCCTACTTTCACTTTTAAATTTTTGATAGTAGCCTTAGTATTCTTTTGGTTACTGATGGACATTTGCATGAACTGTGTAAGAGTGTCTTCCATCTTCGTCAATCTGTCAGACTGAGCTTGTTGTGGTGGATTTCTATTTGAAGGATCTGCAAAAGAATTAGAAGAACTTGCAAAAGAATTGTTAGGAGGACTTGCAAAAGGAAGGTTAGTGGGGACATTATAAGCATTATTATTCTGCATCCAGTTATAAGGTTGATTAGAACCTGGACCACTGCGATAACCTTGGTAATTCCCTTAATAATTTTGTTGAGGTCTTGATTGATTTTGCATGTAGTGAGCTTCCTCTTCTTGTGAACAATCACCAGGTACTATACAATGGCCATTCTGATGGTCTCCTCCACATAAATCACATCTCAGGATTTGTTGCACTTGATGGGCTGTATGAGATTTCTGTGATCCTCCCTGCTGAATTTGTTGAGGAAGTTGGCCTATTTGTTTTGTTAAGGCCTCTAATTGTTGTGTCAAGAGCTTGTTTTGAGCTAAGATGGCATTTTGGGTGTCTAGCTCCATTATTCCTTTCCTTTGAATTGGTGATCTATCATGGTGAGATTGATAGTCACTTGCTGCTATAGAGTCGATGATCACTATGGCTTCCTCGGGGCTTTTAGACATCATGGTACCTCCAGTTGAAGCGTCAAGGATCCTTTAGTCTATGGCCTCAACCCACTGTAAAAGATATGTAATTGTGCGGCATCATCAAAGTTTTGATCTGGGCATCTTCTTAATAGTGATTTGAATCTTTCCCATGTCTCACGGAGTGGTTCATCTACACCTTGAGAGAAAGTGGCAATAGCTGACTTTGCACTTATAAATCTTGATGGAGGGAAGAATCTGGCGATGAATTTCTCCTCCAACTCGTCCCATGTGCTTAAACTCTTGTTTGGTTGAGACTGAAGCCAAGTTTTAGCTATACCTGTCAAAGAAAAAGGAAAAGCTCTGAGGTAAACAGCTTCAGCATCTTCGTCTGATGCTCCCATTGTACTGCTTAGCTCCATGAAAGTAGACAAGTGCGTGTAAGGATCCTCATGGTCTAGCCCAACAAATGGATGTGAGCCAATAAGACTAAGTAATGCTGGCTTCAGCTCCACAACTTTGTTGTTGAAAGGAGGGATGACTATGCTGTTGTAGTGCTTGGGACCTTGTTGATAAGTAGTCACCAAAAGTTCTCCTTGGTGGTCTATTTCTTTCTCTGCCTCGATCAGCCATTTTATCACTTACCACTGGTTTTTTCGGTGAAGGAGGGTCAATAGACGAAGTTTCCTCTGAATGCTTGTTGGATTCTTGCTTCTTTTTCTTTCTATTTTTCCTTTTCGTTTTAGAGATTTCTGGATCAAACAAAGGTTTATCTGTAGAAGACTTATCTCGCATACAGAAAAAGGAAGAACTACAAGATTCGGTAAGCACCGAGGTTAACAAAATAACAAGAAAATTTATATACAAAACAAAAAATAAAGAACAAGATAGAATTCTACTAAACTGAATTTATATTTAAACAACTAAGTAAACAAACCAAATCCCCGGCAACGGCGCCAGAAACTTGTTAGGAATTTTTAGCAAGTGTACCGTGTTATCGTTGCAAGTTACAAAATTTATAAAGCCCATCTCCATAGGGATTTGAGTTTACTTTAATTTAAATATTTAATCCATCAGTTTAATAGTCTATGTACAAATGATTAAAGCGAAGATTCATTTGTTTGATGACGTAACATAAAACAAAGATAAAAACTATGGAAATAAATAAACAAGTTTAAGTCCAGGGAAGCGTGGGATTGGATTTTGTCTTACTTACCCCTTCAATTAATTTTACCTATGCATTATCTTTCTGTTGTTATTGTCGCACGCTTTGAGTAACCCTAATTCGATTCCTCTTATTTTAAGGTCCTAAGGATATTCTATAAAATATTGATTCCTCGCATATTAAATAAATTACCCTAGCATTAAGATCCTAATCACGCGTTTAATACGATCAAAATCTTATGCCGTATTCCTAGCAACGTAACGTGATGAGTGAAATCATTTGGTTCCAACCCTTTACTTTCCAGTCGCCTTTAGAGTTTAAATTCATGAAACTAGCGATCACTTAGAATCACGCATTAAGTATAGAATGAAGTCACCAATAAGAAATAGAATAATGCTGTTAGGATATTTTCCACGGCAAGCGTACCGTTCTATCGTTGTAAGTTTCGAATTTATAAGATCGTCTCCACAAGGACTTGAGCTTACTCAGTTAATCCAAATAGAATTAAACAGTTCAATAGTTATGTACAAGTAGGTCGAACGGATTTTCATTAGGTGATGCAAGTAAAGTAAAATAACTAAACTTAACGAAAAATGAAAATATTTATGAGAAAGTGGGATTGGATTTCATCATTCTTAACATTCTATATTCAATTAATATTTACCACGCATAAATCATCGTGTATTCTTATTGATGCACACTAAGTTACCTTGAATCGATCCCTCGCATTCAAGTTCTAAGGATATTTTACCGCATATCGATCCCTCGCATATTTAAGTAAATACCCCAACGTTAAGAACTATAATCGCGTGCTTCAAAATGTTATGTCCTATTCCTAGCAACGTAACATAATGAGTAAATTCATTCAGTTCAAATCCTAAGATTACTTTCCAGTCTCACTTAGGATTTAAGTTCGTGATACTAGTGATTAAGTAGGATCAAGCATTAAGTGCAGAATGAAATTACCAATAAGAAATAGAACGATTCATGCATGAATATTAAAAGAAGTATAGGGTTAAGAAGATTACATCCAACCTCTAAGAAGCTAGCCAAGCATGGAGAGAACTTCCTCTAGGAAAGAGTTGCTGAATGTTCCCATCCTCGCTTCTCTCCTGCAGAGTTTCCACGCTAATCCTCACTTCTCTCACTTTCTTAACCTACTTAATACTAATATTTAAGAGCCTAACACCTAAGAACAAGCCCTAAGCAAGTAAGGGAGGAAAAACCCTCCAAAAGGCATGCCATTTCCTTCCAATCCGTGGCCTATTTATAGGATTTGTGCACCAGCCAGCTTCACTCGCCCAGGCGGCTGTTTTTGCCTATGGGAGATCGCCTGGGCGAGCTAATATCATCTTCTAGGGACTTGGAGCTCGCCTGGGCGACCAAATAACACTATGGATGGTGGCCTGGGCGAGCTAATGACTTAATCATGAAGAATTCTTTGGGCTTTGTGGTTTTTGGGCCTGATTTGCTTATGGAACTTCCCATGCTTGATATGTACACCTTCCTTGCTTGCTTTGATCTTCCGGAAGCCTTGGAAATCCACGGAATCTATCAAATACACAACATGATTTGGATTAATCTTCTGAAACACTTTAAACACAAGTATAAGGTGCTAATTAACTAGGATTAGGGAAATTTATAAGCTAAATGAAAGAAATCAAAAGATAAGTGCCAATATTTTAAACACGAAATTAACTGAAATATGGCACTTATCAACTCCCCCCAACCTAGAATCTTGCTTGTCCTCAAGCAAAGTAACTTAACACTTTAATTAAAAGATGAACATGTTTTGTAAAGAATCAACTTTCTAGAATGATCAGACATAAAACTAGTTAACCTCGAGAATTGAAATAAAAGATAGAATTCACAAAATCAAATGAGATTAAAATCAATTCACATTTTCATTTCTAAAGAACATTAGAGGAAACATGTGATTGATTCAAATAGAGGAAAACCTCTCTGAAAAGTGTTTAATTCTCCCACAGGTAAGTGTTTATTCTCAAATTCATCAATGATATATCATAGATTAATTTTGCAATTCATTTCCCATCAAATCATAATACATACTTATCATGGATCATTAGGGCTTTTATGGTTGGGCCTAGCTAGAAAGAAATCTTGGTTTTTCTGGATATTCAAATGACCTTGGGACTAAGAGAGCACATAAAGATAGAGACATTTAGATCATTACCTCCTATTCTTTTTCTCTTTTTTCCAAGATATCCATATTTATCATTTTTATCTTTTCACCCAACTTTTTATCTTATCAAAAAATTTTATTTTTTTTATTTTTTATTTTTTATTTATATTTATTTATTTATTTAAGAAATAGAACATAGCCACTTTTTTAAAAATCCTTTTCATAACATAAACTATCCAAAAGAAATTTTCCATCACAAATCATTCATTTTTTGCTCTCCTAACATTAGGTAAGGTATGGAATTCCTCTCCTAGGTTAGGGTTTCAATAAAATATCAACTGTGAAAATGATAGGAACACTTCAAAACAACCAAGAGGGGGGGTGAATTGGTTGAACCTTGGTAAATTAAAATTTTCAATCAGTTTCCGCAAGATCTTTATCACTTTAAAAACATTTTTGAAACCAAGAATCTTGTATTCAATCAAATTCCTCTGTCAAGAAATCAATAAGCAATTTAAAACTTTCTGTGCAATGTAACTTGATTCACAACCAAAGCAATTTAGAGATGAAGAGAAAGGAATAAATATCAGCCACAAATTTTATACTGGTTCACTTTAAACACTATGAAGCTACATCCAGTTCTTCCACTCAACACTAGAGTAGAGTTCCACTATTGCAAATAATATTCTTACAAGATGTTACAAGCCTCTCTTTATCAACCCTAGATAAAGTTCAGAAGTCTAAAATACTATTAGACCCTTAGAGACCAAACCCAAAACTGAGAACACTACTTAGCAACCCTTAGAGAAACACTATCTCTAATCTTCATGTAAGAACCCAATTTACAATAAGCTAATTGATGTGTTGCAAACACATCTTAGTTTTAGGCTAGTTTTAGGTTATTATGTAGTTAAATAGTTAAGAAAATAGGTTAGAATTAGTTTAACTATTGATTATGTTTAATTTTATCTCAATTCATTACCGTTATTGTATTTCAGGGCTAAAAGGAAGAGAAACAAGACAAGAAAAGAAGAAAAGTAAATCCAAGGTCTCGCGCGGATCGCGCCAGATCCCGCGCGAGTCGCGCCATTATAGAAAATCCAAGCTTCAGCACGAACAAGTCGCGCAATCCGCGCCAAGAGCCACGTAACTGCGTCATCAATTCGAAAGCTCCACGCGGATAGCGCCAAACTCCGCGCGATCCGCGCCAAATGCCCAGTATCAGCCTTCCAGCTCGTGGACTCCACGCTATCAGCGTGGAGGTTCACGCTACTAGCGTCGGTCATTTGAATCTCCCGCGCGATCAGCTCGGGATTCCGCACGATCCGCGCGACGAAGATCCTGTTGCCTGATTTAAAGTTATCTGTTTCAAAAATTGGCACAGTTTTAGGCTTTGTTACTCTAATTAAACTTATCTATAAATACAAGGCCTCTGGGACTAAAGAAGATATCTTGGGAATCACTGCACATCATACTTCATCATTCTAAACCTTTGGAAATCAAGAATCAAGGCTAGGGTTGTAGCAAAATCATGTATTATTCAACAGCTTTTGTGTTCTTGAAGCCTGTGGCAGGCTAAATTTTGTATTGTGGTTAGGCCAAGAATCGATGTGAACTCCTCTATAACTTGATTGGTATTGAATGAGATTATTATGTTTGCTTTAATTTATTCTGCTGTTCATTGTTTTATTCTTGTTTAGAATTGGCCATTCTACCTAAGTACTGAGGGTTAGGATTCGCAGTAGGGATGTTGGGATTCTAAGTTCTGATATGAATGAATTAACAGTTGTTCATTACCTAGGGATACGGATGCGTGGCTGCAGAACCTTATAATAAATTCTTTTAATTGCTTAACTCAATAGAATTCACTAAGGGATTAGGTTTTTGATTCAGGTTAAAGGATTAATTCACTAAGGGATTAGGGATTAACTAAACTAGGAAAGATTTATTCTCTGAGTAAACAGAAATAATCAAACTTGATAACCAGTTAAGTGAAAGAGGTAGGGATCAAAGGGAATTGTGCCGGACCACAATCATTCATTCCATTGGTAACAACTTCACTCAATTTTACTGCATTTATTTCTGTTTTTATTCAACATTCAACAACACAACAATCAATTCTTCACAAACATTTCTTTCCCTTTCCAATTGATGAGCTTAGAATTATTGTAAATTTCACATCAATCTCTGTGGAGACGATACTTACTTACCCACTTTATTACTTGAATGAGCGGTGCACTTGCCGTTATCGCAACAAGTTTTTGGCGCCGTTGCCGGGGATTGGTAAACTGATTTTACAGTGATTTTAATATTTGTGATTGGAGTTTTTGTTACTAATCGCTTCTCTGAGTTTTATGTGAGGTTCAGTTAATCCTGAGGATTTACTGTTCGATCCAGAAATTGAAAGAACTATCCGAAGGAGACTAGCCAGACAAAGGAGGAGAGAAGCTGAAAGCTTTGATTTTGATTCAATCCCTGAATTAGAGTCTGAAGAAGAGATGGCTGAAGAGCAAAATAATCAGCCTAGACCAAGACCAGAGGATGAACTAATGGAGGATATTCTGGCTCCAATGTTCACAAGACCAGACTCTAGTATTGTGAGGCCACCAATACAAGCAAATCACTTTGACATAAATCCGTCATTGATACATTGGTGGAACGCAGTCAGTTTGATGGGGAAGACTTTGAAGACCCACATGATTTCATTGACAGATTTCTCAGAATTTGTGATACTATCAGACACCAAGGGGTCTCAGATGATGCAGTAAGACTAAGCCTGTTTCCTTTTGCTGTTAAGGGAAATGCTTTGAGATGGCTGATTAGACAATCATCAAATAGCATCTCGACTTGGGAAGACTTAGTCTCTAGATTTTTTGCACAGTACTTTTCCATGGACAAATACAACAGGTTGGTGAACGAAATCACTAACTTCACTCAAAATGGAAGAGAGTCCATGTGTGCTGCTTGGAATAGATTCCAAGAATTGATCAGGAGATGCCCACAATATGACATGCATGTGGGTAAGCAGGTACGTATTTTCTTTAATGGTATGACTCTTGAAACCCGTATGATCCTTAATGTTGCAGCAGGGGGTACTATAAGGTCCAAAACTACAACTCAGACATATGAGCTCATTAATTCTCTAGCCCGAAATGAAAATGAGAGTATAACCATTCAGCCGAAGAGAGAACCAATTCAGCTGTCCAGCAATGATGCTATGCTTGCAGAGCAAAAAATCTTGGCCCAACAGCTGGCCAAGTTGATTGAGAAAATTGACAGACTTCAAGTCTCTACAGCCCAAGTTGCAGCTAGCCAACCATATGTGATCTGTGAGTACTGCCAAGGTGAGCACGAATCTAATGTTTGTCCTATTCTTGTTGGAGCTGACCGTGTGCAGGTTAATGGTATTTGGAATGATCAGAGATAGCAGCAGCCATATCAGAGGAATCATAACTTTGCTCCGGGAAATAACTATAAGAGGAAATTTCAAGGAGGAGGATTAGACTACAAGTCTAACAACTACTTGCAGCCCCCTCCCATTCCCAACAAAGACATTTCTGAATTAGAAAAGGTAGTGTTGCAGTTGTCCAAGACAACAACTGAACATATTCAGGCAACCGATGCATTTATAAATGAAACAAGAACTCACAGAACAAACCAAGATGCTTCCATCAGAAATCTGGAAAACCAGATTCCCAGCTGGCAAAACAATTAGCTGAGAGACCACCAGGCCAGTTCCCAAGCGACACAGTGATAAACCCAAGGGAACATGCTAAAGCCATTACAACTAGAAGTGGTAAGAAACTTACTTCACCAGAAAAGCTTAAAGGTGAGTAGGAAGGAAGCAGAAACAGAAAATACAGCAGCTACACCAGCAGAAGAAAAAGCTGCAGTAAATTCTAAAGAGCAAGATTCTGCACCTCCACAGAAGAAGTGGAATTTCTCTCGCTTTGAGAAACCCCCATATCCGGCGCAGACCAAGCAACAACTCCAAAAACAGCAGTTTGCCAGGTTCTTAGATATGTTTAAGAAGTTACATATAAATATTCCATTTGCTGAGGCATTAGCCAATATGCCTAACTATGCAAAATTCATGAAGGAACTTCTGTCTAAGAAACATAAGCTGCAAGATTGTGAAACAATAGCACTCACTGAGGAGTGCAGTGCAATAATTCAGAGAAAGCTTCCTCCAAAATTGAAAGACCCTGGAAGTTTTAATATCCCTATAGCCATAGGAAACATAAATGTAGGGAGAGCATTTTGTGATTTAGGGGCTAGTATAAACTTAATGCCATTGTCAATGTGTAAGTCCCTAGGCATATCTGAATTGAAACCTACTAGAGTTTCCTTGCAACTAGCAGATCGTTCTTTAAGGAAACCATTTGGGGTAATTGAGGATGTATTAGTTAAGGTAGATAAATTCATATTCCCTGATGACTTTATTGTGTTAGATATGGAGGGTGAAAGTGAAATTCCTCTGCTTTTGGGAAGATCTTTCTTAGCCACTGCTAGGGCCTTAATAGATGTAGAGCAAGGAAAGCTTGAATTAAGGATGGATAATGAATCTGTCGTCTTTAACGTATTTGATGCCATGAAGCATTCGGCTGATGAACATGATTGTTTTTGGCTGGATGTATTGGATAATGTGATCTGTGCAGGTATGACAATAGGTATTACAGCAGCTAGAGATGAAGAGGATGCAGAAAATGCAGCAGTAGTAGATTATGCAGCAAATAATGCAGAAGAAAACTCAGCTGCAGCAGCAGATTTAGCAGAAAGTGCAGCAGAAACAGCAAGTGTAGCAGCAGCAGAATTTGCTATAGAATTAAGTACTGCAAACCATGAAGCCACACCAGAAAGCAGTAAACCTGTGTTAGAGGAGCTGGAGGAAAAGGACAATGACATTCCAGGTGGGGCACCTAAAGTTGAGCTGAAAGAATTACCTGAACACTTGAAGTATGTCTTCTTAGGTGAGGACGAAACTTATCCAGTCATAATCAATAGAGGGCTGGAATGGCATGAAGAAGAGAAGCCGTTGAAGGTACTCAAGGAGCACAAGACAGCCATTGGCTGGTCTATTTCAGACTTGAAAGGTATAAATCCCTCCTTTTGTACTCATAAAATTCTCATGGAAAGTGATGCTAAACCTGTAAGGCAGCCACAAAGGAGATTAAACCCCATAATGAAAGAAGTGGTAAGAAAAAAGGTGGTTAAGCTGTTAAATGCCGGTATGATATATCCAATTTCAGACACAGCTTGGGTAAGTCTGGTCCAAACCGTTCCGAAGAAAGGGGGCATGACGGTCATTCAAAATGACAACAATGACTTGATCCCCTCAAGAACCATCACAGGCTGGAGAATGTGTGTGGATTACCGGAGGCTTAACGAGGCAACCAGAAAAGACCACTTTCCTCTTCCCTTCATGGACCAAATGCTTGAAAGGCTAGCTGGTCATGACTATTATTGTTTCCTTGATGGATACTCTGGGTATAACCAAATCTCAGTAGCACCGGAGGATCAAGAAAAGACCGCCTTCACATGCCCTTTTGGGGTGTTTGCCTACCGGAGAATGTTGTTTGGACTGTGTAATGCGCCTGCAACCTTCCAGAGATGCATGTTATCTATTTTCTCTGACATGGTAGAAAGAGGACTTGAGGTATTTATGGATGACTTTTCTGTTTTCGGTCCTTGCTTTAATTCATGCTTAGCTAACTTAGCTAAAGTTTTAAAGAGATGTCAAGAGACAAACTTGGTTTTAAACTGGGAAAAATGTCATTTCATGGTTAGGGAAGGTATTGTGCTGGGACATAAAATCTCAGAAATGGGAATTGAAGTAGCTAGAGCTAAATTATTACTCATTGAAAAATTACCTCCCCCTATTAATGTGAATGGTGTTCGCAGTTTTTTAGGCCATGCAGGTTTTTACAGGCGTTTCATCAAAGATTTCTCCAAGATTTCAAAGCCACTGAGTCAATTGCTGGAGAAAGACACTGAGTTCTGTTTTGATGATGCTTGTGTTGAAGCATTTAACACCTTGAAGCTCAAACTCACCACTGCACCGGTTTTGATAGCTCCGGATTGGAGTTTACCCTTTGAACTCATGTGTGATGCTAATGCTTATGCAGTAGGTGCAGTTTTAGGACAGAGAAAGGAAAAGCGCTTACATGTTATATACTATGCTAGTAAAATTTTAAATGAGGCACAAGTTAATTATGCCACCACAAAAAAAGAGATGCTAGCTGTAGTGTATGCTATAGATAAGTTCAGGTCATATTTAGTAGGTTCCAAAGTGATTGTGTATACTGACCATGCAGCTCTAAAATTTCTGCTGCACAAGCAAGATGCAAAACCACGCTTGCTGCGTTGGATGTTGTTGTTGCAGGAATTTGATCTGGAAATAAGAGACAAAGCTGGAGTTGAAAACAAAGTGGTTGATCACTTGTCTAGGATTCAAGAGAAAGACTTGCAAGATGAACCAGAGATTGAAATCAATGAGTCTTTCCCTGATGAGCAAGTGCTTGCTGTGCAATTCAGTCCATGGTTTGCTAACATGGCCAACTTCAAAGCTGCTGGAATTATGCCTGAAGACCTTAATTGGCAACAGAAGAAGAAGTTTTTACATGATGCGAGAAGGTACTTCTGGGATAACCCTTACTTATACTTTCAATGCACTGACAATGTTATCCGCAGATGTGTAGCTGAAATCGATGTGCCGGATATTCTGTGGCACTGTCATTCCTCCAACTATGGAGGTCATTTTGGAGCAAATAGGACTGCACACAAAGTGCTGCAATGTGGCTATTATTGGCCAACACTCTTCAAGGATTCCAAGAACTTTGTGATGCAGTGTGATAGCTGTCAAAGGACAGGTAACATATTTCACAGAGATGAAATGCCTCTGAACAACATCCAAGAGGTGGAGCTGTTTGATGTGTGGGGAATAGATTTCATGGGACCTTTCCCTAAATCATTCTCTAACCAATACATCTTGGTTGCTGTGGATTACGTTTCCAAGTGGGTTGAGGCAGCTGCTTTGCCCACCAATGATGCAAAGGTGGTGGTTTCATTTCTGAGGAAGAACATATTCACTATATTCGGGGTGCCAAGAGCAATCATAAGCGATGGAGGGACTCACTTCTGCAACAAGCAATTTGACAGCTTGTTGGCCAAGTATGGAGTCAAACATAAAGTGGCAACTCCTTATCACCCTCAAACAAGTGGGCAGGTAGAGATTTCCAACAGAGAATTAAAAAGAATCCTTGAGAAAACTGTTGGAAATCAAGAAAGGACTGGTCTAAAAAGCTAGACGATGCGTTGTGGGCTTACCGGACAGCATTTAAGACTCCAATAGGTATGTCCCCTTTTCAGCTTGTCTATGGTAAGGCTTGCCATCTCCCTATTGATCTAGAACATAAAGCAATGTGGGCAACCAAATTTTTAAACTTTGAATTGTCAAAATCTAATGAAAAGAGGTTGCTTCAGTTGAATGAATTAGATGAGTTCAGGTTAGCTGCATATGAGAATGCTAGAATCTACAAAGAGAAGACAAAGAAATGGCACAACAACCAAATCCACCCAAAGGAATTCGTTCCTGGCCAACAAGTGTTGCTATACAATTCTCGCCTGCGACTCTTTCTAGGTAAGTTGAAGTCACGCTGGTCTGGACCATTCCTTGTGCGAGAAGTTTATCCCTATGGCACAGTGGAAATCTCCCCATTGGATAGTGACAGAACCTTCAAGGTAAATGATTATCGATTGAAGCATTATTTCGGGGGAGACATAGACAGGAATTCAGTTTCTGTTCCACTCAAAGCCACTGATGATTAAGAAGAGTGAAGCGTCCAGCTTAAGACGTTAAACGAGCAACCTTTTTAATGTGCATATATGGTATTTTAAGTTCTGTTTTTAATTTGATAGCAGTAAGTTCAATATATATATATATATATATTTCATATTCATCTTTATTCATGCATTATTAGTTAGGAATTTTAAGCCTTTATAATTTTGATAGCTTAGATTTAGGTCTAGGTATGCTCAATTGTAGTTATTTTAGTCAGCATTTAACTTTAGCTAGTTTAATAAAATAAAGTAAAATAAAAAGAAAGCAAAAAGGCTGTCAAAGAGTGTCGCGCGACCTGTGCCAAATGCGGCGCCATTCGAGCCTGAGCCATGGCTAGTTCACGCTACTAGCGTGAACTCTCGCGCTAATCGCGCGAGACCTTCGAACCTGAGCCTTGTTTCTGAATTAAATCAAGATAACCGCGTGGATAACGGCGCTAGTAGCGCCACTGGTCCGAATTAAAGCCTCCAATTTTAAGGTCCCACGCTACTAGCGTGGGTATTGACGCTAATAGCGTCAAGCTTTCGAGGTAAAGGACCTTGGGTTCAAAACCATCGAATAGCGCCGTAACTGGCGCTAACAGCGTGAACAGAGCGTAATTAATGGCTTGAAATTCCCCATCCACACTGATAACGTGGCATGCCACGCGGATAGCGCAAAATAGGCGCAAGAACTGCTCGTCCAGTACCTCATGGCGAATCGTGTCGCTTTCCTCGCTAACCGCGTGATGTCGCAAAATCAGTTGTTATTTTTAAATCCCTCATTCGCGCCTCACTCACTCCTTCCCCAAAACTTCTTCCCCCATTTTCGCCCTCAACCCAGCACTGTCAAAATCACCAGCTATCATCATTATCACTCCTTAAAAGCCCTAACCCATACCATTCCTTTCCATAACCCCATTCCCCAATTCCTGCTTTCAAACTCTCTTTCTCGCGTTCCACCTCGAGCCACATTCTTCTCTGAAACCAACATTGCATTTGCACAAATGGCTGGAGACAAGGTAATATTCTGAACTAAATTGCTTGATATGGTATAATAGTCTAGTTCGCAACAGTAGAAACCCAAACATCATTGCCCTAAGGTCACTCATATTCAATTTTGATGAAGTTCTTGGAAAACCTTAGGGAAGGAAATCATGTGCTTTTGTCCAATGCTAATTCTTTTATTGATTTTGTGCTGTAATGTTGGTGGGCTATGGAAATGCTTGAGTGTTTGGTAAATACCCATCGTAGTGTGATTTTGACCAAAGCATAAATGCACTGAATTAATCTTGATTGCAAATACATTTCCGTGTTGTATATTAATTGTGAAAGGTGATGGCATCACAACAATGCACGTGGTTCATTTTTATTGCTAAAAAGGATGCTCACTACATGCTTGCTTAAATGACTGAATGTAAATTTAGAGTTCAATGTTGTAGGATCCTGTTATTACTGGAAATACATCAGACCTTTAATGTAGAAACCTTTCCATTTTAATGATTTGAATGATATAATTTGGTTAGGGCATGGACGCATTGATTTGATCTTAAAAATATATGTCTGTTCTGTGCCTGAATTTATGAATGGTGTTGACTTACATTGATTGTAGAGCAATATTGATGCATCCTGGACTGCTAAAAACTGTGCTGATTTTGAACCAAAAGAATGGGTACTGTGATTCCATTGGTCTGATGATTGTTTATTTTTTGACAAAACCATATTGACTGATGATGAGCAAATTGAATTAACTGAATTGTGGTGGACACATTAAATTCATGCCTTGATTTATATCTCTGTTTGATACTTGGACTTGCATGGTTTGAAATGTGTCCATGCTAATCTTAGGATAAATTTGGGAATGACTACAGTTAGTCTCAGCTTGTGAATGAAATTGGTTATTGATCTTGTGTATGCTGGGCTAAAATGGTGAACCTACAGGCACTTAAATGCTTTAAATGTGAATTGTTGTACTTACATGATCAATGTTGTGACTGTGCTTGAAATGATTAAAATTTTTGTGGTTGGGTATTGTCATGGATTAAATCTGGGAATTGCTGATTTCTGGAATTAAACAAATGGTGCTTTCCTTAAAAATTTGCACACACAGGTTGAAATTTTGAGTTGACAAAAACCACAGTGACTAGGGATTGACAATGAATAACTTGATTTGTGGTCAAATAAGACACAGTGAATTGATTTTTGGTGTCTATATCTGCTTTGATGTTTGAACCTACTTTGCTTGACCTGTGTCAGGGATAACTAGGGCCAAATGATTTAGGATTTTCCATGAGTTAATTCTGGGAATCCAGATGAAGCTATTCATAATGGGCATACTGTTTACTGGTCCAACTAATACTTTTGAAGTGTTGTGAATAAAATAATTGAAATATAGCTGGTTTGGCGTATGTAAGGAACTTAAATCTGGGAATGGCAGACCCATACTTTGCTTGTAAATAAACTACATTGAACCCATTGAACTGTGCCTTTTATTGTCAATGTAAATTGATCCATTTGTGGCTAGAAACTTAAACTGCTTGGAAATGATATTGGTGCTGTGATTGAATGTTGTTCTAAATTAATGCCACTGCATTGTTTTAAGTGTTGTGTTGGGATGCTCAATGTCTTAAATCTGTGAATCCAAATTGATGATCATTGTTGAGATGTTACTTGTTTATGGTACCTGTGGATTTTCATGTGCATATAATTAAAATTGCAGGTACTTGAACTAAAAGTGGGGTTTTGTCTGATTGATTGTTAACTCTGATTTTTCTAAACCCCACAGCTTCAGTAATTGAATGTGTGAACAAGCAACACTTTGTTCCTGAAATTGATACTGTATTAGTGTTATACTTGATCTGAACCACTGAAACGAGCAAATCTGGGAATTAACACCATTGAATTATGTATCTATATCTGGTTTTGTTCTGAGTTTCAGGGAAAACAGGTGGCTAAGGGCAAGAAGAAGACCACTGCTGCAGCTGGAAGCAAGAGGGCCAGAGTTAATGATTATGACGAGGCCAGATTTAGATCAGCAGAGTGCCAGGAACGCTTTGACACCTGGTACCTCCCAAAGAAGATTATACCTGAGAAGAAAATTATGTGGGAGGTATTACCAGAGGGGAACCCAGTCTTAGAAGTGATTCTCGGATGTCAATGGCAGAGGCTCGTCAGCTTCCCAGAGCCCAGCTCCAGTGCGATATTGAAGGAATTTTTGGCCAACGTTGACCCAGACACAGTGGCCAGGAGTAGACTTAGTTGGGTGAGGGGTGTCCAAGTCCCATTTGATGAGAAGACCATTGAGAGCTTCTTGGATACCCGTTATGATCCCTTCGACGGCTGTGACTTCAACCAACTCTTTTATAGGATGCAGCCCGATGCCCTGACAAAGATGTACAGGAACGAGGTACCTCGGCTGGCCACTACCATCAGGCACTCTATCACAGGCCTCTACACTGCTTGGAAGCCCAAGCCAGGCCTTGACTATATTCCAGAGAAGCTGAAGAAGCAGGATTTAATAGGAGATGTGGCCTTTTGGCATCAGTTCGTGAACCACACAGTCCTCTCTTCCACCAACATAACTGATGTGAACGTCGAGAGGGCCGCCCTACTTTACGTACTCCAAGGTGAAGGTAACCTTCACATTTCCAACATTCTTTCTAACCGTATTTTACATATGATCCAGGATGCCAGCAACAAGTCTTGGCTGGCCCATTCATCCCTGATTCTTTACCTGTGTCGCCATGCGGGTGTGGAACTCGCCGATCTCACCACTCATGGACCACAAGACATATTTGGATGCTATGGAGACCGCTGCTGATAAACAGGTGAGCTCGCAGCCCCAGAGACATCCCAGCACCAGATGAGCCCCAGCCAGCAGAGCTAGCACCACCAGTTCCTCCCACAGCTCCTGCGCATACACCGCTTTATGAGGATTCTCCGAGTCTTCTAGCTTTTCAGGAGTTCGTTCGCACACAGATGACACTCCAGATGCGTATGTAGGAGGTTGTATTCAGACATCTAGGTATTCCACCCTCTGAGTACCAGCTTCCAGTTACACCACCAGCCACAGATATTCCTCCTGGACCCTCAGCTGCAGCAGACACAGAGCCATCCATTCCAGAGCCCCCACAGGCCATAGAGGCTGCAAATATTGATGAGAGAGGGGAGGGAGAGTGTTGCGAAACCCGCACACTACGGCAAGTGCACCGATCGTTTCAAGTAATAAAATAGGTAAATGAGTATCGTTGTCCACAGGGATTGGGGTGAAATTCACAGTAATTATAAGTCTCAGTAATTGGAAGTAAAAAGAAAAAGAAATTATTTTAAAAGAATTGTTGTTGAGTTGGTTGAAGTGTTGAATATAAAACAGAATTTAAAGAACTAAATGCAGTAAATTAAACAGAGTTGTTACCAATAGAAGAACAATTGTGGTCAGACACAATCCCTTTTGATTCCTACCATTTTCACTTAACTGGTTTATCAAGTTTGCTCACTCAAATGATATATCTTTCCTAGTTTAGTAAACCCTAATTCCTTAGCAGTTTAACCCTTTGACAATAAACCCTAATTCCTTAGTGATTCCTATCAAGCATGTAAAAGACTATAACATATGGTTTGCCTATTTCTGATTGTTCAGAGAATAAGTCTTTACTACTTTAGCTAATCCCTAATCCCTTAGTGAATTAACCCTTTAACCTGAATCGAAAATCTAATTCCTTAGTGAAGTCTATCAAGTTAAGCAATTAAAAGACCATATTATAAGTTCTGCAGCCACGCATCCCTATCCCTAGGTAATGAATAACTGTTACTTTACTAAGGTCAGAAATTAGAATCCCAACGTCCCCATTGCGAATCCTAACCCTCAATACTTAATTAGAATGACCAATTCCAAATAAGAATAAAACATTCAAGAACAGAGTAAAGCAAAACAATCAAGAAATTCTCATTCAATACCAGTTAAGTTACAGAGGAGTTCACATCAGTTCATGGCCTTCCCACAATACAAGATTTAGCCTGCCATAGGCCTCAAGAATACAAAAGCTGTTGAATAATTCATAGTTCTGTTGAAACCCTAGCCTTGATTCTTGAATTTCAGAGGTTTGTAGAAGTATTTCTGGATGATAGATGGTTAATGGATGAATAATGGATGATTTCTTTCAGTCCTCAGAGGCCTTATATTTATAGAATAATTTAATTAAGGTAACAAAGCCTAAAACAATGCCAAAATCCGAAACAGATAAATCTAAATCAGGAAACAAAATCTCTGTGGCGCGACCCACGCGGAGTCTCGCGCTGATCGCGTGGACTGCTCGAATGGATGGCGCTGATCGCGTGGAACTCCACGCTAATAGCGTGGAGTCTTCGAGCTGAATGGCTTGATGCTGGACTTCTGTCGCTGACGGCGCGACTGTGGCGCCATCCGCGAGAAGGCTTCGAATAAGTGGCGCGGATAGCATGGCCATGGCGCGAGTCGTGTGACTTCTTCGAGTTGGAAGATTGGCCTTTGAGCATCTGGCGCTACTGGCGCGGAGTGTGGCGCTGATCGTGCGACTTGTTCGAATCTGAGGCCTGTTGTCATGTACTTGGCGCGACTCGCGCGGGATTCGGCGCGATCCGCGCGAGACCTTGAATCTTGTTTTCTTCCTTCTTTTACCTTGATTCTCCTCTTTTAAGCCCTAAAATGCACAAATGGTGATGATATGAGATTAAATCAAACTTAATAATAAACTAACCTATTCTAATCTATTTTCTTAATTATTTAACTAAATCATAACCTAAAACTTTCCTAAAACTAAGATGTGTTTGCAACACATCAAAGAGGAGTGACCAGGATTCATTTTTTTTGTTTTTTTGTTTTGGTTTTATTTTGGGATTATGCATTTGACATTTTATACATTCTGCACATTTGATTTTTCTGCATATATATCGATAGTACAATTCTGATTGAAATTTGCAAATAAAAAGCTGTTTAGATGAATGTTTCAAATTGGTTGCGATTTTCCAAATAATGCTGAAAATTTTTCCAAAGCGCTGTGACCTTATTTGTTGTTGCTGGGGACAGCAATTTCTAAATCTGGGAATGGTCGTATATACGCATTATTTCGCAAATCGCAGTCAAGGAACAAATGACGTCTAATAGAATTTTTCAAAAATAAAAATAAATAAAAATAGCACATCAGATTTTTCAGAATAAAAAGTGAATGGACACAGTGATGGATGGATTTCGTTGATGAAAGCTGGATGAAATGAAACATAGCATGAATTGATATGCATGTTGAAGTTGAAATGATGCTTGAAATAAAGTCAGCTGAGATTGACTTGAGTTTAAACACCTGTGAGGTTTTGAGCCAAACAGCGGTAATTTTCTTTCGGAGAGACTCCATTTTCATGGTATTCTAGAACTTGAATTGTTTCTCTGGATACAGGTGTGACTTGATATGATTAAGGGAGATTTTTCTTCTGAAACCAGGGCCAAACTGACTCACCTTCAATTATTTTCCATTTGTACCTCATTTGAGCTTGAGCCTTTCATTTCAATTTACCCATATCAGAGCCATATCCATCGACCAACCATCTTGAGGCTAGAAAAGGTATAATCTAAGTCCATGACAACAGGAAAACAGGGAAGTGCCCATCAAGGCATGAGGAATACAGTTGAATTCAATTGGTGTGGAAGCTAAGAGAATAAATAAGTACAGTCCAGTTAGAAAATAATAAGCCTATCAGCTAGAAATCTGAAAAAGCTGCATTAGTTTACTTAAATTATGTTTGCTTAAAAAAAATCAAAATCAAAAAGGAAGTTATTGTTCTGTTTTTAGTTTACCATTAAGAATAAATTGTTTGAATAAAGTACCAGATTTTGAAAAGGGTGACAAGGAAGATGATGACTACAAGATTGGATTTAGGGACTGGATCTAGCCTCATTAGCTATTATCCAAAAAAATTTCCTACCTTTTGCCCAGCCAAGTTACAAGCCTGAAAGACCTTTTGATCAAGTTATGCTTGCAGCTGTTGAGAATATTTTCAAGCTCATAGTAGTGCTGTGATTATGTTGAGTGAGAGATTGATAAGCCTGATACACTTGAGTGCATGAGTGAATAAACACAATTCTGTGAGGAATACTCAAGTTACTCTCATAAGTTGACAGAATTTAAAGTGTCATTGAAGCTTTGATTTGAATTGATCATACTCAGCATAATGATTTTAGGGATGTGGATTGTAGTTCAGTTTGATCATTGAACCTTGCTTATTCTTGAAATTCTTTCTGTTGCTGGGGACAACAACTTTCAAATCTGGGAATTGTTTGATGTGTTGCAAACACATCTTAGTTTTAGGCTAGTTTTAGGTTATTATGTAGTTAAATAGTTAAGAAAATAGGTTAGAATTAGTTTAATTATTGATTATGTTTAATTTTATCTCAATTCATTACCATTATTGTATTTCAGGGCTAAAAGGAGGAGAAACAAGACAAGAAAAGAAGAAAAGTAAATCCAAGGTCTCGCGCGGATCGCGCCAGATCCCACGCGAGTCGTGCCATTATAGAAAATCCAAGCTTCAGCACGAACAAGTCGCGCAATCCGCGCCAGGAGCCATACTAACTGCGTCATCAATTCGAAAGCTCCATGCGGATAGTGCCAAACTCCGCGCGATCCACGCCAAATGCCCAGTATCAGCCTTCCAGCTCGTGGACTCCACGCTATCAGCGTGGAGGTTCACGCTACTAGCGTCGGTCATTTGAATCTCCCGCGCGATCAGCTCGGGATTCCGCACGATCCGCGCGACGAAGATCCTGTTGCCTAATTTAAAGTTATCTGTTTCAAAAATTGGCACAGTTTTAGGCTTTGTTACTCTAATTAAACTTATCTATAAATACAAGGCCTTTAGGACTAAAGAAGATATCCTGGGAATCACTGCACATCATACTTCATCATTCTAAACTTTTGGAAATCAAGAATCAAGGCTAGGGTTGTAGCAAAATCATGTATTATTCAACAACTTTTGTGTTCTTGAAGCCTATGGCAGGCTAAATTTTGTATTGTGGTTAGGCCAAGAATCGATGTGAACTCCTCTGTAACTTGACTGGTATTGAATGAGATTATTATGTTTGCTTTAATTTATTCTGCTGTTCATTGTTTTATTCTTGTTTAGAATTGGCCATTCTACCTAATTACCGAGGGTTAGGATTCGCAATAGGGATGTTGGGATTCTAATTTCTGACATGAATGAATTAACAGTTGTTCATTACCTAGGGATACAGATGCGTGGCTGCAGAACCTTATAATAAATTCTTTTAATTGCTTAACTCAATAGAATTCACTAAGGGATTAGGTTTTCGATTCAGGTTAAAGGGTTAATTCACTAAGGGATTAGGGATTAACTAAACTAGGAAAGATTTATTCTCTGAGTAAACAGAAGTAATCAAACTTGATAACCAGTTAAGTGAAAGAGGTAGGGATCAAAGGGAATTGTGCCGGACCACAATCATTCATTCCATTGGTAACAACT
>PYAF01004194.1:90366-109666 GCA_007407185.1 Glycine tomentella
AAAAAAAATAACTTCTTACAACTTAGAAGTCTTAAAATAAACTTACAACTTTGAAATCATAAAAAAATTTAAACAGAAATATTAAAATATTTTACGACTTCAGTATAAAAAAAATAAAAAAATCAATATAATTTTAAAGTCATAAAATTTAAAAAAAAAAATACACTGAAATTGTAAATTACGACTTCAGTTAAAAAAAATTAGAAGTCTTAACATAAATTTCAATTTTTAATATAGGTGTCATAACAAATGTACGACTTTTGCCTTTTCGATATTCATTTAAAATTCACGTGGAAATCATGCAGTCCAAAGGTATTTATTTAAATGATATCCTTTAACATCAATACTTTTACAGTTTTTTTTTTTATTATTATATATACACTAAATCATTAAACATTTAATATTATATTTAATTAAAGTTATACAATTTATTAAAAAAATATTTATTTTATGATTCATGCTGTATTTGAATTAAAATGAAATTAATAATTTAGTATATGATTTATTTGAAATTATATTTAAGTTAATAAATTTTTCGAAAAAAGATGGTTGGGTTTCCTGTTGATGAGGATGAAGTTGAGTATTAACTTTTTATACTTGTCTTTTAGAATTATCAATGAGTCATGGCCTATTTTTCTTTCTTTCTATTTTTTGGTTGGCAATGAGTTATGGCTTGTGAGATTTAACTCGATTCACCATGGTTCGAGCTGGATTCAGTTAGTGAATATTGGTTTGTCTTGATTTTGTATGTTAAACTTGACTTGGGTTGCCTAGCTCATGACTCATCTAGTCCCCATACAGTGAGAAGGGTTGGCACAAGTTGGAGTTTATTTTATTTTTTTGAAGTTACAACTTACTAACTTACTAAGTAATTAAAGTAGAATATAAACTAAAATATTTAATAATATTATAATCATAATAAAAAATACTAGTACACTAACTTTATCTTTTATATATAGATATAGAATTGGAAAGTGAATATGTCCATTTTCTTTTTCTATTAAAATGGGTATTAATTATCATATTTTTACTTAATTTAAAGTTGACTTAAATATTTGATAGGGATGGAGTGTCCTAGGGTAGCATATCCTACTACAGAATAAACAAAAAACATAAGATTTCACTCAGGGTAACGCCTCATGCATCTTATGTGACTAAAATCATTCAGGATAGGTAAATAATTTTTTAAAGCACCCATTTTAATAATTAGTTTTACAAAATAATATGTAAAAAGTCTAAATATGCCTTTCCAAATTATTGATATACATAAACCATAAGAAACAATGTAATAAACATATTATAACTCTCATTTTTATTTCAAATTTATTTTGAAATTGTTTTGTTACAATTTTGTATATTTTTTTAAGGATTAATTAATTTTTTAGTAGGGAATTGGAAGAGTTCACTTTGGCAGCTCTTTCATGTTTTAGAAATGAGAAAATATACTATGGGATGATATAAAGTAATTTTATATTATCTTTCAATCATCACGTATGTGTTTTTTTTTTTTTAAGTAAAATATATTTGGAATTTTTGTAAAATATCAAAAATATTAATTTGGTTCTTATAAAACTTTTCGTATTAATTTAGTTCCTTTAAAAGTAAAACATATTTTTTATAGTCTTCAATGGTAACTTCATTAAACTGTAATCTAATGTGATTAACAAACTTACACATGTAATTTGATTACAAATAGATTAAATAATTTGTAGCGGGGTTAAAACCCTCAAAATTGAAGTAAACAATTTTTTGCAGCAGAAACCCACAAAAATTGTAATTTTTTGTCACTTCTAAGGCAATTTTCTTGCACTTTTGATGAGATTAAGAGGGAATATGAAACAACAAAGGATTTTGGTATCTTCTGAGTGTGTTTGGGAAGGTAGAGAGAGAAAATAATTAAGTCTATTAGCCACATAAGAGAACCATCTAACCGAGTTACCATTAAGGACCATCAAAAATATGTTTTATTTTTAAAGGAACCAGATTAATACGAAAATTTTTATGAGGATCAAATTAATAGTTTTCAAATTTTTCAAGAACCAAACATATTTTACAAAAAAAAAAAAAAAACTGGTCATATATATTGTAATTATTGAAATCAGGGGTGACGTAGTCAAGACAGACTCCTCGATCTCCCACATTAGATTTACAGGTGTGTTCCACTAGTGGAATGCGATGGGGGACCTGGGAAACAAAGGACTTTGACGGTAAAGTAAGTATGTGAATGAGTTGAGAATGAATCAGAAGGGGAGGTATAACCTTGTATTTATAGCGTTGGATGGGAGCCTCGGGTTCTTGATTGTCAATGTTGTTACAATAGCATAACAACTCTTAAAAACTTATCTGACCAATTGAAAGTGAAAATATAATGCACACTATGATAACCCTAAGTCCCAACGCATTTGGCGCGAGTCTGGACGCGTCTAGGCACATAATTGTGCAGAAAACCTTCTGCAGAATTGTGGCGCGGATGGCGCCACAGTTCTGGTAGCCGGCGCTGATGGCACGGGATGGCGCTCCCAGCGCCAGAGTCTCTGGTGGTTGACGCCTGGGGCGCTGGTGGCGCCAGACCACACTGAGATTTGCAGCTGGCGCGGGTGGCGCCATGTGTGGCGCGGTTGGCGTCGGAGATTCTGGAGGCCAGCGCTCCTGGCGCGGGAGTTGGCGCCGGTGGCGCGGGAACCTCTGGAGGTTGGCGCTCTTGGCGCGGGAGTTGGCACTGACGACGCGGGAGACTCTGGAGGTTGGCGCTCTGAGCGCGGGGTTGGCGCGGATGGCGCCGTGGTCACCTGCAGCTGGCGCGATCAGCGCCAGAGTGGCGCGATCAGCGCCAGAGTGACGCGATCAGCGCCAGAGTGGCGCGATCAGCGCCAGAGTGACGCGATCAGCGCCAGAGTGGCGCGATCAGCGCGGCAGCTCTGGCAGGGCCACTATATAAAGTGGAGGTCGCAATTTCTGAGGGAAAAACCCTCTCTTCTCCTTCCTCCAGCCCCTTTCCTCCAATGTTGGACCTCCAAGCTTCATTTCTTCACCTTATCTCACCAAAATCCATCCCTTAAACACATTTTGTGATGGAAATCACATATAGAGCTTGAATCCATCCTCATTCCTCCTTGAAAACCCTAAATCAAAGGATCCCTTTCTCAAGGGAAATTTGAAGAACTGGAGTTCGGCGAGGAACGACGACGATTCGTGGGTACCCAATCTAGGGGAAGTCGTCCTTGGGCATTCCTTGCTATCTTTGAGGTAAGAAACTTGAGAAACTCCGCTTGATTTATGAGTTGGGGTTTTGGGTGAATAGTGACCCACTTGTGATAGAGCTAGTTTTAACTTTGGGTCATGTTGAAGCATATGCTTAGAATGTTTTGAGGATGTAGGATTAGATCTCAAATGTGTGTTTGGTGAACTTTGATTTCTAGGCTCTATGTGATGCATGTGTTGTTGTTGGGCTGAGTTACTTGGCCACATTGTGACATGCTAGAGCCTTGGCTTATGGTTTAGATGGCCTTGAGAGGCTATTGGTATGATGGTTTGTGAGTGATAAGCCTCATTGAACCATAGGATAGAGGACCTTGATGGTTTGGAAAGGATTGTGATTCCTTTCATTTTGAGCGATTGTGAACCGTGTTTGCTTGTGTTCCTTGTATGGCTATGTGGAAGATTGATGTATGCTTATGTGCCTTGTTTAGGGCGTGACATCGCGGGTGTCAGTGGCGTGGGCCACAGAGCAAGGGAAGAACCGCAGAGCTCGGCTTTGCCAGGTAAGTTCTTGGACCCTTGGGGATGTTTCCCACTTGCTTGTGCTCCACCATACTCCGAGGGAGTAGTGGTTACATTCATGATACACATGCATTGTGTGGATGTTGCATACTCATAATAATATATGCTTGTATCTGTGCTTGAGAAATGTATTAAGCCTGTTATTAGATCTTCTGGCCAGTTAAGATAGATATGGACCTCCCTAGGAGTAGTGCGCACCTCCTAGTTTGGTTTGCTCATTGTCGACTGGGTCCCGGGGTGATGATGATCCCCTCAGACCAAGAGATAGGTGTGTCCCGTCGCGATTGATTGCCTATTCTCGGAGGTACCATATACGTGCGTCCATGCGTAAGGGGTAGCTCCCGATGGGATGGCACGGGTGTGAATTCCGGTTTCACCGAGGTCGGCGTTGACGCGGTCCGCCGTACATAGAGCTAGATAGCTTGCTTGTGTTGTTATGAGAGGCCGGGAGGCCCAGTTGGTTGTGATACCCTGATGACTTGTGTCATCGTGAGTGAGCCAGGGTGGAGGAGATGCCTCCAAGGACCCTGAGCTTACTGAGATGTGTATCTCACCCCGTGTGGGGCTTATGCTTTTTCAGGTGATGCTTGTGGTAGAAATGAGCGGTCTCAGGGCGGGAGGCCCTAGTAGAGACGGTACCTGCTTGGCCTTGGGCAGCAGTGGATAGCTTGAAGCTCGGCTCGGCTTTTGGTTATGTTTTGTACCCCTGTAGAGGGAAGACATGTGATGTACATGTAGCCTTATTTTGTGCACGTTGATGTATATATATGCATGCCCTCGCGTGAGGAAGGATCCTTGGGATCAGAAAGTGCTCGGACGCTTATTCTTTTGTATAGACACCTCGGGTGTCCGATGATGTTGTGCATAACCTGTTTGTTGTGTTTATGTTCCTCCTGTTTATACATATATATTTGAGATATTGTGCTATCTGCCTATGGTTGTGGTTGCATGATCTGGTTAAGCAGGGACTTGTTTTATGCTTTGTAGTGGGTTGTTATTCCATACATAATGTGATCAAGAAATATGGTTTTGGTTTTATGCTTCCGCGATAAAAAGGTTTTTAATTATTGTGATTAAAGCGCTAATCTGATATAATCATAATGATAATACGCCGGGTATACACGGGGTGCTACATTTTATGGTATCAGAGTGGTTTCTTGATGGAAGCATTATGTATGGATATTATGTGTTGTCCTTGACTGTTGTTTGAGAGTAGCATGACTATTGCATGTGTGGACACTAGTTGTGGGCCTGATCAACTCACTATTTGGTGTGCATATGTAGAGTCATGACGAGGTCAAGAAACAACAGTGGGGCGACCAATGCCCAACCAGATCCAGTGGCGGCTGCATTGGCAGCCATGTAGCAAGAGATGGCTGCGAATAGGCAGATGCAGGAGGCGATGCAGCATGAGATGGCTGCTAACCGTGAGGTGAACGAAGCCTTGATGAAGGCAAATCAGGAGATGATGGATGAGATGCGGACCCTGAGAGGGGGTAATCAGGCATCCTCAGTACCTCCTACTCATGAGGGTGATGGTAGCCGTCACCAGGCTAGTGGTAGCCATGCTAGAGGGGACCAGATGTCCCATGTTGAGGCTGCTGAGGAGGTTGCAGCCAGAGGGAAGATGCTAGTGGCTTTCAGAAAGCATGACCCTCTAGTATTTCTTGGTGGCTATGACCCTGTTGCTGCGGCTAGGTGGCTTCAAGCTTTGGACAAGATCTTTGTGGTGATGGAGTGTCCCGATCACCTGAGGTTGCTTTATGCGACCTATATGCTTCAGGGCGATGCCCATGAGTGGTGGACCACTACACAGCAGCTGTTGAGAGGCCATGGAGAGGTTGTCACCTGGCCTATGTTTGAGGCTTGCTTCCTGGATCGCTATTTTCCCAGGGATGCTCGTGAGCAGAAGCAAGCGGAGTTTGAAGGTCTTGTTCAGGGGAACATGACCGTTGATGAGTATTTGGCCAAGTTCAATGAGTTGGCTAAATATGCTCATTTCTGGAGGATGATACCTGAGGCGGATGTCCTTGCTGCCAAGTTCCAGAGGGGATTCAGAGAGAGTATAGCTATGTTAGTTGCCGGTGGCGGGTCCCGTGATATGGACAGCTTGGTGAGGCAGTGCCGCCAAGTTGAGGACACGCTATGCAGATTTGGAGGCAGTCAGTCTTCTCCCTCAGACAGACAGGAAGGGAAGAAGACCAGCAGTACTGGCCCACCCGGGAAGGGTATGGGCAGGGATGTGAGAGTCTCCACCTCTTTTGGGAGGTTCAAGAGGGACTCTAGCCAGAGTGGTTCATCTCGGGGAAGGCGAGCCCCGAAGTGCCCAGCATGTGGGAGGGAGCACTGGGGGACGTGCTCCTCAGGCCAGATTATATGCTATAGATGTGGCCAGCCAGGTCATATGTCTCGGGAGTGCACGCAGGCAGGAGGCCGTGCATCGGTTACTACAGTCGAGATGCCAGCACCCACGGCGGGTCGGGTGTACACATTTGATGCCAGAGAACCAGCCAGAGCTCCCGACTTGATCAGAGGTACGGTTCTGATCGACGCTTGTGATGTGAGAGTCTTGTTCGACTCTAGAGCTACAATTCCTTCATTCAGGATGTGCTTGCTGATAGGCTCAAGTTGCCTATGACTTATTTTTCCTCTCCGATGGAGGTTACCACCGCGTCTAGTGAGAGATGCCGGGTGAGCACGTGCTGCAAGGACGTGCGGTTTCAGTTTGATGGCAGAGAGTACATGATTGATCTGTACTGCCTAGCTATGCCTACCCTTGAGATTATTCTGGGTATGGATTGGTTGGCCCAATATGGCGTGATGCTGGATTGTTGTCAGAAGATGGTTGTTGTGCCTTCTGATGGAGCTGGCTCAAGTTCCACCTCTTTCCTTTCAGTCTTGCAAGTTCGTAAGGCACTCAGAGAAGGAGCTCAGGGCTATATCTTCACATGTGTGATTGAAGATAAGCTAAGCGTTGATCTGTCGCAGATCCCGGTGGTTAGTGAGTTTGCGGATGTATTTCCCGAAGAGATCACTCAACTACCACCCGAGAGAGAGATCGAGTACTCCATTGATCTAGTTCCTGGTGTGGGACCGATATCTGTGGCACCTTACCGCATGACTCCTCTGGAATTGAGGGAGCTGAAGGTGCAGTTGGAGGACCTGCTGTCCAAGCAGTTCATTAGACCGAGTGTCTCACCGTGGGGAGCACAGGTAATCTTTGTAAAGAAGAAGGACGCCAGTATGAGGCTCTGTGTTGATTACAGACAGTTGAATAAGGTTACTATCAAGAATAAGTATCCTTTGCCTCGTATTGATGATCTGCTAGATCAGTTGAGGGGAGCTATGGTGTTTTCTCAGATTGACCTGAGGTCCGGATATCACCAGATTCGGATCAAGCCTGCTGACATACCAAAGACAGCCTTCCGTTCTAGGTATGGTCACTTCGAGTATCAGGTCATCCCCTTTGGTCTGACGAATGCCCCTGCAGTGTTCATGGATTATATGATCAGGGTATTCAGGCCTTTCTTGGATCAGTTTGTGGTGTTATTTATAGATGACATTCTGATCTACTCCCGGACGGAGACGGAGCATGCTGAGCATCTCAAGATTTTTCTTCAGACCTTGAGGAATGATCAATTGTATGCCAAGTTGACGAAGTGCGAGTTTTGGTTATCTGAGGTGAAGTTCCTTGGACATGTGATCTCAGCATCTGGGGTATCAGTTGATCCTAGCAAGATAGAGGCGGTGATGTCTTGGGAGAGACCCAAGGACGTATCTGAGGTTCGGAGTTTCCTTGGCTTGGCCGGATACTACCGAAGATTTATTCAGGGGTTTTCTCAGATAGTGATACCTCTGACTCGACTCACTCGGAAGGGGGTTCCGTTTGTTTGGACCCATGAGTGCGAGCAGTGCTTTCAGGAGTTGAAGGAACGGTTGACCACAGCTCCAGTGTTGACCCTTCCTAACCCTGAGGGGAGCTTTGAGGTATACTGTGATGCTTCCAAGCGGGGACTTGGATGTGTGCTGATGCAGGATAAGAAGGTTGTTGCCTATGCTTCCAGGCAACTGAAGCCTCATGAGGAATCCTATCCTACCCATGATTTAGAGCTTGCAGCCGTGGTGTTTGCTCTGAAGATTTGGAGGCACTACCTGTATGGTGCTAAGCTGGTGGTTTTCAGTGACCACAAGAGTCTCAAATACCTCTTTGATCAGAAAGAACTAAATATGAGACAGAGACGATGGATGGAGTTCCTCAAAGACTACGAGTTTGAGTTGAGATACCATTTCGGCAAGGCGAATGTTGTGGCTGATGCCTTGAGCAGGAAACATGTGAGTGCAGCCTGCATGATGATCTCTGATTGCAAGTTGGTTGAGCAGTTCAGAGACATGCACCTGAATGTGGCTGTAGGTGCTCATGGTCTTGAGCTGAGTAGGACCAAGGTGTCTAATGACTTGATTCGGAGGATCCAAGAGACACAGAAGCAGGATGAGGCTGTGAGGGCCATGATTGGCCAACAGGATGTTTCCAGGGAGGATTACAACTTGGTGTTGTACCAAGATCGTATTGTAGTGCCTAGGGGCGAGTTGGTGGACGTCGTCCTATCTGAGGCTCACAAGGGCCAATTCAGTATTCATCCAGGAGCCACCAAGATGTATCAGGACTTGAAGAGGAATTTCTGGTGGCCGGGGATGAAGAAAGACATAGCCGAGTATGTGGCTAGGTGCCTGGTGTGTCAGAAGGTAAAGATTGAGCATCAGAGACCATCTGGTTTATTACAGCCTTTACAGGTCCCGGAATGGAAGTGGGATAGCATTTCCATGGATATTGTAGTAGGGTTACCGAGAACTCAGGGTGGATGTGATTCCATCTGGGTGATTGTGGATAGGCTGACCAAGTTTGCTCATTTCTTACCTGTGAGGACTGACTACACGGCGGAGAAGTTGGCCCAGTTGTATGTCAGGGAGATCGTGAGGTTGCATGGTATCCCTGATAGTATCATCAGTGATAGAGATCCGAAGTTCACCTCTAGGTTTTGGGGTGCGCTTCAGGAAGCTTTTGGAACCTAGCTGAGGCTTAGCACAGCCTATCATCCTCAGACCGATGGTCAGACCGAGAGGACTATCCAGACTCTGCAGGATATGTTGAGGGCTTGTGCCATGGAGCAGGGCACTAACTGGGATAGATACTTACCTCTGGTGGAGTTCTCCTACAACAACAGCTTCTATGCTAGTTTGGGCATGGCTCCCTATGAGGCCTTGTATGGCCGACGATGTAGGACTCCCATATGTTGGACGGAGGTAGGTGAGAAGCAGTTCCTTGGACCTGAGATGGTTCAAGAGACCTCTGAGCAGATCAAGATGATCAGAGATAAGTTGGTGAAGGCTCAGAGTCGTCAGAAGAGCTATTATGACAATAGACACAGACCCCTGCAGTTTGAAGAGGGTGATCATGTGTTTCTGAAGTTATCTCCGGTCACGGGGGTAGGACGGGCCTTGGGAGTAAGAAAGCTGAGTCCTAAGTTCATTGGTCCCTACCAGATCCTTCAGAGAGTAGGGCCAGTAGCGTATAGGCTAGCTTTACCTCCCTAATTGGCGGGGCTGCATGACGTGTTCCACGTATCTCAGTTGATGAGGTATGTAGCAGACCCCTCGCACGTGGTAGAGCCAGATGCGGTTCAGATTAGAGAGAATTTGACGAGTCCTACTCGACCTATGAAGATCTTGGATTGGACGGAGAAGTGCATCCGGAGCAAGACCATCCCCATAGTCAAGGTGCAATGGGAAGGAAGAACGCCTGAGGAAGCGACTTGGGAGCGGGAACAGGAGCTGTTGCAGCTGTACCCCGAGTTGTTTGACAGGTATGATCCTTGGTTTTGCGGACAAAAGTCCTAAAAAAGGGGGTTCAATGTGATAACCCTAAGTCCCAGTGCATTTGGCGCGAGTCTGGGCGCGTCTAGGCACAGAATTTGATAAGTGCCACATTTCAGCTACTTTCATGTTTAAAAGCTGGCACTTATCTTTTGATTTATTTCATTTATCTTAGAAATTTCCCTAAAAACCTAGTTAAGAAGCACCTTATACTTGTATTTAAAGTATTTTGGAAGATTGATTCAATCATGCTTTGAATCTGAATAGGTTCCGTGGAATTCTAAAGCTTCCGGAGAATCAAAGTAAGCAAGAAAGGTGCATATATCAAACATAAGGAGTTCCAACAGCATTACATGCCTATTTTGGTCGCCCAGGCGAGCACAAGTACCAAGGAGCCGACCTTAGCTCGCCCAGGCGAGTGAATGTAGTTCAAAATGGGTGCCCAGGCGACCTTAGCTCGCCCAGGCGAGTGAAATCAGTGTAAATTGGGCGCCTGGGCGAGTGGACAAGCAGCTGGCCAATACCTATAAATAGGAGACGAATTCTTGGATCCCAGGACCAATTCTTCCATTTCTTTCTCTCCCATTTCACTTGCTTACTTGTTTTCTTTGTTTTCTTTAGTTCTAGTGAGTGTAGGAACTTAGGGAAGTGAGGTTGTGTGAATTGTGTAAGGAGATTATGCCGAAGAAAGGGTCGATGACGAGCTTCGTCGGTGATTCTCTTGAGGAGGTTCTGCCTATGTTTGCCTAAGCTTCTCTAAGGATTAGGTGTACTCTTCTTATCCCTATGCTCTTTTTATTATTTATGCATCGTTCTATTTCTTGTTGGTAATTTAATTCTACGCTTAATGCTTGATTCTACTTGATCACTAGAGTCACGAACTTAAATTCCTAAGTGAGACTGGAAAGTAATCTTAGGGTTTGAACTGAATTAAATTACTCGTTACGTTACGTTACTAGGAATAGAGCATAATGTTTTGATCGCATTAAACACGTGAATATGATCTTAATGCTTGGGTATTTAATTAAGTATGCGAGGAATCAATATTTAGTAAAATATCCATAGGGCTTAATTGCGAGGAATCGAGTTAAGTTTACCTAAACGTGCGCGTCAACAAGAATAGAAAATGCATAGGTAAAATCAATTTAAGGGATAAGCAAGACGAAACCTAATCCTACATTCACTTGATTTGTATTCGTTTATTTTCATTTCCCGTAATCGTTTAATTGTTTTCGTTATCTTTATTTTACATTTTCTGCAAACAACAAATGAATCTTCGCTCTTTCTCATCTGTACATAACTACTAAACTGTTAAATTAAAATCAACCGACGTAAATCCAAATCCCTGTGGAGACGATCTTTATAAATTTGAAACTTACAACGATACAACGGTACGCTTGCCGTGATAGAAAATTCCTAACAAGTTTCTGGCGCCGTTGCCGGGGATTTGGCGCCATGTGTGGCGCGGTTGGCGCCGGAGATTCTGGAGGCCAGCGCTCCTGGCGCGGGAGTTGGCGCTGGTAGCGCGGGAACCTCTGGAGGTTGGCGCTCTTGGCGCGGGAGTTGGCGCTGACGGCGCGAGAGACTCTGGAGGTTGGTGCTCTGAGCACGGGGTTGGCACGGATGGCGCCGTGGTCACCTGCAGCTGGCGCGATCAGCGCGGCAGCTCTGACAGGGCCATTATATAAAGTGGAGGTCGCGATTTCTGAGGAAAAAACCCTATCTTCTCCTTCCTCCAGCCCCTTTCCTCCATTGTTGGACCTCCAAGCTTCATTTCTTCACCTTATCTCACCAAAATCCATCCCTTAAACACATTTTGTGATGGAAATCACATATAGAGCTTGAATCCATCCTCATTCCTCCTTGAAAACCCCTAAATCAAAGGATCCCTTTCTCAAGGGAAGTTCGAAGAACTCGAGTTCGGCGAGGAACGACAACGATTCGTGGGTACCCAAGCTAGGGGAAGTCGTCCTTGGGCATTCCTTGCTATCTTTGAGGTAAGAAACTCGAGAAACTCCACTTGATTTATGAGTTGGGGTTTTGGGTGAATAGTGACCCACTTGTGATAGAGCTAGTTTTAGCTTTGGGTCATGTTGAAGCATATGCTTAGAATGTTTTGAGGATGTAGGATTAGATCTCAAATGTGTGTTTGGTGAACTTTGATTTCTAGGCTCTATGTGATGCATGTGTTGTTGTTGGGCTGAGTTGCTTGGCCACATTGTGACATGCTAGAGCCTTGCTTTTGGTTTAGATGGCCTTGAGAGGCTATTGGTATGATGGTTTGTGAGTGATAAGCCTCATTGAACCATAGGATAGAGGACCTTGATGGTTTGGAAAGGATTGTGATTCCTTTCATTTTGAGTGGTTGTGAACCGTGTTTGCTTGTGTTCCTTGTATGGCTATGTGGAAGATTGATGCATGCTTATGTGCCTTGTTTAGGGCGTGACACCGCGAGTGTCAGTGGCGTGGGCCACAGAGCAAGGGAAGAACCGCAGAGCTCAGCTTTGCCAGGTAAGTTCTTGGACCCTTGGGGATGTTTCCCACTTGCTTGTGCTCCACCATACTCCGAGGGAGTAGTGGTTACATTCATGATACATGCATTGTGTGGATGTTGCATACTCATAATAATATATGCTTGTATCTGTGCTTGAGAAATGTATTAAGCCTGTTATTAGATCTTCTGGCCAGTTAAGATAGATATGGACCTCCCTAGGAGTAGTGCGCACCTCCTAGTTTGGTTTGCTCATGGTGGACTGGGTCCCGGGGTGATGATGATCCCCTCAGACCAAGAGATAGGTGTGTCCCGTCACGGTTGATTGCCTATTCTCGGAGGTACCATATACGTGCATCCATGCGTAAGGGGTAGCTCCCGATGGGATGGCACGGGTGTGAATTCCGGTTTCACACTGAGGTCGGCGTTGACGCGGTCCGCCGTACATAGAGCTAGATAGCTTGCTTGTGTTGTTATGAGAGGCCGGGAGGCCCAGTTGGTTGTGATACCCTGATGACTTGTGTCATGGTGAGTGAGCCAGGGTGGAGGAGATGCCTCCAAGGACCCTGAGCTTACTGAGATGTGTATCTCACCCCGTGTGGGGCTTATGCTTTTTCAGGTGATGCTTCTGGTAGAAAGGAGTGGTCTCAGGGCGTGAGGCCCCAGTAGAGACGGTACCTGCTTGGCCTTGGGCAGCAGTGGATAGCTTGGAGCTCGGCTCGGCTTTTGGTTATGTTTTGTACCCCTGTAGAGGGAAGACATGTGATGTTCATGTAGCCTTATTTTGTGCATGTTGATGTATATATATGCATGCCCTCGTGCGAGGAAGGATCCTTGGGATCAGAAAGTGCTCGGACGCTTATTCTTTTGTATAGACACCTCGGGTGTCTGATGATGTTGTGCATAACCTGTTTGTTGTGTTTATGTTCCTCCTGTTTATACATATATCTTTGAGATATTGTGCTATCTGCCTATGGTTGTGGTTGTATGATCTGGTTAAGCAGGGGCTTGTTTTATGCTTTGTAATGGGTTGTTATACCATACATAATGTGATCAAGAAATATGGTTTTGGTTTTATGCTTCCCCGATAAAAAGGTTTTTAATTACTGTGATTAAAGCGCTAATCTGATATAATCATAATGATAATACGCCGGGTATACACGGGGTGCTACACACACTTATGCAAATAACCAATAGGGGGGTGAATTGGTTTTACCTCAGAGTTTTTAAAATTTACTTTCAAAATATGTAACAGCGGAAGACTTTCAAAAATGATCGTATCTTTTAAAACCAAATAGAAAAACAATTTCCTTCACCAATCAAACCACTCTTGTGTTGTGACCAATATTGTAAAATGAACAAAACTAATACTTCAAGAATATTATGAAATACAAACAGAAATATTAAATCACATAAGATTATACTAGTTCACCTCTCAACCCCAAAGGCTACATCCAGTTTTCTTCTAACCAAATCTTGGTCAGAGTTCCACTATAACAAATATTAGTTCTTTACAAGCTTACAATGATCTCTCTTACGCACCTAGGTAAAATTCAAAATCTATACCCTATAGACTTTTCAAAAGACCAAGAACCAGAGATCCTTTCTCTGTTCTTCCCTCTTAGAAAACCTTTCTAGAAAAAGCTTTAAAGAATACAATTGTTATATGGACAATCAACTCACATACAAAACAAATATCAAACAAAAAGACCAAGCTTAAGGTTCAAGAAAGATATCACCTTATAATCCTCATCTAATTCAATGAAATGAATGATTCAAACAATCTGAGAATGTATGCAAATACTCTTTCTTGATGATTTCTTTAACCAATAGCTTGAGCAACTCTTCAAACAATGAGAATAATGACTAACAAATCATGTAACTCTCCATGACACTAAGCATCTTTGATTTTCTCTTTAAACTCAACCTTGGTGTTTTTGAGAACTGTAGAAAGTGTTTTTCTCAAGGCTTGGACGAGTCTATCAGATTTTCTCTTAATGAATAACATAGACCAAGTTGTTCTATTTATAAAAAAACAGACTTAACTAACTGTAATCGATTATTTCGTCAAGGTGATTGATTATTTTAACTATAGTAATCAATTATTTTAACTAGATAATCGATTAAAGTGTTCATCAGGAATCTAGAAATTTGTCACGAACAAAATAATCGATTAAGTCATCTTGTAATCGACTATTCCAGATGAATTCAGTTTTCTAATACACTTGTGTAATCGATTAAATTCCAATTTAATCGATTATCACGAAAAATGTTAAGAACACATCAATGCATATTTAATCAATTACGAACATCTGGTAATCGATTAAACCAGATAAAAATGCTTTGTAAAATTATACAGAAGCTTATGTAATCGATTATTCCATGAGGTAATCGATTATCACAGAAAGTTTCTAAATCTGTGTTAAGCTTATTTAATCGATTACGAATCAGTGGTAATCGATTAAAATGTTCATAAAGCATTTTCCAGAAAATCTATACATGTTGTAATCGATTAAATTATCAATATAATCGATTAAAATAGTAAGAAATTGTGTTTTAAAGTTCTTAGTTGCCCTTATGAATTTCTTTCAAGTTTCTAACTACCACATGATTAAACCTATTTAAATGTATATGAATGCATGAATTAATCAAAGCTAATGAGGACTATAAAGCTTTAACAACTGAACCAAGCTTAAACAAGAAATTACAAATGCCATCAATTGAGTGTGCATGTGAAACATCAAAACTTGTATGCTTCATTCTTCTTGATTCCATAACTTCAGCTTCCTCAAAGCTAACAGAAAGGTTGTTGAACGAGCAACGTCCGAGCTCCTGTACTAAGGCTGACGAGGAGAGCCAACGTGTATATTTTAACGCAATGTCACTTGCCACATCTATTTTGTGGACCCCGGACAGTACATAAGTCCAACTTGTTGGCGGAAGAGGTTGTCCGGTGTCGACGGTGGTAACAATGACAATTTTGAAGGTTGTGAGTTTGTCAAGCCCCTTAACTCGGACAAATGTTGTCCGGGTTGGATCTTGCTAAGCTGTCAAAGGTGAGCATGCTTTCGTTCATTTGGGTAGGGTTAGGTATTTTATGTGGTAGGCCCCTATTTTGGAAAATTTAGTCCTTTTTGACTGTTAGAAAATGCATTAAAAGAGAGACGTTTCGGTTTTCTTCTAATCGGGAGTGTGTTATGCATGTACACGTGTCACTCTATGAGAGGGCATGCCTTAAAAACTCGTTCATGGGCTGATGGAGTTACATCGTGGCACAGATTTTTAGGGTGTCATTTTAACTTTTGCGAGTTACTGAAGGGTCGCGTCCTCATTTAAACGGGGTGTATGATAAGTCTTCGTCATCATCACGCTTTAAGCACCCTTTTTTTTCTTCGTCTCTGCAACTTGCTCTAGCTGTCGTGGTTGTTGTGACTTCGTCCAAGAGCTTTCTTTTGTACTTCATCCCTTCCTTCCAGCTTTCTTCTTCATTCCGGGTACTCTTCATTTCTAGCTATGTCTTTTGTTTCCCATTTCGCTTTGGGTATGAGTGGAAGCGATTATGATGGTTCCATCCAACAACCACTGGTGGAACTGGAGGTTGTTCCAATCAACAATTGATCATTGGAGGAGACACGCCGCGAGGCCTCTGATAGCGGGTCCTCTTCCTTCGAGAGGTTAATGCACCCATGCCATGTTGGTGAGGGTAGCTCTCGGGCTCATGAGAGGGTGGTTCCTTCCACTGCTTCTCTGGATGAAAAGCCTATCCCAGTCACTAGAATCCTTCCTTCTTTTACTTCGGTGGCCATAAGAAGAAGTGGTGCTGGTGACGTTAGGGTCTCACCCTGCAACCAACGTCACTGCAACATCGGGGCACCTGCATCTCCTCCCTTCATCCTCAGCTATGAATGGGTGAGAGATGATGTCTTAAAGTATTGTTCCTCAATAACATCCTTCATGAGCGACAAGGATTTGTTGCATCAACTAGAGCTAGCCAAACTAGGCAACTCCCACAAGATGACTATCCGAGCTTACAGGGAGGATGAGTTTCCATTCATGTGCACTGCATTAGGTTGTCCACCTTTCTTCTACGTCTATTGCTGCATGCTCGAGGTCTTGAACCTGACTCTTCTACTGAACTCCTTTCAATGCGCCCTGTTGGGGCATCTGAACGTGGCACCTTCCCAATTTCATCCTAACAGTTGGGCAAGTTTGAAGGCCTTTAAGATCTTGTTTCCATTTTTCAACATTCAACACAATGTGTCCGTGTTCGTTTACTACTTCTAGATGAAGCTGACAAGGAAGATAGGTTGGGTGTCGCTTAATAGCATGTCCAAGAAGATGTTTAAGTTTGACTTGAATGTGTTGTACAAATTTAAGGATCGTTTCTTCAAGGTCAAGACAACCAATGTCGTTGTTGATAGTTTTAAAAATAGTACGAGTAGCACACAAACCAAGAGGGGGGGGTGAATTGGTTATTCTTGACCAATTAAAATTTATTTAACAATCAGAGTTGAAAGGGATCGTATCACAAAACAAACATACAGCACTTTTAATCAATCAAACTCCAATCTTTATAGAATGTAATTGCAATAAGAAAGTTTCAGTGATTATGAAAAGTTATACCAACGAATGACAATTAATAACCAAAAGAAAAGATAAAGAAGAAGTAATAAACATTAAGATTTATACTGATTTACTTCTCAATCCAAAGAAGCTACATCCAGTTTTCTAACCAACTAGTTAGGTTCTAACTATTTGCAATTTGTTTCTTACAAGTTTATACAATCACTCTCAATCAAACCTAGATTAAGAACAAGGCATTTAACTCCCTTAGACCATTTGTGATCAAGACTTAGAGAAACATCCTTCTCTAATCTTCCCTATAGAAACACCTATTATAGACAAACTTTTAGAAAACTATTGCACTAGTTACAAAACTCATAATTTCTAAAAAAGAATTACAACCAGAGTAGTAAGGAGACAAACAACCTGATGATCCAGTACAGATGAATGCAAATGATTACAAATCTTAAATCAAGGTTGAATGAAAAATCTCAGAACATTCTCTTTAAGTTTTTCTTTAAAAATTGCCCAAATAAGAAATCCTCACAAGGTTTCTTGAAGTTTGACGATTTGTGGGTCAAACACCGTAAGCTCGTAGTATCTTTTCTCTCTTCAGAAAGGGTTATAATATTCATTGTGTTTAGTTCAAACAAGCAACATCTATTTATAGAGAAAACTGTTTTAACTGTCAGTAATCGATTAAATCACTTGTGTAATCGATTAAAGTGTTCTTGAGGCTTTCTTGAAAAGACTTATGAACAATGTAATCGATTATCACAAGAATCTTTAATCAAAATAGTTGCCAAGTAATTGATTATCACAGTGAGAAAACATTTTTCCCAAAACGTGAAACATGGAACACTTAGCTTTTTATGCACTCATGAAAACCTTGTGTTTCAAAAAAGCTTTTTATGAAACTTTTTCTTTTGTGAAAACATGAATGCAAAAAAATGAATGAGTTTTTATGCAATGGATCATAGAAGGCATCAACCTAGACATACACAAATTAAAAATGCTATTCAATTGAATTAGCATGTAAAAAGCCTAAACATTTCAATGTCTAAGATCCTCAACATCATTAATCCTCTCTAGCTCCGCCTGAGTCTAACAATTTTGCCATTGATGCATAATCAGGACGGGGACCTCGTTTCTTTTTTTACTGGAAGTCGGACCCTACAATGTTGAAACCTTTTGATGAGGATCTGATGTCCTCGGAGGAAAGGGTGGACAAGGCTATTTTGGAGCGATTTCAAGCCTCGTTGGACGTTTCGCGTTTCCCTTTTTTGCATTTATTTTAGTGTGATTCTGTCTAAGTAAACCTATTTTCATTTGTCTTTGCAGGTATAATGGGTGATTTTTAATGGCAACCCTTGGTAAAGTAGGTTGGACCTGCTGGAGATGATGTGCCTCCTCCCCCTTTATTTCTTAATTTGTTACTGGGGAAGGAGGTCAACCTGAGGCCAAAGTTGACCCACCTCGAGCTTCTGAAGTTGGTGAGGATGAAGTTGTTGAGGTTACACCCGATGTGCTTACACCTTTGACAAACAAAAGGAAGTGCAATGAAGGGATTAGGAAGTCTGGTCAGCTTAAGAAGTCAAGAGCCCCTTTTAGTCTCAAGGATTTGAAGCAGGCTACCAAGTTCTTTCTCCTTCTTCCACTACTTTGGTTGCGTCAACCCCCTTGGCAGTCCTTGTTTCTGCTTCTCCTTCTTCTATTGTGATGCCATTACTAAGCATTGGTATGATGACAACAGGTGTTGTAACGCCTCTCCTTACTCACTCGTGCTTGGTTGTTTTTATATGAAAATTCGTGTCCTTTTTGAATTATAATGTTTTTAGTTATATATTTTTTCATGAAAATTCTTTTTGCTTCGCTTGCAAATGATTCGTTTGTAACGTACACGGTTTTTTCCCCACCATGGTTTAATTATAATAATAATAAGATACAGTCCAGATACAGTCATCCAAAATAATACAGACAACTTATCACAATTACATGCCACAGAAATTTATAAATCATAGCATACAACTTCTCATTAAAACTTCTTCAACAATCTTCATCTACAGCTCATGCTTTCCTGTTTATCTGCTCGCCCAAATGAATTGGGGTCATCACAGGTGTCAACCACAGACACAACTCGGGTGAGTTTATGGCCAACAAAGTTTGAATAAAACATACATACATAACAGGATAGATATACGGATAGTTATAAAAATAACAGTCACAGGGGATTCACTCACAGATTAAATTACCTCAGCTACACGACACATGAATTAATCCATACAGTATATCCATCATGTAATGTTTATAATGCATGCTCATCTTTTTATATGATGCATGACTGAGATCTCAGCTTATCATAAAATCATCATCAGTGGCCACAGTCAGATAGCCCTAATCACTGGTCCAGAACTTGCATGATCAGTCAGGGTGTCACAGTGGTGCACAGGAAAGTCACCCACACTACATGTGATCATCATGGGTGGCGTGAGTTCCCCACTGCCGAAGCACCCCCCAGCTCAGACTCCTCACTGTCTGAACGCTCATACTCAGTTCCTCTAACTATCTGACACACATCTCCACGGATTAACCCCC
>PYAF01004195.1:0-19167 GCA_007407185.1 Glycine tomentella
AGATCCAAAGCACCAGAAGTTGACACGTAACCAGGAAAATGTAGTTTTTATACTGTATAGATGCATTGGACTGGGAAATTGAACTGTGTTGTGACTCGTGCACGTATGGGTCTGGTTCCTTTTTTGGTTTTTTATATATCTAACTAAATAGCCCATTCCAGTCTCGTGGCTGCTACAAAATTTTCTTTAATCAATTTCGCCAAAATTTGGTTCTAAAATGGACCAATGGGGACATGCTTTGGCACAATGCAATGATTTTTTGTTTTACACATATTTCACAATGCTAGATTGTGCCTATACCGCTTGACCAATAACACTTGTGACTACCGCGTAATATTGGGCCAAAAACAAAAATGACTAGGCTACCGCGTCATAACCATTCAATTGTTTGACCAACAAAACTACAAAACTCCATACTTTTTTTTTTCTATTTTGGTACTACAAAGGAGCTAAGTTAGTGTGTTTGGTTGTGAGAAAGAAACGAATAAAATAGATAAAAGAAGAAGAAAATATTTAAATTAAAATTGTTAGTTATGAATAAAATTACTGATTTGTAATTCAGAAGGGAAAAAGAAACAGAAGAAACATCAGCCAACATAGCTAACTGATTCCTAGTTGGAGGACTATGAAAAACATGAACACCATCGTGCATCTCCATTCCACGCTTAGCCAACAAATTAGCAACTTGCAGATTCGCCTCACGAAGAATATGGCTGCCCCTGACGAGATGAATATCTTGAGCCATAATAGCAACATGATTGTAGAGAGAATAGCAGACATGGTTTCTATTGCATCCCTTCAATTAAGAACTTCATTGCAATAGCCGATTCCGATTCCAAGATGAAGTCTCCCTACAAAACTCCATACCTCTTCCTGCAACTACAAACTAAAAGAGAGAGAGAACCCTTTAAAAACTTATTTTTTTTATTTTTTTTGTTTTCACAGAAAAATAGGCTTATTTAGGAGCGTAATGATCGCTCAAAATTACGAATACTGTAACTTGAACTTTGACACACTTCAACAAATAAGTTTCCTAATTATCGTTCATTTTATATTTTTTATTTTTCTTGTAGTGTATTTGTTTTTCTAGATTATTTTTTATAAAATTAGTTGAAAAACTAAGTAACAGTTAAAAGTCTAAAAGCTTTTAAGTTATCTTACTAAAAACATAAGTATTCGATAAAAACACTACAAGCTGTAGAAGCTATATATAAAAAAAAGATAATAAGAAAATTGAATAAATATTTTAAAGATAAAAATGAATAAAACATAAAAAAAAATTATAGAAACTAATGTTTTAAAAAATATTACTACAAGTAGTATTTCAAAAAATACCACAAGTTACTAAAAAAGTATTAGAAGCTACTTAAAAAAAATATATGTTTACCATATAGTTAAAGAAAATTTTCAACTAATAAAAAAAACTAAAAATTAATTAAAATGATTTATCGAACATAATTTTTGTGATTGTTTGTCAAATTTCAATGTGTTGTCAAAATTACATGTACTTATTTATACACACCATTAATAAACATAAGAGGATCTCGAAGGCCCTCACTTAAGTGTGATATTATGTGAGATTAAGTGAGGAGTGTCGATAGCTAAACATTTCAATATCAAAAGGTCTCGCTTAAGCAAAACATTACTTGTGTTTAAGTGAGGGATGTGCGTTAAGCCTAAGCCTATGACAGATTATAAAAACTTGTTACACGAATGAAGAGGAATCTTGACACGTTTTGATACAACAATTTTGTGTGAGAGAGAACACCATTCGTAGGTTTTATGGTTTGATTCCATTACACTTTGTATGATTAATTTTGGGATCTTTTAATCAAATTATAAGCAATTAATCTCCTCGGGGTTGTAAACAATTGAACCTAATTTCATGTATTACTCATCTTTAATGCAATTGTTCGTGTTTTAATATTATTATTCTTCACTTAATGTTTGTTCTAGACTGATCACCTATTGCATGATCATAAAAGTCTTTAGTTTGATTGATAGACATTCATGTGGTCCCTGAACTAAAAAAAACACCTAATTGGAATTGATTCTAAACACACGTCAGTACCAATTAGGATTTTTTAAATTCTTAATTGTTGATGTTGGTTATTTAGATTGATTTGCCAAAACATTGAGAATTAATCTAAATAACTTAATCTCTTCCACCTAAGACACCAGGGTTAGAATATATATGTGAATTGGAGATAAATTGCATGAATAAATATATTGATTGAGTTAATTACATTTGAAAGAGGGAAAAACTAAGTCCAATCTGGATCGTTCAAATCATCCATTTCCTACAACAATACTACAATTATTCTATCATTATTATTTTTTACATTGTTTTTATTCCTACATTGGTCTTTATTATTCAAACACAAACCCTTTTGGAAAAATACATTATAAAACCTTACTCTTTTGATTAGAATTGACTGGATAACCACTAATAATTTGGAAAACTACTTAGACGTAAGTCTCAATACTACATCGAAACTTGTGGTTTCACTTTATCATACGAAAAATCCTTAACAATAAAATTGCTACACGTACAAACCCCAAAAATTTATAATCATAAAACACGTTCTCCTATAAAAACTTGATTTTCTTAAAACAAAAATCACAACCCAAAGTTAGATAAAGAAAAGGAGATAAATTGCAAAGATTTTGTACTGATTCATCTTTGCCATTAACACTACATGTAGATATTGACAACCAACCAAACTTTGATTATCTTTCGCAAAGATACAAGTTTATTTTTACAATCTACTTTTAGCTTATTCTAGGTAATTTTTACACTAGTATCCCTAAGTATTGTTTACAAAAAACCAAAACACTATTGTCTCTATACAAATAAACAAATATGTTGTTAATGAGGTCTAGCTCAGTTGGTTAAGCAGAGTAGTGTGTGAGTTATTGAACCCCCTGATGTCGCCTTTGATTCCTATTGATAAAAATAAATAATTTTGTTTAAAGTTGTGTACACATATACTTAAGCTAATGTCTAACAAACAAAAATACAAAGTTAAGCTAATTGTCCCTTTTCTCTAAGGGTTTCCAATGTATTTTGAGAGTAATGTACAAAAATAAGTTCAAAGCGTTTGAATGCTTGCTATAAGGCTTTGTTTAGAACTACATAACTTGAGCACTTCAAATCTTATGATATTTATAAAAGTGTTGATGAAGTGATCATTATCTCTAGATGGTCTTTTTCTACATCTGTCTATTGAAGTGGTCATTATCTCTAGATGGTATTTTTCTATATCTGTCTATTGTCTGAATCTGAAGTACCCATTTAAGTATTTAATGCAACATTTAATGCTTATCATCAATAAGTTACTTAAGGTTGATAAAATACTTTGTTTATCTTTCTTAAGTAACACTCTAAATTTATCTTTAGAGATCATATTATCATTTATTTAGAAAAAGTACAATGTATTGTTCTTTTATGTGTCTTTTTATGTAAAATGTGGTTTTCTAATTTGTCTTTTCTCTTCCTTTTTATCTTTTGAGAGATCTTATGAAATATATTAAGACGTTTTTTACAAGAGGATCAAACACACACAAAGCATTAACTTGATCTCAAATGCTTACAAAATTAAAGTGTGTTAATAGAAGTCTTGGCCCTAGGAGTTCGAAGAGTATCACACCATGAAATAGAAAAAATAAGGAAGCAAAAAATTCATGCGATGCAATGATGATGACAACTTTTTTTTATGCTTAAATAATTTGTTGATACCTAAAAAATAGGAGTGTTTTAATACATTACTTTTATTTGAGAAATTGTAAAATTTTTATTTTTTAAGAAAATATCTATTATAAAAATAACTTAAGTACATGATCATAAATTTTTAGATGAGCTATATAGTCCATAAAGTGATGCTCCATTAGTCAGATCATTGGTTATTAGAAGTTCATTAATAACAAATAATAAAATCAAACGTAAAAACATAGGGCACTTAAATTGAAAAAAACATTAAAATTTAGGTATCAAAATCAAATCAAGTATTTTTCAGGATCTAAAAAGTTATTTAAATTTTTAGTTTATTAATAATTTGATTTTTTTATAGGATTTTTCTTAAATGGATTTTTTTATGAATTTATTATTTAGTAAAAAATAATATTTACTAATTAAAGTTAAATAAATTAATATTTATTTTAAGGAATAGTTTTCAAATTGCATCTATGATCTATTTATGATTAATTATAATAGTTTTAATGAAATAAATTAATTAAAATTTCAACGCCTTTGTAAAAACGTTCAATTAAAACCTAAGAATTAAGATGATTAAAAGAAGTAAAACGTTGGTGTAAATAAAAAACGTTCACTTTAACTTAACTTCCCGAGTAATTTGGCTAGGTTATTATTTGACGGCGCATGTTAGGAATGGCGCACCCTTAGCACGTTCTAGAGACATCAAAACCCTAGTTCGCAATTCTCCTCTTTATAAGCACTCTCTATGAACCTCACCCACATCCTCATGTTCTAGCAGAGGCTAGGGTTTTCGTCTTCCGCTGCAATTTTGAAGATCCAATTTTTTTCATTCTTCTTTTGTCTGTGATTCGAAGGAAAGGGACTGTGACGATTTCTGTGATTAGGTCTCGTTCGTCGTAATTGGCCTAACCGGCCTTGCCGACCATCCTGCTATATCACCACCCATATTCTGAGTCCCTTTTTCATCCAATTCTTTTTCTTTTTTCATTTTTAAATTGTTCTTCGTTGTCAGTATTAGTTGTGTGGTGTCAGATTTTTACTCTTTTGATCGGCCTATGATTAAATCACAAATAATAGACAAGCATATGTCTGAACTATTTTGTGTGGAAAAATCTAATCTTCTCTATGAGGCCAACTATTTTTCTGTTTTCTATAAGATTTTTTTTTCTAGGTCTAGTCTTCCAAGGAAGTGTTTTTCTTTTACGATTGGGGTGTTAAGTTTTTCGAATCTTCTGTGCATTGTTTAGCCAATGATGAGAGAAATAGTACATATGTAATGTATGAATTTTCATGATTACAGAACCTACTGCCTTCCTTCTGAGGCGCGCCTTTGATGTTAGTGATTGTGTAGTTGAGTGTTTTTTAATAATTTTTATTTGGTCACTTGACTAAGTTATTTGTGGTTTAGTTGTAGTTGAAGGGTCATGTGATGATTAGAAGCATAGTTCAGATGATTTATCTGTGATTAATTCTGTTTTTAGTCTTTCGCTCCTATCTGATGATCCCTTCACATAACGTCTTATGGGCTTTTTTTATTTGGTAACGGTTAAATTATCCTTTTCGAGTTTTGGGACTATTCGTCAGCCCCTTTAGCAGTTCCTCTGATTGCTCTAGGGATGGATATGTCCCTCACATAGTTCTTTCATCCGATTCACTTTGTCAGCTTTGTTTTTTAATGTTTTGCTGATCATTGTAGGATGGAATATCTTTATGTTTGAATTCCTATGATAGGTGTTTGTTATTATTTTACATTAGATTAGTCCACATATGTTGTAATATTTTCCTCCGTGATACATTGTTTGTTGTCTGTGATGATATCTTTTAAGGCTGTTTCTCAAAACATTCGCAGTGGCCGCCTAAGAGCTTTCGCCTTCGCCAGGCTTGAGAGCTAGTGCTGCTTTTATCCTTCCTTGGATGTCTGAGACATTATACCTCTAATTATTTGTTATGTTTTCTTTGTTTGTTTTCCTTAAGTAAATTTGTTACTTAGTTTTGCATGTTGTACAATTACCCGCTGAAGACTATCAATTAGGCTTGTTTCTCTAAACAGTTGCAGTGGCCGCCTAATAGCTTTCGCTTTCGCCGGGCTCGAGAGCTATTGCTGCTATTATCCTTCCTTGGATGACTGAGACTTTGTAGCTTTGTTTTTTTCGTTGTTTTGTTTTTATGAAATTGACTCGTTCACAACAGAATATTATGATGACCTTTAAGAACTCGATGATGATAAATCTAAAGGCTTGTTTCTCTAAACATTCGCAGTGGCCGACCAAGAGCTTTCGCCTTCGCCAGGCTTGAGAGCTAATGCTGCTATTTTCCTTCCTTGGATGTCTGAGAGTTTGTTAATAGTGCAATGAATTGAGTTATTTGGTTTTGGATTTTATAAATCTAAATAAGTTTTTCAATTTTGTGTTTTGGCATTTTGTGTCACATTTTGATTCACGCCAATGATGATAAATCCAAAGGCTTGTTTCTCAAAACATTCGCAGTGGCCGCCTAAGAGCTTTCGCCTTCGCCAGGCTAGAGAGCTAATGCTGCCATTATCCTTCCTTGGATGTCTGAGGTCAAATTGTATATTTGTTTGACCATTTTCTCATTCCGTGTTGATTGATGCTGCAGGGTAGCACCTATTTCTTTTGTACAATTTTGTTATACGTGGTAAATGAAAGAATTGCTTTTTCGTCACTCATATTTTTGTATCCACTGGAATTAGTCTGTTCCCTCATAGTTGACAAGTAAAAGTTTATGTAGATGCAATGGAACCTGCATTTGGCATCATTTAAACTTGTATAGTTAGTTTTATGAGTTGAAACGAATCAACTTTAAGTTGTTTTTTTAATAATGAAATACCTTGTATATCACCGAAGAAATTGAAGAATTAATTACGTCGCAAGTTAGTTTGGATTGTTTTTTAAGTTGTGTTTTGAATTAGATATACTTAGGTTTTAAAAAAATATGTAGTGAGTTTGATTAATTGTTTGCTTATACGCCAAATCCTAATCGAATTTTGGTTATTCTTTTTTGGGTATCTTGATGATTAAAAAAATATTTAGTAAGTTAGAACACCTGAGTCAGAAACTACATAAAAGTTCTTTCAAGAACACCAGAAACAATGACAATCATTCAATCAAGCAACAAGAACATAACCTCGTCAAAACAAAATCACAATCTTGTTCTAAAACGGAGTACAATTTCAGTTAAAACACGACGACGCTTACGAGACGTACTATCAAGTAACACGTATCACATGGTTATCTCAGGACTATTTTCTCCTGCTTCACTCTGTTTTTGCTACATTCGCTCCAAAAGTTAGAAAGGAAGGTGTCGAGTAGGTGTGGCGTTTCTTATCATAAGTATTGTGTTTAGACATCTGAAGTTGAACCAGAACCGTAACACCATAAATGTAGGGATGTAAGTGAGATTATTTGTTTGTCACCTAACGATATTGTTAGGGGAGGCAAAAGAAATTCTTTTGCTGAGTGTTTTGCTGAGTGATTTGAGTGTAATTAATATGTTCTAATAAAAGAGGCGAGAGTAATTTGCTGAAAAAAATACACTGCTCTACCTTCATCCGCACAACCATTCTATCCACTGGTGGATCTAGGATCCTGGATCAGTGGGGACAATTTATTTAAAAAATAAAAATTGATAATTATCATTATCATATAGGATAGTTGGATTCAAACATAAAGATAAGAGGTACAAAATATAAATTTTTAAGATAAATATTTGTATTTTATTAAAATAAGATGATGTATTTACTTATTCTTACATGTGAACTGGTAAGGAGGTTTAAATACATAAAATTAGGAATTCAAAATATAAAATTATGAGGTATAAAATATAATATTTTTTTACATTTTGTTAAAAATAAGATGATATATTTACTTGCTTTTACATATGAATTATGAATTGGTAAAGAGATTCAAATACATAAAATTATAGGATATAAAATATAATATTTTAAAACAAATACTAATGATTTTATTGAGATGAGAAGGTATATAGAACCGCCGGTGATTCTATCCCCTGGCAATTTCTGCATTTTTCTCCTTATAATCCGCTTTTTCGAACATCAACAACATGGCTGGCAAACAACGTTGTCCTTGCTAACATTGCTTTTTGGCTTGGTGGCAAGGATGAGTCGGCAAAGAATGTGCTCTTCTTGGACTTCAACTTGTAAGATTAATTAGATCCCCTAAACATTTTTCTTTGTGGGTTTTTTTCGTTAAAAAACTTGTGTTGATTTTTTTTTTAAACTTAAACTTATATTGATTAAGATTTCAAAATTTTTTGAAAGACTTTTTTATAATAAAATATTGTAGTATTCAATTAAGATTTTTAAATAATATAAATAAGTTTTGTTATATTTAATTTTATTAAAATTCAAATGATGATAAAAATTTTGTAAAAAAATGTGATAAGCCTTAATATTTTTAGATAATTTTTAAAACATAAAATCTTTTTATACCAAAATAGTCTTTTTAAAATTGTAATTCAATATATTTCCTAAAAATCTGTGCTCACTCTTGAGGTGAAATATGGCTATGGGGAAGCGTGGAAGGAAAGGAGTGTCATGTTTAATCTATTCCAGTGTTTATTTCCCACGATGGGAGATCTATTCGGGTTTGCTGCTGTAGAACCCTTCTTTAATTTTTGTTATGTTAGCGCTCAGCATCAACAATCGGAGGGATAAAGCGGTGAGAGAGATGCAAAAAGATCAAGGTGAAAATGTTTGCCTAGTTCCAACAGAACAAGAAGAAAATGGACCACCAATTTGGCGGGAAATGGAGTTAAGAATGTTACATGTGTCTTAACTCTTAATCAAGACACGATTTTATTAAATAGTAAATAGATAGACTTATAATGTATATATTTTTCATTCCTTAAAGCAAAATATATTCTAAGAAAAGTTGGTGGTGATTTTTTTTTTTGTTGACATATATCTTTTCCTGGAACCAATCTTGCTCAAGCAAAGTAAGATGACTGTATATTTGAATTAATAGATAATTTACATGAACCAATATGAAGAATGTGAAGAAACTTACAAATGTTTTTCAACTTAGCAAACATCCTATCCTATATCTTTGAATAAAAAAATTGGGAAAGGTTGTACAGTCTACAATAATCGATGGAAAGAGTGGTCATTGAGCTGGTAGAGCAGTCTCCGCACTCTCCTGAGTCTGCGTGGTTTCAACACTGCAAGTTTCCTTAGAAACTGTGCCAGCAATTCTATTTGGTGGCCAATAGCGAAATACTGATCTACCTATGATATTCTTGGCTGGCAGGGGACCCCTAACAAAATTATATTTCATTCGCAACATAATTAGCAACTACTCCATAGAAATACCATTACTGAATGCATTTGGATAATTAAACACAGCCATTACCACACATGGGAGTCATAGCTGTTATTGCGGTTGTCTCCCATTACAAAGACGTAGTTCTCTGGCACACGCTGCACAACACACAAAGCAACAAATAAGTAACCAAATTATGAACAAGGTCAGAATTATCCTAGCCCAAAACAAAAACGCTGCAAAGCTGCAGTATGCCTCCAAAACTGAAGCTTCCCACACAGATTTGGAATGTAAAAAATTACATCCCTTGATTTTTATAGGGTGCAGGAAGAAACAGCCTGCCTCCAATTCCTCTGTTTACTGTCCTAAAAGTAAAATCATACCCGTTAGCCCAACACAATGACCATCAACCTTCACAGGCCTAGCTCAAATTATCTCAATAATGAATGGTAGGTATCCACTCTTACGTATTAAATTAGAATTTCCTTTTCAATAAAAATATTTTATTTTATTACTAACATGTCATGAAGTGGAACAAAGGGAGTAAACGGTACAACATACTGTGGGTTTCATCTCATAAGCAGGTGGTTCAAGGATGTACTCTTCATTCCTCTCAACCCCATTAACTACAAGATGCCCTTTACGAACCTGGAAATAATTCAATTAGTGATTAGTGATATTTTAGAGACTAAGCACTGGATCAAGCACCCCAAGAATCTGACTTAAATTATAAATGACTACTTACATTCATGCAAACTTTAAAGTTCCAAGACCACGTAAAAACCAAGAACCTAGTTAACCAAACTTTTGAACTAGAAAAGAATAAACTTCCCTCTAAACACAAGAAAACAAGCAAGTGGAAAAACAAATCCATCGACAAGCAAAAGACAAGAACAGGATCACGAATGAAAATGTAACAATTAGTTGTAGTCACTAGCCATGAGATAGAACAATGCACAGTAAAATTTGTTCATCAAGGAATTGAACAAACAATGAAAAGCCAGTATCACGAAATAAGAGTATGAATGCTCTTATCCAGAGATCTTACCTCCACAATATCACCTGCCTTTGCAACCACACGCTTTATAAAAACATCATCATCGCTATATCCAACTTCTTGAAGCACCGGAGGGCTTTTAAATATCACTATGTCACTTGCACATGGTTTTCTAAAATAGTATGAAACCTGAAAACATGAAGATGTATCTTTACAATGGAGATGCATCATAACAGATAAAAGGTCTAGCTAAATTCTGATGTCAAAATCTATTAAAAGTGCATAGCTATATGTTACATGATTTGTCAAGGCCTACAGATTCATATACTTTTTGTGAAGTAGTCAAATTCAACATTAAATTTTTTCTCGTCACAACAAATAGCAACATTTACAAAACTATTAACTAAAAAAACCTAAGCCAGTAAATAATCTGCTTCAGGTAATACAAAAAAAGAAAGAATTTACCAATTAAGTACAAAAGCCTATCATAATCCCCATAACCTTGCATATGTCTCACAATCCGCAATTTAATAAAAGTAAAATTAGAAGAAGGTAAAGGAAGAAAAAGGGTACCTTCTCAGCAACAATTCGATCTCCAACATCAAATGTAGGATACATTGACAACGAAGGAATGTACCTCGGCTCCGCCACGAACATTCGAAACGCAAGCGAAATTGCCAGAGCCGCAAGCACTGTTTTTGCGTCATCAGAACTGAAATTCAACCATTCCGGCAAGGGCCCTTCTTTCTTCTCCGCATCCCGGTCATCCCCACCCCCACCGTCGCCGTTGCCGTCGCCACCACCGTCGTCGGACTTGAGCACCGCCTTGATGTCCTCGCCGGAATCTCTGAAGGCTTTGCAGAGGATTCTGCGGTGAAAAGTTGCAGTTCTTTTGACGAGGGGACGGTGACAGAGCGACGGTAAGCGGAAATTGAAGAAATTGTGTTGGGTCAAGTTAGGGTTTTGATGCGATGGGAGTGATGGGAAAACGGAGAGAGAAGGCATGTCGTCCTAGTTAGAGATTGAGACTTTGAGATACCAAGCTCAGCTAACAAAGAAAGAGGAAAAACTCACAAAATCTTGTAGTGAAGTGATTGCTTTGCTTGGATGGAGTTTGTCCGATTCTTCTTACCTTTTTTGTCTTTTTTTACTTCCCACTTTGTCAATAGTGTATTGTATTTCCTTTTAATTAATTAAAGTTTTTCATGGACTATACAAAAAAATTCTAAATTTAAAAAGAAAAAAAAAACATATTTTTATGAAAGTAATATTATTAAAAGACTAATACTAACAACGCCCTCTAACACGTTCACTCTACCATCCTATCATTATTTAAAATTTATTGAAAAGTATAAAATCACAAAAAAAATTATTTAATAAGATATGATATTTATAATTTTTTATAATTTAATCAATAATAAATTATGTGATAAGAGAAATATGTCTTAAAATGTATTGTTAATATTTCTCTTATTGTATACTATTAAATAAAAAATGTTCGTATAAATTGAAAATATTCTTTTAAAATTAAAAAATAAAACATCTTTTAGTTATGAAGCAGAATTTTCGATTCTTTATTGTCATGATTGTCACTCAAGCTATATTTAATTTAGACATTTATTTTTGTGAACAATAATGTGTAGACACCAATTATATACACAGAAAAGTCAATTTAGTTGCTCACCATTTAATTAGATTAGAACTATCTTATCTTATGAATTGGATCATCAAACACAGAAAAAATGTTCTATACACAAGCTATTGTATGCTACATTTGAGGTCATTTTAGTCTCAGTTTTATCTGTCTAATGATATGTATTGGTGATTCAAAACTCAAGTAAATGATTTGTCTGACTTAGCTCCGTATTTTTGTGGGTTTAAAATTTTGACTATAACAATTAAAATATTAATGGACTAATTTTGAGTAATAAAATATTAAAGAACTGAAAGAACACCGATAGAAGAATTAAGAATGCAATTAAACCTTGAATTTAATAATGGTCTCTCCTTATTTGTAATGTAGGTAAGCATGTTAGTCTCGTGCAATTTCATTTGATTGATATGGTTCTATTCTATTAAGTGTTTTCCTTACAAGTACTATTTATAAAAGTAAGATTTGACAGTGTTCAGTGTACACAACAATACAAAAGGAATTTATCGTGATGTAATAGGATACACATTTCATTGGCAAGTGATTGCTGAATACGAGTAGCAGCAGTTCAACAAATTGAAATTACACCAGCATTTTGTCAAAATTGTAAGTGTATGCTCGGATTTCTGAAGTCCATGAATGGTACCTACAGTTTTTCCACCTGAACTCATTGGCATGGTGTACTGTGATGGAAACAACCAAATCTATTCAGACAGGATTTGTGTTTCATCACTAATCAATTTGTGATCATCACAGTGGTAAGTCACCTCAACAAAATATTGACACTACTCTGCAACAGTCAAGGAATGGCCTAACAACCTGATTTTGAATCTGCTTCCTACTTACAATCAGTTGTTGCACTCCATATGAACTTCTTGTGCGAACAAAAAACATGGAAGTGGTAACATTCCGCATGTTGTCAGATAGTTTGACTACCATGCTGCCTCTTATGTTTCCATTAGTTGTTCTTGCTGGATGAGTCACCACTACATCAGGTATTTGAAGCAGATTAGAGGGAGAAGCACTGAGTTTCTGTTTCTTATAAATACTCTCCAAGCTTTGCACTGGCATCTTGTCACTATCAAATTCTTGATCTAGCTCAGATTCTTCTTCTGAACCATTAAGAATTCTGTTGGCTTCTTTGAATAAACCAATGGCACGCCAAGCATCAGCCACCAGTTGCATAGTCGACATTTCAGGGACAACACCCCTCTCTTCCATAGTAGTAAGTAACTCTTCTGCTTTCCATGGTTGTTTTGCTTCTCCATATCCCCATATTAAAGTTTCGTAAGTTTTCAAATTTGGGGAAGTTCCCATTTCATGCATTTTCTCACAAAGTCTAAATGCACGATCCATTTTTCCCGCGGCACACCATCCACTGATGATGGTAGTGAAGATCACCACGTTTGGTTGTACACCGTATTTGCTCATAGAATTCAGAAGAGCCTCGGCTTTTTGTGGCTGTCCGGCACGCACATAGCCTTTTGCAAGGATGCTATATGCGTGGATGTCAGGTTCTATACCGGCCTTCACCATGTCGTTGAATATCTCCTCACAATTGTCCATAAGTCCTGCTGAACTCCATGCATTCATGATGGTGCTAAAGGTTACTACATCTGGTTTGATCCCAAATTCTTCCATCAATGTCAGTGCCTGAACAATTTTCATCTGTAAGTTACTATCACAATACTAGATACTGAATAATTACAGACCAACAGAGTACATGCACAAAATAAACACGCAACAAACGGTTCTTGGAGTATTTTCAGTGTGTCAACAAAGTGGAGGGAAAGGCGTGCAAGAAAATATTGATCTCATGAAAAGTATAAGATATCAGAACTCACCTCATCTACTCCATTTGTGTCTGTAGTGTCTAGATATCCTTTGATAAGAGAGTTGAAAACTACTGGATTTGGATGCACACCAAGCTCCTTCATTCTGTATAGAAACCTCAAGGCTTCTGGCATATTGCCTTCCTTGCAATCACCACTTATTATGATGCCACAAGTTCGTTCATTAGGTTTCACTTTGTTGTACTGCATTTTCAATATTAGCCTTTCAGCCTTCTCTGTCTCACCATTCTGAGCATATGCCCTTGCCATGGTGTTGTACGTTACAACATCAGGCTGAATGCCAGAAGCCATCATTTTATGCAAAACATTCCACGCTTCTTCCAGTTTCTTCTTGGTGCACCAGGCTTGGATGAGAATATTATATGTTCTATCATTGGGTTTCACATTTTCATCCTGACCCATCATCTCTAGCAATTTCATAGACTCACAAGGCCTTCCAGCAATCCCAAATCCTTTGATGAGGGTATTATAAGTACTAGTCGTTGGTTTACATCCATACTCCTTCATTTTCTGAAAGATTTTCATGGCCTCGTCTACCTTGCCAGAATCAGAAAAGGCATTGATCATGGCATTGAGAAGTATTGAATCAGGCTTCATCCCATTGTCCGCAACTTTAGAAAGAAGTGCAGGAATAGACTTGAAACGCTTTTGGCGGGTTAGAGCAGCCACAAGAGTTGTGTATGTTATGAGAGTTGGCTTATGCCCTTCTTCAGTTAAATTGTTGAAGACGGCCTGAGCTTCATGTGGCTTCCCTTTTCCAATCAAAGTATTCATCAGTTTTGTTCTTGCATGAACTGTTTGACAACTGTTGTTTCCCCTACAGATAAGGCAGTGGGATTGATCACGTCTCTCTTGCGGAGTAGAACTTAACTTTGGTTGGTTCTTCTTGTGCTGATGCTGTTTCAGAACCTGATGTCAATCTTTATCAATCTTATGGGCATTTTTGGTAACGAATTCAATTGAATGGCAGTCATAGAAAACTCTCATTCCGATTACTAATATAATCAGTGTAGTCTACTTGGCCTGTTGGCCACTCCCTATTAGGCAGCTACAATCTAGTCCTAGTAAAATCTAAGAATTCAATGGTCAAAATCATAGGAAGAATTAAGGATAATTGAAGTCATAGCTAATGCAATTAACAGCACACATTATTTTCTGACATCATCATGAGAAAAAAAATCAAGTAGTTCACAATACCATGACTGATAAATCTTTTGCGTTTTCATTACTCATGAGGGCTCCCTTCTTGCTGCTATCCATGACTAATGAGTAGACCTGATCTGATTCTCAGAAATCTATCTTGACTCTTGACTGCTTCTGAAAGCCTCAGCAAACTACCATTCTAGCCAGAATCAGATTCTGGCTACAAGACCTAGCCAGAGTGCAGGCTTAATTATACCGGTACACGATAACGGAGATGCCCCATCCTGGATTATTCTATCAAGAACACACAAGAGATGACATCAACTGGCGTTTTCAAAAAAAACAATGATGAACAAAATGAACCATGGCATTAATCCAGAAATGACTAAACTAATCTTGCAGGGGATGCAGATTAGTAAAAATAAATTCTATCTAGTTGCTCAATAGAGAGTCCAATTGAGATAGAGTACTAGTGCTATGGTTTACTTTTGTATGGTCAAGGACAAATCTACGTTGGTTAAAGAAAATGGAACAACTATTACCTTAAAATCCATACACAAACTGGCAAACCCCACACTCAGTCACATTTGCTCCAGAAATCTTACAAAATGTAAAAATCTAATCCTTGAATAAACAGCCAAGAAGAAAATCCATAACTCAACATTATGTTTGGGGTGGGAAGTAAAGAAGCTGAACGTGGATCATGGGAATTTGCTATCTATATATAGCAACAATAATACAGAAGGAACAAACAATCACCCAATTGTAACTCACAAAGCAAACAGTTGAAATATCAATTAGATGATCACGTCGTCAGCTTTCAGCATTAAATGTAAAAAATACACTTTATGATGCTCAGAAGTAAACTATACCATAGTGCATGCTGCATAGTTGAAGGTGTTGTTCATAATAGTTAGGAAACAAGTCAACAGGTTTGAAGGACAGGAAATGGTACCTTAGTTTAGCAGTTGAGAAGCTTATGGTCTGCGTGCGTAGTTAGGAATGAAGTTGTGTTACATAGTTAGCAGAAGAAGATCCAATTGGAGTTTAGTGGTATTTTCGTGTGTGGCATACACTGAAGATTCTTATCCACAAATATTTATCGTAATAAGATTTCGGGGTACTATTTTGAGGCTGACATGGGAAAAAGACAAAGATCACTCGAGGAGTGGATTAGACCACGCCAGCATTCTATTGGCAGGATCAAAATTTACCACGTATTCCATTGGCAAGAACGCCCACCTTCCAGATTCTCAATTTTCAATTTCAAACTTGCACTTAAGACTTTATTCACTGCGGTGTGACTTTTTCTATCCATTGATAATATCTTGTTATTGGAAGAACTAGAAGGCTTAATTCTTTACCTGTTTTTTTTTTTTTTTTTTTTCAGTTTTGACCGTATTGAACAAATAATAGGGTTGGTTAAGGTTTTTTCTTTTTTACACACGTGCACGTTTTTTTAAGAGTATGATACTTGAACACGTTTTTCTTTTTCTTTTTCTTTTTAAAATTCTACTAACATTTTTTATTTTTTATTTCTTCCTTTTAATCACATCATAAATCTTATACTTGTATATTTTTCTCTTCTTCTTTTTTCATCAAGTGTTTAATAGTATTTTGGATGTCCATTTATCTTTTTCCTTTATTTAATAGCATTCATCATTTAAGAGTTTGATAATATTTGTGTACATTATTTTTTCTTGTCTTTTAATTTAATCCATCTTTCATTTTGTGTATTATTAAGAAGAGACAACTTGGGCTATTATTATTAAGAGTAAAAATACGTATATTTTTCTCTCTTTATCTATAAAAAAAAAAAAAGAAATTCATCTTTACTTTTTTCTTTTAATCTCTCTTTCTCTTTGTCCTTTTGTGTGGTTGTGTCGCGTTTTAACCCAATTAAATCCAAAATGTTGCGATAACTGGGAAGGGGTAGTTGCTTCCTTTATTTTTTTTTTTTTTTTTAAGCTTCCGGACATTTAATCCGAAATATAAAATTACATGTCTTTATGCAATGTAAAAATTTACATTCCAGGATAGGTACAGAAAACAAATGAGAGGTGCACGAAATAATTTTCCTTGAGAAGGTAGTGCTGGCAATTGGCATAAAGTCCAAAGCGATGCTTACAGGACAGTTCCCCAAATCTGCAACATTTTCTATCTGTAGACACTGTTTTGATTTCAAGAACCAACTTCATCCGCTACTTTGGTGGAAAAAACAATTAACAACAGTACATGATGTTGAAGGTGTGGAAGTGGTACCAGAATTGCCTTGCTGTTCATCCAGTGAACACCCAAGCCATCAGTTCTGCGATTCTCTGGGGTGTGTGAGACCTTTCAGCTCAGTACATCACTCATTCAGCTGCAAAAAAGCAACTTCAACTATCTGCAACTGTAACTAACCCCATTTTCTATATCAATTTTCTGTTCAAGCAGTGCTTTCTGACTCTAGCATTGTTTGTTGTTATGTTAACATATACTGCAAACTTTTAATGTTGAAGTGTCAAAGTACATGGTTTGGATTCCCAATTACTCGTGTGCTATAATGGTTTGCATTTCTAAATGTGTCATTTTTTTTTTATGGAAAATATATAGGCCATCAATACCTACAGAATCCTTTATGTAAGAACCTTTAGGTTCAAGTAGTACACATCACTCTTTTAATTTCCAGCTTTTATTGATTATAAATTTTGATATATCTCTTGGCGGTTTCAGCAATTTGCCTTGCTGGTAAGATAAGTTGGCATGTGCAATTTTTATTTATTTATTGAAGCTAGTTGATTTTGATTTTTTTATTATGGAACCTAAGATAATATATTGATGTTGTAGGATTCAGATGCTAAATTTACGATCAACTGGAACCGCTTGGCTGTTACAAGTATGTTTTGATTTGGTTTTGTTGGACCTGTTGGGCACTTCTAGTATGTGAATTGTATTTTGTTCAGTTTATTTATCAGCTTTCCAGTACTGCCTACTTATCAAATCATGTCTTCATATGGCAAAGTGTTTGCTGATAAGTAATCATATAATTCACCTGTAAAGAAATTCTTCAATAACATATCATATCATAGAGATAGAGATAGAGATAGATTTTAATTTACAAAGTAATTAATGGCACAAGTATGATCTTTTATGTGGGGAGTGGGGACTTTGTAAATCAGTTTGTCACATGCGATTGCGTCCAATTTTTTGAGACATATCATATAGGGCTTTTGACTAGTAAATTTTCTGCAATTTTTGGGACATATCATATAGGACTTTTGACTTGTGATTTCAAAAGTGGGGAGTGACTTGACTAGCTTTGGGATTTTAAGATTGAAAAATGTGACATTCAATTCACTAACAAGCTTAAAAAAAAGGAACAGTTCTGCTGAAAGTAATTATAGGCCAAGTTATAATTCCTGCTGCTAAACACTTGGAACTAACTTTCATGTCTTGTTTGTAGGAATGAAGGCTTGGACAAATTTATAAAGTTCAAGCTTCAACTAATGCCAAAGTCTGTGCGATCCCTGGCCACTAAGGTGGCAATGAATGGCATAATTTTTGGTCCTTTCCATTTGCTTGTCTTCTTTACTTACATGGGATTATGTGTTGGCAAGTGAAGGAAGACTTGAAGAGGAATTATGTCCCAGCCCTGATTTTAGAAGGTGGCGTGTGGCCAGTTGTGCTGATTTTTAATTTTTGGTATGTTCCTGTGAAGTGCTTGCTGGATAGTGCTTTTCTGTCATGGTTGGAGCAACAGAAGGATGCCCCTTTGTAAAAATGGTTTGCATAATTTCATTCTACGATTACGAATGAAAAAGGAGATGGTCATTGATGAAATAGCAAAATTGATTTCTTAAAGCTTTTGAATATTTTTTATTTTTTAATGTTTTGTAAGTTGTAATAGATAGATTGAAGATAGATATTTTGCTTTGTATATTGGAGTTGTTGAGTCTTACGGATCGACAATCCGTATGAGTCATATGAATATGACTCTTACGGATCGGCAATCCATATGAGCCATATGGATTATGAATTCATATGACTCATACATAATTCATATAGCTCATATGCATCGGCAATCTGTAAGAAGCTGAATGATATATGTTTGTATGAAACTTATGGATTATGAGAAGGGCAAAATCAGTATTATACTGTGCATGCTGGGTGTATTGAAAAATTGGTTGGTGTAAAAAGTTAATTTCTTAACTTTTTCATGCAGGGACGCCGTTATAATCAAAGCCGCTGGAATTCACAGCAAGAAAACCCTTTTCGGGTTTAATGTGATTATGGGAATTGCCAAGAGTTCCTTTGTTTTGCTTTTTGCGCTCGAGTGTTGCTTTATACACTATAATTTTTTCTTCATACACTATATCTGCACAGTGATGAGACAATATTACCCTTTTTTAATTATTTTGCTTAAATAAAAAATGTTTAAAAAACATAAGATAAGGCGCTTTCTTATACACTATATCTCGAGTTTCTTTTACTGCTCTTCTCCTCTTCTCCTAAGGCTATTCATTGTCTCC
>PYAF01004195.1:22496-41849 GCA_007407185.1 Glycine tomentella
TTTTTAATTTTTACCAAAAAAAAAAAAAAAAAAAAACATGGCTCAGTTACCATCTCCATGGATCTTGTAGGTCTGCAACCTGGAGTTTTTTACTAGTTTCCTCTGTTTAATAATAAAAGAAGAGAAATTGTGTCTATACATAAACGTGTATATATATATATATATATATATATATATATATATATATATACTTTTTTTTTACACCAAAGAGAGAAAAGTGTAGAATGAGATAAGTGGTTATCAAAATAACTATACTTTGAGTCACGGGTGCTGAATCATTGAGAAAATGGGGTACTCTGTTCCTCACATCACACGTACCCACAGAACTTACGGGCTGACATTAATCTTAGTCATAAGGCAAAGACCGTACCAAATCCATGTTCCTAGTCACCTTTTAGTTACGTTGTGTAAGTTACTCGAAATGTAGATATATTAGCTTCTGCTAGTGCCAGCATATACTAAGGTTGTGTTTCCTACTATTGATTTCGATTCAAAACTTTATAAACAATAATGTATATTCTCCACTTTTTGATGACTTCTGCTCACGGTATTATTTGGGTCCAATACCCTTGTCTGATTCTGCAAGAGTGACCTGTCTGATGCAAACTTAACGTTAAGGATTTGAAATTCCAACCTAATCTTGCTATGGTTGCGCCAATCTTAGTTGCACAAGTGGGATTTGAGTGATTATACAACGTGTTATGTATATATAGTCAATATAAAGGACAAGATCAAGAAATTGTTTTTGTATAAAAAGAAGAAAAAGAGAAAGGAAGAAAACTACATGAGGACCATACGTCATGATCCAAATGTCAAACTCTAACACCCCCCCATGCTTTCAATGACAAGGCATAAGCTAACAAAAATGGGGTTCAGACCCCTTTTTTTATATAATCATAAGCAGAGAAAATCAGAGCAACAGTGTGTCAAGAAATCCATGTAATTGCAATGGTATCTCCTTGTCATTAAGTTGATGTGAATTTGAAAAGCTAACTATAACTATCCCACACTGTCTGTTACCCCCTTTGGTGGGGCTTTTCAAGTAGTAAAGGGTAAGAACTTCTCGTTTCCATGTGTCCTTATGTGTTTGGAACCTTCCAAGACTTTGAGATGCTCTTGATAAGAGAGACCTTGACCTCATCATTCCATGCACATTAATATTTTAGTGCTAATGTTTAAACGGGATAGATATATTAAGGCAACTAAAGAGTAATTAATAGAAGGGCGTTTAATTAAGTGGCTTCAACGACCATAAATTATCAGGTAATTCTAAACTATCCTGAATTTATGATGTTAACTAATATCTAAATAACATATCATTGATGATAAAAAAAATAAACAATGTACAATTATGTGTCATATATGAAAATTTAGTTTGGATTGTAGTGTGTCTAATATACAATGACGACAGCAAATTAAAATCACTCTATCTGTTATATAGCTACTAGACCTATGCTAGTGAGTTGGGATTACAGTGATCTATATGAAATAATTTCTGATACCAGATTAAAATGTAGTAGTAGTACTAGCCAAGATCAAACTTCTTGGTGTGGCATACACTTCAAAGTTCAAACCTGTGACTTGTCTTCTAACTACCGGACGAGTCGAGCAAGACGCGAGCATGTTGACAAAAATGCTTAATAAGATCCATTTAGAAGGGAACATTGATAAGGTGACAATAATACCTTTGTCCTCCACTCCTATATCTCACATCGAAAATAAATTTTCCTCTATTCTTTCTCTCTCTGCACTATATCAACTTTTGTAGCTTTCTACATTCAGAGAACTGAGAAATACATATACTGGGAGCCCCCACCGCCATTTACGTATTTTCAAATCAAATAAAAAACAAGGGGTCAAAATCAACCGGTATATATTATATTGAAGCCCACTTTCTTGGTTTAGTGTTAATGCATCGTACTGGTAACAGCTATTGAAATATGCAGATATCTCAAATTAATGGAAACTGCCTACCATTTTCATCCAAATGATGATGATGATTTGGTCAAGAGTCACTATTCAACAATTGGTTCTATAGGATGCTCGGTCTCAGTTTTTCCACAGTTGAATGCTAAAAATATAGGTACTAAGTTGTATTGGTTAATGCCCCGTGAGACCTCTTCTACCACTTCTGGAGTATATTCTGAAGATTGTTGAGCTAGCAAAGGAATCCATTGCAAGAATTGAATGGGCAATTTGAAACCAATCTAATAATATTAATAAAATGAGATTTTAAGAACAGGAAATAATTTAATACTGCTATTATATTGTACCAACATACTTGCATTATATCTCCTGTGAATGTATGCTTTTCCTTGACTTGAATTATAATGTAACTTTATTAATAAATAATTTAGATATCTTTTATAAAAAAAAAAGTACCTATAAGAGAAAAAAAAGTAAATTTTTGTAAGGTTAAAATCAACTCATGTATATCTATTTTAAGAATTATTGAGTACATGAATCTATTGACATAATATTATTTTAGTTTAACTAAAATTTTAAATATTATGTAGTTATATTAAATATTTAGAGAAAAGACTTTAATGTTTATAATGATTTTATCTCTATAACGATGTTATCTGATTTAAATGAAATTATTTCTTGTAAATATATATATATGGTTTCTAAAATAAATTATTTCTAGAGAATTTAGATATAAAAAAAAATTAAAGTTGATTTACTAATTTAAAATTGTCAAATTAAAAATGTGACTTGTGGTGTCACGTTTATTTATTATATGATTCTTCATGACTCATTACTAATTCAAAGTTGATTTACTAATTTAAAGTTATTGAAGTATAAATGTGAAATGTGAATTGAGAGAATAATCAAGTCAAACCATTGATTCTGATACCAATTGTTATGCAACCGAGGAGGATAAACAAGAAAGATTTATACTAATTGGTCATGAATAATCATAAATGAACCTGAAAATAGATCTTAATCCAAAATCTGAAGGATGATGTCTATGGATTTTGTTTTTATTTATATGGTGTTCAACCTTCTTATTTCTGTACCATATAATATTTCACCCTACACTTGTATCCCAACTTAGAGAAATTTTATTTGTTTTACTTATTATTTCTCCATATTATAAGTATTTTTTAGAAGTTTATTTGACTAGTTTTAAAGGCGCATGTAGTTTCTTTGCAATTTAATTTTGTTATACAGTAACTCTGTAGCTAGGCGTGGAATCAACACACTTCATTTCTTCTAACCTTCTTTATCAAATAATTATGTAAAAATAAAATATGTTTTTAATTCCTGCATTTTTAGTTAAATGTGGCAAGGTCCTTAAATTTTATATTGATTAATTTAGTCTTTAAACTTAAAAAAAGCGTATTGATCTAATCTCTCCTATCTTTAAGAAAATGTAATGAATTTTTAGAAAAAGGAAATAAATCCACGCATTTTATCAAATTCATTAATATGAAATATAAGGGCTTTAACCGAGTTTTACAAAAAATATAGCTAGGAATTAAAAATACAGTTTTCCCTAATCATGCACTAAAGCTAATATACACATGGGTATGGATGTCGTGGTTGAGGAGTTAGTTTGTAGTTTGTTTTAAATTAAAGTAAATCTTTTATTTTATATTATAATAAGTTAGCTTATCTCTAATGGATCTAATATAGATAGGTTCTGATACCATCTTAAAATGTTGGTTTTGACTTAACTCAACTTCAAAAGATACCATCTTAAAATATAATATATTATATTTTGACAATTCTAATATACCTCCCTCACACCCAGCATGTTTGAACTTGGTGTGTGGATAATATAGTGGATGATCCGTTAATGAGTCTAGGATAGACTTTGACATCATCTTAGAATGTGAGTTTGGACCAAAGTTAATCCCAAAAGATAGCTCATAAAGTGATGGTTGTCTCCCATTTATATATTTTATCTTGACAATTCCAATATACCCCCTCACACCCAACACGTTTAAACTTGATGCGTAGATAATATGGTCGATGACCCGTTAATAGATCTAGGATAGATTTTGGTATCATCTAAGAATGTAAGTTTGGACTTAATTTAATCTCAAAAGTTAGTTCATAGAGTGAAAATTGTCCCTCCATTTATATATTTTATTTTGATATTATCTCTAATCAATAAAACTTGGATTTTTACAATAATAACCAGATATCAAGGGACTATATATGTAGACCGAAGAAATCAAGTTTAGGTAACAATTCTTAAACTGTTATTTAAAAGGGCTATGCTAATGTAGCACTTTATTATTTTTATTTTTCTTATTGTGTATTACTAGTAGATAGCAGCTTTCGTTTTCTACTATTTGAATTTCAAACATCATTAAGCGCCTTGAACTAGTATAATTAACGTCCTTGACCGTGGCCGCCTATTGTCATATATGTCCCAGAACAAACATATGCTGCAGTTGTTATATAGTTTTTCTAACTCAATTAGTACAAATAGTCAATTACAATAATAATAAAAAATCAATTTAAATAATAAGTTACACCTTTACTACAAGGAATAATTTCGATCACTTTAGAGAGTACTTTTAACGAGGATTGTTTAACTCACTTTTTTTTATTAACAAAATACAATTTTTGTTACCTTATTTTGTCAAATATGCTATTTTAGTTTTTCTAATTTTTAATTGAAATATTTTATTTTATTTTATTTATAAAAAATTTATGATTTTAATTTCTCTATTTTTTAATTAAGATATTTTGTTCTTCACTTTTAAAAAAATTGTGATTTTAATTATTTTGATCAATTTCAGACATGTTAGAGTATGTTTTTCTAATTCTTTTTTTAATAAATTAAGTTTGTTGATGATTAAATAATTTTTTTAAAATATTTATCATATGGATAATAAACAAACAATTATCAATGAATATTTACATAATACATATATTAACGTTTGAAATTGATCATAAAAATTAAAATTGTTAATTTTATAAATATGAAAAACAAAATGTCTCACTTAAAAAATTGAAGACTAAAATCATAAATTTTTTAAAAATAAAATAAAATATTTCAATTAAAAAATAGAAAGAATAAAAGTATATATTTAAAAAATATGATACCCAAATTATATTTTAACCTTTTATTTAAAAAACCCAACTCGAATATCACACTTACACGACCAAAGTTGTGTACACAAGATACAGTTCCTTACAACAATATTTGGGGCAATTTGTAATGCTAAAAGATTCCGTGAGAGAGAATGGACGTAAACAAATAAAAAAAAATAGATTGCAACAAAAATTATAAAAATTCATTATACATGGTGGTATTCATGGCAGCCGACATATTTTTAAGCATAAAGCAGAAAGCAGATTTTGAGGTCAGACTTTTTTAACTAATAAATTATAGAAAAATTAGGGGTTTTACAAAATATAAAAGTGGCCTGTGAGGTGGAGTCTTTATAAACTAATAAAAGTAAGCGAAAAATTAGGAACCTTATAAAAATGTAAGTGATTTTTCCTGTAGAAGGGTTTGAATTTCATTCATCAAAGAAAAAACACGCCTTAGTTTGATATAAAGCAACTAATAATAAAATTTATATTAATAATATTAACACAAATTAAATAACTTTTTTTCTGGGAACCTAATACAAGGGCTTGAGCCTTGAGTAATCGCCTTATGTTCGGGTCAAAACAAAATTCTTCAAATTATGGATATGAATCAAAACAACGAATCTCCATCATCTCATAAAAAAAGCTAAAATATTTAAAGTGTTGTGGCAACGGAAAATAACAAAGAACCAAAAACAAATTGCCTTGTGACCAGTTGGTCTGACTAGAAAATTTTCATAAATCCACTACCTTTCACCGTCACACAAATTGGGTATGTGAACAAGCACGGGTACAACAATCGTGATAAATTCTTCAGAACAGTAAATTTAATACTATAAGAAATCCAGTATATAATTTGGTTGAGATCCGATAGGGGACACAGTGATATTATAAAGTTTTATATATCTTTATTTTATTTTTTGTTCATTATTTTACCTTTTTATCAAAACTAAATACTAATAATTATTGTGATAGTTGTTGTTATTGTAGTATTTATTTTAGTATAATAAATAATAAATAAAATACAAATAACAATGCTATTTTATTATACAGAAAATATAAAAAATAACTAGTGTTATTATTTATAATATAAAAAACTCGCTTATTTAGTTTCATTCTTAAAAGAACTAGAGATAAAAGCAATTAACCTAAGTCCAACAAATCTTTCCCAACTCAAGCTCGATTATGACATGGAGTTAATTGAATCAAGCCAAATAAAAGCTAGTATTGAATATATATCTATTTAATTTTTTAATTTTTTTATTTTTCGCATTCGGATTGAAGAATTTTAAAAAGTTAGAGCCTAATTCCTACATTTTTTAATACTAAAAGAGTCAAATTCAGTTGATTTAACAAATTACATTAATATATTGTTATAAATTTGTTTATATTATTTTATATTTTTATAAATAAAAAAGTCCTATACATTTTATTAGACAGATTCGAGGTAACTAAGCAGGCTCGACCCATGCATTTTATTTGTATTTACTTTTAAATGAATGAGACTTCACCTTAAAATTACTCTTATTTTTAATGAAGTTATTATTAGTAAGTAATACGTAAACATGGAAAAATGCTGGAGACTCCCTTGTCAACTTGTATACGGAAGGAGAACAAAGAAGAAGCATGAGCCTGGGCATAATAAAAGCATTGTGAATCTTGTTCATGTTGTGATCTGAAACTGTGCATATATGGCAAACTTTTTTACACTTGAACAAGAGAGAATTGTGCTTGTTCCGTAAGCCTACCCATGCCCTTGTGTTGGTACGTATCCAGGAAGCTTTTCAGAGTTTTTCACTCATACCCAGTAGTAGTTGTTCAACTTGGAGCACAAAACAAAAGGACAAAGGGTAAAATTTCCTCCCAACATATTTGAATTCTCATATACGCCTCCAATATAATAAGGCCAAACACCAAGCATGTTTAAATTACAAATTACAACATACAAGCCTAATACCACTTTACAGTTTTTGAAATGCAGGTATATTTTTCGTGAAAAATAATTTTGTTGAAGCTGAATAAAATTATTATAAACGACAAATTTCATTCTTCAACAACATATTTAATGTTGGAACTCGATATTATTACTAATGAAGCCCAAACAATCCCGTTCGAATTAATTCATATTGTCTTTGGTTAAGAATACTGTAAATTATATATGTTTTCTTTTTCCAAAAAAATTAAAAAAAAAAAAAAAAGAGAGAGAAGGCAAACGTAAACCTGGTGGCATTGGCCACGTTAAGGTCGTCTAAGGTCAATTACAACTGTTGCAAGTATTTATTAAACTAAACCGAAATTCTCTCATTAGTCATTGATCCACTCACTGCCACAGTCAGGACAAACAAGAGGACGAGAAAAAACAGCATAAAGTTGCAACAGTGCCTTTTTTATTAATTAAATTAAATTAAATTATTTTTCCTTTCATTTGAAATTATCATTATTAATAAGACTTCCCCTTTCGTTGCGGTTTCTCATGCATTTATATCCCTCCCTTCCCTAGTCCCTCTTCGTTAATCGTTATCCGTCTTCAAAATCCTCTCTTTCTCTTTCTCTTTCTTTCCCTCTATTATCCCACAGTAGTAAGTAGTACCATCCCACTCACTCACTGTTGGCCATGGAAAACCAAAACCGTCTCAAACTGCGAATCTCTCGCATGTTCCGATCCTCATTCGGGTCGTGCAGAACCCGTAACCTAACCGATGTAATGGAAAAAACGGTGTTTGCACCACCCAACCCCATCGAGGAACCACCTCAACCAAAACGCGACCCATTTTTAGGCCCAAAACCATCAACGACACTTGCATCCTGTCGTTTAAGGATTCTCATTCTCTCCCCAGACGCAAAATCTCCGAGTGGTCATCACCTTTTGTAGTGGGTGGCGGCAACAAAAACAAAAACAACAACCTCAACCTTAACCTCGGTGTCATGTCGTGCCCACCCACTTCCCCAAACATTTCCCTTAACACAATCCACGAACACGATTTCGGTTACGACGACAAAAAAAAGGTTTCGACGAAAAACTCGAGGACCAAGAAGAAGAAGAAGAAGAAGAGACGTGCCCAGAAGAATAGGGAGTTTTTCCCTTTCAATTCATGCGCCAAAGACACCAACTTTGGTGGATACTGGTGGTATAGCAGTGACGAAGACGACGAAACCGACACCCTTTTCTCCTCGAAAAGCCTCTCCTCGGATTCCTCCCGGTCCCGGCGCCGGCGCAGGATTAATGAACGGAGCTCCGACTTGGGTGTTCTGCCGCTAAACGGGAAGGTGAAGGATATGTTCGCGGTGGTGAAGCGCTCCAGCGACCCTTACAATGATTTCAGGACTTCGATGCTCGAAATGATCGTCGAGAAGCAGATTTTTTCGCCCGCAGATTTGGAGAATCTCTTGCAGTGTTTTCTGTCGCTGAATTCGCATCACCATCATAAGATCATTGTCCATGTCTTCACCGAGATTTGGGAGGCTCTGTTCTCTGACTGGTTTTGATAATTAGAGAGATAAAATAAGAGGGAGAAAGAAAATAATCACTGTCTTAATTATCTTCTTTCTCTCTGTTATTTATGTTAATGTTAATTAGTTTTTAGTTCGTTCCCAAGGGAATTAATTAGTTCAGTCCTTCTAACTTGCTTTGCATGTATGATATCATATGATATTCCATCTTCTGCTGCTCAATTTAATTACTGAACCTTTTTCATTTCTCCTATTGAATCTGATTTTTTTTAACCTACGTAGGGCTTTTGATTTTTGCAAGGGTTGATCATTTGAGCTAACCATGAGATGATTATTCTGACTTGGAAACTAATTTCTCAAAATGTTGATATTTAAAATTTATTTGAGCGACAGATATATAGTATTTCATATACATCAATTTAGAAATTGAACATGTGATCACATATTTAAAGTCGTAAAATATGATTATCTGCAAATCATGTGCCAGACTTTGGAAGTTATTATTGTTTAAGAATGGGGTCTTTCTTTAGTATGTGAGGTGTGTGGATATACTGACAAGGGGCTTTGTTTGGGAAGGTGGTGGTAAGATTGTGAAAAGACCTAAAAAAAAGGGCGCTTGTCTTGTTTTTGGGGGTGCCAGCTTTATTTATGCTTATGGAAAACATTACTCAAAGGAAATAGGGAAACAAGGGTCGTTGGATGGGGGTGCTCTTTTTGATTTGAATGGGTGAAAGAAAGAAAGTGGTTGAAAGCACCAAAGCTGTCTTACTCTCCCGTGTGTGTTTTTGTGGTTGAATTGGACCTTTTGAAATTCTTTTCTTCTGGATGCACCAAAAGAATACAAAAAGACTAGCATGTTTTCATTTTCTAAAGTCCCCCTCCATAAAATCAGAGAAAAGGATGAGATACTATCCTCTTTCCATTGGAATTAGGAGGTTATCATTAGAAAACTTCCACATGGGGATGAGACTTTTAGAGTTCACGGAGTGAGTGAGATCTGCATCGGATTAAGTTAACAAAATACTATGGATCAACTTTATGCACTTGTGACCACTATTCTAAAAGATATTCTAACACACCTATTGTAATTAAAAAGAAATAGTTAATTATTTCACCACATAAAATAACAAGTATTCTGTTTTTACCAAAATATTCTAACACTTATTATTTTATGATAAAAAAGTATTGAAATTGAAAGAAAATATAATTAATCATTTAAAACACACAAAAATATTTAATATATTTAATTGAATAGTTAATATTATTGAGAAAAAAATATTTAAATCTCAAATACATTGCTAAATTAGTAAAAAATAAAATACAGCAGCTTGTTAAATTTAAAGATAAGTACTATCTATCAAAAAAATTTAAAGATAGATAAGGATAGATTCAGAATTATTTAAATCTCAATTATTTTTCTTAATGGTTTGAGTTTGTCTTTCTTCGCTTCACCAATACTTTTTAAAGTATTGATTAAGCAATTAAAGTAAAAGTTTTTTTTTTTACCAAAGTAGAAGGTTTTTATTATACTTATAGGCAAGACCCTTGTTTTAAATAGCTAAAAACGAGAAAAACAAGTCAGTGGCAAATGTAGTGTTGACCTTATTTCTACAAGAATAATCTACAATTCTCCTGAAACATAAGGGGATTCACATGATGCAAAGGTTTTTATGTCCCCATCTCTTATTTAATTTGAAACTTACCTGTTTCTAATTAAGAAATATCAACTTGGAGATCAAGTTGCAGATATGGCTGAACAGCAATTTTTTGTCTCTTGCTTCATGAGTTACTCCAGTTTAATACGAACAATTATTAGCCAATAGCCGCGAAAAAGATTCATTGAATTCTTTTCAAATGGGCATACATCTTTTTGGTCAATGAAAAAAAAGCATTTGTTCAATAATTTAGTGATGAGTTTGTCACCATGCTGAGACAACATAATTTAGAAGTCATTCAAAGCATCCTACCAAAAAGGATAATAAATTCCACAATAAAGTTTTATAACATTTTGTATTTTTTTTTTCAGTTTATCTTTCTCTATCATATAATCTATATTATCTCATATGTTTTGTTTTTTTAATCTCTCTATCAATTATAAGAAAATTCTACAGAAATAATATACAAATACAATTTCTCATCCAAAAAGAATGAGAAAAAATGAGAAAAAGGAAAATAAGTACTTTTTGGTCTTGTATGCGGTTGGTTTGGTACACGTATACAAGAGACAAAAATATATAATTATTAGGTAAAAACATTTTAAGTTTGTATTATTAACCAAATTCATGTCTATGAATGTATTATTAACCAAATTCATGTCTATGAATGTATTATTAACCAAATTGCATGTATTGCTATGAGCGAGCAAGACAGGACAGAACAAACACACACACCCTTAACATCAAACACTGTCCCAGACGGAGGAGATCATGTCGTTTGTCTTCACTATATATTTGAATATTGAGAGATCTAAAAATAATTGTCTCAAGGAAGGATCTTGGACTGTTCATGTACATATATCAATGACAAGCAAAGATATGTTTGGGTCCTGATTGGACTATAGACTGTAGCAAATTAATTCAACAAACTAATGGAAAAAAATAAACAAGGGTAGCAAAAAATAAAAGCAAAACTTTATTATACTATTAAAAAGACTACTAATATAATTTAATTTCCCAGTTTTTTTATAAAAATAATATATTAGTAGTATATTAAAAAGAGAAAGGAAATAAAGAAAGGGAAAGGCATTGGTCATGTGTTTGTCAGAGAGGGTGAAGACGTACACTTGCCATTCCATTATACTGTCATTTGAAGCTGAAACATCAATTTGGGAGCGTAACGTCGGTGTCAAAAGAATGGGTGCAGCTTCAAAACTGAAATGAAAGAGAAGGCACAATGGAATGGAATGAGAAGGGTTTGCAGAAAGAATAAAAAACCAAAACGTTTCTATCTTTCGATTGGTTGTGGGGACTGCATCCCTGCTCTACTTAATGCATGGTATCATTACCCAATTACCCCCCGATGATAGCTATGTAACATGTCACACATGAGACTCATGTGATGAGAGAAAAGAAAACAAAATCAAAAAGGGGTTTTATTTGTTTTGTGGCAATCTAGCCTAGGACGTCACATTCATTTGGGTGGCAATTGGCATAGGGTTTATGTCCATTTGCCTCAAATGGAAAGCAGATTAAAGAATGTCTGCTAGTGGCGAATCCATTATGTCTTGGTTTGGTTGCCACTCTCATTAATGATCGCATTTTTTGGGTTCTTGAGTCCCAAATCTCCTTGTCAATGCACACAACCAAATATGTGCAATTAATTTTCGGCCGTAAAAAGGGCCAATTAATTTGCTGCATTGGGTGTCGGTTTCTGAACATGGGCCTCATTGCTACATAATTGGGCTGCCCTACCTCTTTCTATACTCTTTGTCGTTTAATCCCTATCTTCCCTTTGGGCTACCTTTAACATTGTCACTGTCCTTCCTATATTCTTACAATTATAAAAGGCACGCACTTACTAGTTCAAATTTTGGATTAGTTACGAACAAGAATTTCAAAATATAAATTTACATCTGTTCACGGGTATGGTGTTTATAACATGCCGTTGACTAAACAGTGTATCAATTTTTATTTTTTAGGGATAGCAACTTTTAAGAAATCAAATTTTAAATGAACTATTCTCTCAGTTCCCGCTCACTGCCACAGGGATGTCAGTGACTTTTGATAGTTATTTTTATAATGTATCAAAAGAATAATGTCAAATATTAAGAATTGAATTTCATCAATGTATGCTAGTTGTAACATACAGTATTTAAGTTTTCAATCATGTACTGTACGTATACTGAGCTATTTTTCACTCACATGAATTACTAAAAGAGTAATTGAGCATGTAACATAATCGCATAAAATCATTAGAAATAAATTGCCTTACTCTCATTCAAAATATTTTAAGGACTATAGGAAAATGAAAAAGTAAAATTTCTTTGTTTAAACACAATGTGGTCCCTCATATTTAGTGTAGAGGCTCCGCAATCAGTGTAATGTTGATACAATTGAGCAATCTTCTAAGCACTGAGCACCAAACAGCAAGCTGTATAGGTGGTACTGGGAGGGGACTTTTTTGGGGCCAAACATATTTTTCAAGAAATTAAAATTATCAAAGAAAATTAAAAACGAAGAAGAGAGGTTTAAAATTTTGAAGGTTTGTTGTCGCTTCTTCTGCCTGTTGAGCACGTCTGATTCTGGAAGGCAGAAAAGAAAAAAAAGAAACTGGTCAGGGCAGACAGACAGGCACGGTTCTATAATTCTAATTCTGTATTATATGTATCTTGACTCTGAAACAACTGACGAAAAAACCCACGACACTGCCTTTGGCTTCATGAATAAGGGCACTGCAAACCAGTAACTATGCACCTTCGCTGCACCCATATTTTCTTGTCTCTCTCTGTAAGGGGCTTTCCGTTTCACACCACACTCAAGAGGTTTGAAGTTTTTTACGTTGTCCCTACTATTGAATTGGAAATATATTTGATTTTGTTCCACCTTAGTTTAATGGTTAAGCAAGCAATAATATGAATTGAAAATACACGACATTTGTTTTATGCTTGAAAATATGATTTGTTTTTCTCTCTCTTCAAATACAGTAATTAATGAACAATATATGCATGCCTATTTAAAATTATAATCACAAACTCGAAACTTCGTATAGCTAGCCATGTCTAAAAGGAAAGAACCTAGGAATTAAAGTAGCGAATAATTGCCACAAAATTTACATGGAGAGATAATAATTTCTTGAATATCTTCCAACACTATGAGATTCTCTGTATCCTTCCACTTCATAAAACATACTGTATCTCCCTTCTTATGCTGGTAACTCTAGAAGCAGGGGAGAAGGTCTCAAGGAGTAGTGTCAGAATGTGTTCCCATTTTTCTACACTCCCCAGTAGTAGGTAAGACAACAAGTCCTTCCTTTGTCACAACTCTAGAATTTGCTGAATATATTTTACTTAGGATAGAGTGGATAACTGGAGTTAGAAAGTTATGATCTAGTTCATTCAAGTATTCTTAAACACATGCTAAATAATCCAAAGTACCAGTAATTAAAAAAATGGCAACGTCTTTATGATGTAATCAAACTTTTGCAACAATCAACGTGTTTAAGTCATTGTCTTTATTTGGATTTGAAATAGGCGAGACCACTATAGCCTAAAGGGAATAAAATTCTGCCTATCAATTTTTAGTCCAAAAATAAGACTCATGTTCCTAAAGAAAAAAGACTCGATCCCTGCAAAGTGATTTACATGTTGGATAAAACTTGCAGCACGGTGAATTTAGCCAATTAACGTGTTCAGTGATTACTGATTAGGAGAAAAGCAGCCATAAAATATAGAACAAGGGAGACACAAGTCAACAACCACCCGCTCCTTTGATCAAAAGCAAAAGCACAAAAACTTAAAAATTCCATTACAACAATGGGTATGAAAAAATATGAGTGAGAAACTGATTTTTGGTTTTGGAGGATGTGGGGCCCCGTTAGGAAGCAGAAAGTAACAAGGGCAACAAAGGAGCGTGTGAAGACAAAAGAGAACAAAAAAGCAAAGGAAGCCTATGCCCAAAACCGAAAGGGGAATTCCATCCATAATTCAAAAGAAAAAAAGCTAAAGAATCTTAATTTCATGGCTCCTCTCCTTCTATCATCTGTATAAAGAAAACTCTTCACTAAGGTCATTTCATTCATATCCAATCCAACTACAACATCGATCACATTCACACAGCAGCAGGTACATTCTGCTGTGTCCCTTATCAGCACCAAAGTACACAGCATAAAATCTATCTTATTTTCATACCATCAATGCTGCTAGGAAGCTCCATTTCCAACACCACCAAGAAGTTCTTTCAAAGGACTCTCGAGAACTTCAAGTCTTGTTTCTCTCCTGGTTACCAAAAGCTTCCCAAAACACCTCAACATAATCAATTCTCTTCTTCTGTGGCTGCGCCATGTGTCTTGGACGACATAGACATTAATAACAACCCATGTTACAAGGAATTGGAGAAGTTCTACAGTGACTTCACAAGGCAATGGGATTCAGAAAAGGAGAAGGGAAGGCCAAGAAGAAGCAAAAACAAAGGCCAAGAGGTACGTAATGAAAGCTTCGTTAGCTTAAACAATGCAAGAAGCCATGATCAGATTGAGAAAAGTGAGGAATGTGACAAGAACAAGAACAACATTGGCCTAACCCATCAGAGGGAGAAACAGAAATTGAATTATATGAAGGGTAGGAAGGGAAATGGAAATCGCATGGTAGAAAAGAAGCTTAGAGAATTGGAGATGTTGGACATGAGCGATGTGGATTATGTGCTGGACATTGAAGAGGTGCTTCATTACTACTCTCGACTCACTTGCCCAGTGTATCTTCAAATTGTGGATAAATTCTTCATGGAAATGTGCTCTGAGTTCTTTGGTGCTCCTTTGAGGCCTGTTGTTACACCTCGTACTCCTAGTATTAGAGTGAGGTCTTAGTCTTATAGGCTTGCCGTTGTCTTGTTTTTGCAATGTTTCTGTCCATGGATGGTGATGGATGTTTCGGTGTTTTTCTAAAATTTAAATTCATTGTTGTTCAATAATTATATAATTCGTTGATCAATCGTCAAAGGATCCACATGACATGCACTTAGATGTTAAAATTCAGAATGCATTTTGTTTGAGAAATTGCTGTACGTATTTCTTAAAGTGAAATATTAAAGACTTTTTATTAGCTAAATCTGCGGAAATGGAAGGCACTCGGGTCCCTCGAGGAAAGGCATAACAGGAAGGGCTTTTGCTTTATTTTCCACCATTATAAAGATAGATGCCTTTCACATCTAAACACATTAGCTGTAGGAGTCCGACCAGGTCCTATGTTGATTTTATATTTTCAAGAATGGGTTTGAGTTGTATTTTAGGCTTTTCTGATCTGATTTAATGTGCAGTATTATTTTTTCTAAAAATTAAATAATTTTATATCTATAATATTTTTTTACTTAATATTAATATTATTTATTTTGAAATGTATTATAAAATATACCTTAATTGTAATTATGCACTTTAAATTTATTTTCTTTGTAAGTTTACCTGCTTTTCAAATTTCATGCTAATCATTCACTTTAGTTTGCATCTTTATTTTCTTCTTCAACTGGTTATTTTTTCTCTAAGCTTCAAAATCATTTAACATTCATGTAAAAGCAATTGTTTCCTGTTATTCCCGAATTGTTTTCTATAGTTCCATTTTGCTTTCCCAATGACCATTCCACAAGTATTATGGGAAGTAAAAAAATAATTCTAAAAGTGTAGAAAAAAACACCCACTTGCAAATATACTTTTTTTTTCCAGAACTTTTACTGTTTATAGAGCCCGACATTTTATTATTTAATGTTAATGCTAATAAGAACCACTAGACCATAAAAAACTTTGCGATTTGCACTTCTTTTTTTACCCTTTACATCCCTAGTTATTTTTGAAAATACCTAAATCATTCTTCCCTTCACACTCCTCCCATTTTTAAAACCTTTTACCCTTTTATTCTTCCATTCTCATGCCCAATTTTACACCCCACCCCCATCTTCCTCATCACTCCATTGGTCTTTCATTACTCTTCCATTGCTTCTCCATGTGAGCTACTTATGAGGAGGAAGAAGATGTGGTTGGATGTGTAAAGAGTGAGATGGAGTGTGTGGGAGGAAGAAAAGGGAAAGGTTTTTAAAATGGGAGGTTTAGATTATGTATTTTTTAATTAAAAAAATCGAAGTGTGAAGAGTGGAAAGTTCAAAGGGGGTTATATAAGTAAGAGGGGATGTATAAATAACAATTGCCTCCAGAAAATAAAATGAGCCTCAACCCATTCAATCATTCCTTGTACACTTCAATTTCGGCCCAATACGCATAAGCGCTAACGTGTTTCACTTTTTTGGACGCAGCATGACTGACCTGAAGGTATCTGACAAGAAATATCTAAGCCAAGAACTCATTGCCCAAGAGCACTAAAATAATGTTTGGTAGAATGTATACATAAAGAGCATTATATATGTATGTTTAATTCTTACACTACCAAACAACTTTTAATAGTAATTGTATTTTAAAATTCATTATTAGAATGAAACTTATTGTCCTATAGATCATAGTTATAAAATTTATATTAATTCAAAATATTTTAAGATGTTATTGAAATTTGTGAAAATGATTGTGTATATATACTTTTGAAACCGTTTATTATCAAATTATTAATACTAAAATTTTACAATATTCATTGAAAATAAAAGAGGTTATCAATAATTCTAGGTTGAACTATTCACTTTATTCTTAATAGTTGTTTTTATTTAAAGTTTTAGTTTCTGTACGAAAAAATTGTAAGTTTTAGCTCCTAGGTACACGTGTATCTTTACCAACGTTCTAGTTCTTGCCACTAACATCAAAGACTTTCTAGCGGTACAAAGCTGATGGTGATAAATTGTTATAAAAAGCACTAAAAATCATCATTTTCTTATATAAAAACTAAAAACTTAATTAAAATGGAGATAACTAGCTATAGGAACCAACTGGAGAGTTTTAACCATAATACAATATTAAATTAAAGAAATATATTATCTATCAATGATATAAGAATTAATACGAATTGGTGTTGAAACCTCTCTCAAACTAATTAAATATTTTCGTTTTTCAGTGCTATTACAAAATATTCTCACCAGATAGATTAAAGGGAATTCTCCCTCTTAAAATGGAGAGATGATTTCTTGCACTTGGGCCATGATGTTAATAAATATAGCAGGAACCAACGCATGTGCTTTGGATATGGTCACATGGTTCAATTGTGAAGAATAGAAGGAAAAAGAAATGACACACTCACTCGAGGTTGGAACAAACGTCCAATAGTCTGAGAAAGTATGACACTTTTAAGTACAGATTCAAAGGTTCTCCACTACGTAAAGTGGATCCCATTTTGTCTACTATATTGATCAAGAAATGAACGGAAAGCCGGGTCAGGAATCCAAGTGACATATCAATGCCAATAATGATTTAATTAGGAAATTGTTCATATAAATGAGTGTGCTGTGTGTGCATCTGGCCTTATTCATAGGGTATAGAAGAGTCCACTGGTGATATCCATTGACATTCCAAGAATATGGGGTCAATGTCACTTGAATTCCACTTAGTTGGATGGACTCTACTCTTTCAATCAGAGAGGTAGGGAAATGAGGAGGTCACTATATTTAGCTGCTGTCTCTGTCAAATGGAAGAGCTAAGGGGCATGTCTTTAGGAATGGAAAATCCTTCATGGACATCTAATTATTAATTGGCATCTACAAAGAAAAATATAAATACAATAAGTAATATGATGCAATAACTAATAGGAATAGAGAGAAAACAATAAATGTTAAAAAGGTGAATTTTTTATATATATAAGAATTGGACACAAATATATAAAGAATTTATAATAATTCACATTTTGTTTAATTAATTTAGTTAGACCTCCTTATTACTTACTACTAAGTGTTTAATATATATAAATGTTTATGCATGTATCTTTATTCTTCAGTCACATCTATTATTCTAGCTAATTTGTGGATACATTCTAATTACCCTCATTTCCAAATTGATATCATTATTTGCTACTACGTACACATAGTACTAACATTAAAATATAGATGAGGCCTGCATGATAAATGGTTCCTTCCATTTCATCTGTTGAGAAGTTTCCCTGCCTGGCTACTTTTATTACACTACAATGAGAATCAAATGATGAGAAATTTAAGACACAACGGAAGATACATAATATTGTGAGCGCGCTGATGGGTATTGAATCTATGATGGGGTCGACTTAATTCAAAGCTGAACTCAATCCTCAAATGTTATATATCTTCATTGTAGGTAATTGATTTGACAAAATCTGTCACATTACATATAGCTAGAGCTATATAGGTTATACAGTGATTTTGTCATAACGTGAAAACCATGTGGCGAGAAAACCACATGATTTTTCAAATACATTAATTAACTTTTTACTGTTGATCTAATTTAGTTTGGCATGTCAGGCACTGATTTGCTCTATCTGCAGTAGTGGCTAGTTTGTTTTGTTTTGTCATGCTCTAGTCCTTACAGGTATTTTTTTTTTTTTTTGTTATGAGTGATAATAACAATTGAAGGCTCCTCAAGGTGAGGTAGAAAGAAAGAGAGGTTTCACCAAAGTGGAAATTAATTGTGACATCTCTGGTTTGGAATCCGGAGCATGTGGAGAGAGGATTGGTGTAATTAATGATTGAACATTACAAGTTGAAAGTGGTGGTCCATGTAAACCTACCATGACCCTCCTCAAGTGAAAGATCCAAGTGTTGATATATTTGGCAAGTACACCGCAAAAGTAACAAAGAATAGGATAGAACATCATTAATCTCACAAGTATTGGATTGCTATGTAGCAGTGTACAAATTCAACTAATATAAAGTCAACAATATGATTCAAAGAAGGATGAATAAATTAAAGAAAACAACAAAAGAAAAGCAAATCAAATTAAATCGAATAACAAAAAAACTTACAATAACAAATTATGGAATAAACATGTAATTTATTCCTATGTTATGAATTTGAGTTATCATTGCTTAGAGTAAGATAACTACTCTATGTATGTGCTTATCATGTAGTAATTTGTTTAATCATTTTGTGACACCTATTTTAAGCTATTAATGTATCAGTTTTTTAATATTTTTTTTCTCCTTAATTAGTTATATATTCAAATAAAGGGGATTTTATTTTCCTTAAATTTTTTAATTAGTGTAAATTTTTAAATCAACATTAGATTCAATGATGTTCTATCCTATT
>PYAF01004195.1:41949-59745 GCA_007407185.1 Glycine tomentella
ATTTTATTAAACGAACCAATGTTTTCTTCAATACAACACACACACACAATTTTTTTAAAAAAAAAATTATAACTGAAAAGAAAAATAAAATAAGTAAAACGTTAATAATCTAAATAAATTTATATTAAAAATATTGGTAAATTGTAATTTTTATCACAATAATATAGATATTTATATGTTTTTATGTAAAATATTTAATTCATATATGATAAATTTTTACTCTGTAGATAACTATTAGTAAAATTTTACGTGAATATTAATATGCTTTGATGTGAAATATTTATTTTTGTTTGATATATTTTTATTCAAAGTTACCTTTTATGTTGACATTTATTTTTAATTAGGAGAAAACAGATACTTAGCGTCTAGCTGTTTTTTGATGTTTTTTTAAATAAAATAATGATAATAAAAGTTAATGAGAAGTTTGTGAAAATAATTAACTTTTATATATATATATATATATATAAATGTATTTATAGAGATAAAATAAGTATAAAAATGTGTAAAAAAAAAAAACTCAATTTTGATATGTTGTATGTTATATAAAAGCAAAGATAATTCCATATAATCTCATTCAGATATTCACTTTTAATAACATATAGGCAGCTTACGGGACTAGCTGCAAACTGCAAAACAATTGCTCTCTAATAATACCCTAAATACGTACACATATAGTACTCCTCTCTTCTGACGAGTCGTCATGATCACGCTCACACGCACTCCCCTCCAGCCTGCATGACTTGCCCTTTTCATCTACGTAATAAAGTTATCGTTTCTATCCCAACCTTCTCCTCCATTGAGATAGCTGTTGTGCACATAACGAGCAAATATATATATATATATATATATATATATATATATATATATATATGATATATCTCTTCCTCTAGCCACTAGCCGGGACCGCATCGTTAATTTTCAACTTTACTTTGCTTTTACAATTATGGATAAAAAAGGAAAACAATTTCCATGATTTGGAAGGACAAACCTGCATGTCTTATGGCCTAGTTATAATATAGCCACACACAAGAAATTAACAAAGCTCGTGTCTATAATTGCATGCTTAAGCCGCCAGATCTCTAACTATCTCAAATGAGGCAATCATTGTATGTGACATCCATGAAAGTAACCTTACGTCCCAAAGCTTCTCATTCTCAGTACGTGTCAGACTTCAATTTGTAAACCGCTATGTCCACACTTATCTCTCACTTTCTTGTTCTTGTACATGATCAAACCAAATTCAGATGGGCATTTTCTTTTCTTTAATTTATATATATATATATATATATATATATATGTTGGATATTCCGTTCCAACGCTATTGGGCCCAAATCCCAAGGCATTGACCTGACCCATTTCCATTTAGGGTAAATCCCTAAATGAAGTGTCTCCCTATAAATACCCTCATTATGAGAGGAGACAGTAGACTGAGAGTGACGAAGAATCTCCAGAAAGGCTGACGCAAGGTGCAGCGCCAGAGTGACTGAGCGAAAACAGAGAGTGAGTGTTTCTCCGGTGCTAGACCGTCGAGAGTGTGTCTCCGAGAGCTGTGAGCTGCTTGTTGAGAGTTTTCACTTCTGTTGTAAGCGAGGCTGAGAGAGAGGCTCCGACAGGTGGCCGTTGAGCATTTTGTAACCATTATTTTCAGATAGTGGACTGTTTCTGGACTTGGTCCCGTGGATTTTTGTCTCTTGGAGGTTTTTCTCTCACGTTAAGCTATTTTGTGTGTTGATTCTCTCCCTATTTCTTCTCTCATTTGCTATTGTTATTTCCGCTGCGTGTTTTACTGTGTTCGTTTGCTGAGGGTTGAGTCATGTGACTCCCCAGTGTTACGGTTGGTTGAGGAAGCTCCCAGCCGAGAAGAACAAGTGCGAGCCGGGTACGCGGAAGCCGGGTACATGAGGTGCCGAGTACGCGAGTATCCGAGCCGAGGAGGATTGTGGTGCCGAGCCTAGTACGCGGTGTCGGGTAGCAAATTCCACAACAATATATATATATATATATATATATATATATATATATATATATATATAATAACATGTGCAGCGGGTGATCGAGTTTTTACTTTTTGTCCGTCCAAACTTTAATGTGTGGGTTTGTTGAGGGCTAGAAAAATGCTAGATATATAGAGATCTAGAGATTAATTAAAAAATTAAAGATATTGTTAAGATAAACTCTTAAGAATATAGACACGTGAGAAAGACTTTTCTCACTAGGGTTAATTCGTTCATTGATGAAAGTTTGAATAGTTTGTACAAAATTTTACATCCAAATCTCATTATTATTATTATTATTATTATTTTTATTATTATTATAAACAAAGAAAATAGATGTTAGAAAGAAAAAGAAATAAATAAGTTATTTATTTCTGATACAATACATATTTTTTTAATAAAAGTTTATATTCCTGTACTTTCTTAACATTATTTTAAAGACTGTTGTAGTGTAAGAAAACAGAAAAAAATAATAAAAGCTTTTTAACGTTTGTAAGCAGAATGGACACCTTATTTTTCATCATTCTCAGCATTTTCTTTTAATTATTATCGAGTGTTTCTTTTGCGGCAAGCCACTTAAATCTGCAGTCTGCAGATATCATTGTCTCGTAAAAATTAATTAGACAAATTTATAGTTTCTAACTTAATACGCGCGCAAGATCTATGATCTTACATTTATGCAGTCGGCGATAAATTAGGGCTTACCTTATGGTCGTCCTACAAACACATCCTCCTAATTTGAGGTGAGATCATATGTTTAAGCTTCAAATGTTTGTCTTCCTCCGCAAAATAATTAGGTACTTAAAGCAAGAAGAAGTAACAGCGAGTCTAACCGCCCAAATTAGTGACCCTCATTGTCAGTGGTCATGCGTTGCTTCATCTAAACTAATGGCAAATGGTCCTGCAGAAAGATATAGGATACCCAATTATACGGTTATTACAATAAATCTTTTTGGACCACAAATACACATGGTCCAGATTTTTAACCGTATATATGTGCACCATGCATGCGTATACCTGCACTCCAGAATGCAAAGCTAGCTAATCATGTCGTAGTTATTTTCCTGAGGTATCACGTGCGATCTGGACCATATTGGTATGTAGTATTCTAGATTACTACCGTAGGGCAAATCCTTCAACGTTTTAGGTGACGGTTGAGGCTCATGTAGCAGTCAATATGGTTTTAAATAACGCGCAAATGCAATTGTAATTACTACCCCAATTGTCAAGATATTTTAATTCACCCCAATGTAATTGCAACTGAAATTGCGGTCTTATTAGTCATATTTTTCCGCAATTATCTGTAATATAAAGATTTTGACTTACCACATCATAATCCTAACCATGACCACAATTTAAAACTATGAGCCAACTAAAAGCTTAATTTCTCCTTTATTCCCATGGAGGAGGACTATGGTCCTTTTTTTTTATAATCATGGTATTAATATGAAGTAATCGTGCTGAAAGTGATGACTAATCTTTTGCAAGGACCTAGAGCACAAACAAGGTAGGTATTTTCCTGTCAGCATGATTTATTTCATAATCAAGGGTCAACTGTGATTCAAACCTTAAACCAATTAATTAAGAAACACAAATCGCTTCACTTGTATCAACCGTTGTTGGTATGATCCTTAGTCTATTATTAGAACATATGGAAATTTTCATTTAGCTATGTTTGTACATTTAAGAAAATTTTTCATAACTCAGACAAATTCTAACTTAAGCTGGGTGTCTTATTGCAAGTAGTAGTGGAAATAAGTCAGACCAGATCAAACTTTGGTGGGCCTGAGCCTAGCTACATCATAATTATTAAGTCTGAGTCTGACCTATTTACTTAATACAAACTTTTTTTTAAACCTTAGTCTGACTTGTTTAAAAGCCTAACCTGACCTAAAAGTATACAGGGCTAACTAGACCAACGAGCCTAAACATACCAATAAGCCTAAATGGATGTATATATTATTATTAATTTATTATATAAATAGATCAGTATGTCAGGTTTAATTGTCTTTTTTTAAAGCTTAAAGTATGACATTTTTAATTAAAAAGACTTTTTAAAACGCCTAAGTCTAACCTTTATAATAAACAGGTCTTTCACGGGCTAAGCCATAAACCTCCGACGAATCATCTAATCTATTTTCACTCCTAATTGCAAGTACTCCTATTAAGAGTGGGAGAAAATATGTTAGTCGACCAAGTAGAAGACCAAAAAGAGAAGTAGTTCGTGAGAAAATCATTTGAAAGTACTTCAATATTCAAAAATTGGTAAAAACACATAGGTTTAAGCAAAATTACCTTAAAAAAATATTTGTCATCTATTAAAAAAAATAAAAAAAGTTGTAAGCAGTGTACTACATAGGCTCAAAAACTCAAAAAGAGAAGAAATGGCAACATTATCTTAAACGTTTGCATTATCTATATTCGTCTATTATAAGTTATTGTAGAAGTGACGAATAATGATTTGGTAAAGTGATAGCTCAAAAAGAAGATCAAGCTTGGGTGTAGGGGCCTAAGGAATGAAGGGGGCGTTATTAAATGTAGTGAAGGGGATGTGATTATGAAATCTAATGGGTCAGGCAATAATTAGTACTTGATTAGTAGGCCACTCCGCACACTTCTGGTCCTGGCCTGGATTATATATACCATCAGAAAAAAGAAAAATAAAAAACTTGATGCTGATGTTCTTTCTGCAGGTTTGAGATTTGGGATTTTAGAGTGGTCACCACTCACCGGTGCATATTCGATCGTCTTCATACACGACCATTCTTATGTGTTCACCAACACAATTCGGTCGGAATAGCACACACCAAAAATGTATCTTAAAAACCCTAACCAACACTCTACGTTAATAACTATATTTATCATTTTCGATGATAGTCCAGTCAGTTGAGCTGTTGAGGTATATCTCTTTGTAGCAATAACTTCTACTAGGCACGGACCCTCTCTTTCTTATTCAGTAATTTGATCTTCTCTGTATTACATAAATATCCGGGTTAATTAAGTTGCACGAATTGTTTTTTATAAGCAATTTTTTATTTTACATCTATAGCCACATTTTTTAATTTATTTTATAAATATTAATCCACAGTACATATTTAAATTAGCTTACTTAACAAATTATAATTAAAGTTTATTTTTTTTTATAGAAACATCCGCTTATTCAATAAGCTGATAGACGATAAGCACTTATTCAATAGCCACTTAATTAAAGTATTTACTCAAATTAATACACCAATAATAAAGTTGTATATCTAAATACATCCTATTATAGAAATTGAAATCTAATCAAATCAAATCTGATAAACATTGACTTCAAATGATATATATGTCATAGACCAACTAGACTGTAACTTGAAACGAATTTTATATATATATATATATATATATATATATATATATATATATATATATATATATCATAGTTTGAACTTAATTGCTACTAATCTTCTATGCATCGAAAATTCAAAATCAGTCTTGCAACTATGTTGAAGTACGTTAAACGATTCCATCTATACACGAAAAAATATGCAACGTAAGTCTCCTAGTACTGTTCGTTCATCTTCTAGTCGAAAACTTTGAATTGTTCTCTCAAATTGTCGCTACAACTTTAACTCTTCATCATTGAATTCAACGTACGTTTAAGTACATTCATGTGCACTGGACTCCAATTTTCAACCTTGACATCTCAATCATTTATTAAATCAAATCCATCCAGGCATCCACCCATCCAAGTAAGTGTTGGCACAGGGCCAGGTTGAATCAAATTGTGGTACATGGATTTTGTGGAATTTTAAGAGCAAGAGCATGAGCAATGGTTGTCCGAGTTCCTAATTTCTAATGGAAAAGACATGACAATGAGGCATTGAAGATAACATATATAGGCCTAAGTTTTATAGATAAACCAGAGGGCAACTTTCATCTTCGCGGAAATTGGGACCTTTTCAAAGTCTTAACAAACCAACTTTTCTTTTGATACCGTTGGATTTTTCTTTCTTAGAAGGGCTTTTTCTCAATGTTTTATATCAGAATAAGAAATGTTATGGTCCCCTGCCCAGCTGCTTCACGGAAGTTACAACATAGGTGATTGTTTTGGTATATTTTGAGAGGGTATCAGTACATTTTCATCCGAAACTAATAAAAAATTAATTATCCATGAATTAAGCTTGCATAATAAATGAATTAGAATTTAATTTCATTACACTTTATAGTTGCGAAAAATTCTATGGAGGTTCAATTCAACTTGTTTTAAAATTTAATATTAAACATAAAAATATACAATTGAAAATAGAATATAAGAAACAAAAGTAATCCTACAAATCATTTAACAAATAAAAAATAACAAATTCGTTAGCAATAAAGTCATATTATTAGTTAGATATTACCTATAAAGTTCATGCTACAAGTACATAAGTTTATAATTGATTAATCATCTAAAACAAGGTATCGGCGGTACCCTTTAAAGTATGCCAATACAATAAAATTTTCCAAATAAATATATATAGAATAAATTAAATTTTTGCTCCGTATAATATATAGGGTATTTTGTTTTGTTCTTCTTATTATTATTTGTGCAATTTCTTTTGTTTCATTTTAGTCTCTGGTATTAGTGCCCCAGTATCTATATATACATAAAATTAAAAACTATTGATATGCGCCTTTTTATATTAGAAGGTTTCATTTTATTGCCTGTTATTTAGAAAATATCATATTTGTTTTCCAATATTTAGTAACCTCCTTATAAAGTTATAAAATTTTGATATACGTTTCTTTTATATATTACAATATATATTTTTAGTTCTTATTACTTAATTAGAAAACAATCAAAGAATTAAGTCTATTTTCTAATCTGTATTAGTCATGTCATTAGTTAATAAAAACAAGAATAAAAAAAAGATCAAAACACAAGAAATTGTTTTTAAGAAATCAAATAAAAACAAATATATATTATAAGAATTAAAGAATTATTTATGTCACAAATATTAATAGAGAAAGAAAAGCATATAATATAAGAATGAAAAAAAAATCATTTTGACTATATAATCAAAATGCATAACTTACTAGGATCCGCCTAATGGTAAAAAGTTGGATAGATGCATAAAAACTTGTTTAATTGTCATTATCAACCTAGTGCTGAAAAAGAAATACATAATTATTGTTACAGTCAAGTTAAAAAAATTGACCTTCTCGTTGAAGAAAATTAATCATAATTAATTATACAATTTTAATAACAAAATAAGATTATTTCACTTATATTTAATGTAATAGTTATTTTAAATGTAGGATTAAGATTAGTTCTTATGATATTCTCATTTAATAATTTATATATTGATATTATTTGAATATCTGAGATTAATAATTTATAGAACTAAAGTCAAATTGATACACATGCATCCGGCAGTATATGGAAAACCAACGGAAGCTAGCTAGCTGCCCGTCTCCTCAAACATTCAACGAGGTAGCTAGCTGAGTAGATATGGCAACATACATTGTACAAATCAATCAATCAATGGTATGTTAATTTTAGGAACTACTTTTTTTTAGAATAGTCAAGGTTAATATATATGAAAGTCCTTTAATTAACATGGACTAATTAAGGTCCTAGATGATGTTAGAGATACATGGTTTGATTAGTTAGAACTTAGAAGTAATAATAAGTAGTAGTTGTCTGACGACTCTCATGCCACTGGAAGCATTTTTTTATTTTTTCATAAAGGTCCTATTGTAGTGATGAACACAATGGATAAATTGCATGAGGGCAAGGATAAGTGAAAATTAATGGATCAACCTTAAGTTCGGACAAAGTCTGTAGGATTAATTGGATGGTGAGATGTTTAGGAGGAGCATCATCGATCGACAAGCAAAATAAAGTAGTTGACTGTTGAGTTAATATGTACGTGGGTTAACTCTATCTGTATTATCGTTCATCGATCAGGACAAATAATGATAAATTAACTTACATTTTTGTTAATCTTTTAGTGATTAATTCTGCATGTGTAATGCTATTTAAATGGCAAGTCGTGTGAAAAGCGGGCTGAACTATTGAGAAACTAAGTCAGCACAAGGATTTTATTGCAACAAAGAAGGCTTTATGTTGTAATTTTGATTCATCACTTGAGTTCTTATTCCTCACACTCTACTACTTGAGTTCTTCGTGTTGTAACTTTGATGGGCTCCCCTTTTCACTCTCTTATGTCGTCTTCATAACCTAATCACTCGATAATCATTAGATGCAAAAAAATAAAAATTCAACTGATCTTAGCAATTTGTTTGGTTTCCATAATTCATTTTAATTTATGGCTAAAATATTCAGTGGTGCTTTAATTTTATTTAGATTGTAATTTAATTTCTTATTTAATTATTAAAAGTTGTAACTTTATTTTAGATTATAACTTGATCTATTATTAAAAGCTGTAAAAGAACGTGAATTTTTATAGATTATCCTACCATTATTTATTTATTTATGTATTATTATTACCCACAGTCGATCGACGAAAAATTGGTCAAATTTAATCATCCAACAATAGCACCTTTCCAATTGAAAACTCGCCAAATTGCTTAATCTAAAAGCTTCCTTGGGCACTTTTTTTTTTTTTTTTTTCCAACTTAAATCTGCCAAACTCAATTTCCGTTTGATATCTTGGTCGAAAACTTGAATGCTAGGCCCTAAAGATGCCCCAAAGAGACACCTCATCAGCTACAAACCTCCGTCCATGTCACCACATCAATCGCCCACCACCGTCCACCGCCAAGTCTAATCACAATCCAGTTGAGTTTGGTTTAAGATAATATCTTGTACAGTCAGTGTACATACGAATGTAGGAAACATGTACAGTCAGTGTTATACGGTGAATTAATAAAAGGAAATATTTTAGTATAATTTTAAGATAATTTTTTATTAAAATTAATAACTTTACTATCCATAACTATTTATAATTGAATAATGATATAAAAGAATTAAACTATCAATGCATATTATCAATTCATTTTTTAAAAATAAAAATATATAAATTAAGAAAAGTAAAATCCATAAATCGACAAAGTGATAAACTTCTCTTACGTTCACATTTTATATATAAAAAAATAATTTATTTAATAAAAAAGTTATATTTGAATTATTTTGTATATAAAATTTTCTTGTTTTAAGTAATAATAATATATAATAAGTAAGATTAGTCTTTGATTTGATATGTGAGTGAAAATACATCCATATTCTTTGGATAAAAAGTGTAATGTTTGAATGAAACATGATCTAAATATAATTACTGCTTAATTCAAGCACAAAAGATTCCGTTGTATATCCTAAAGCGCATCAACTCCTACACACGCGTGGTATTTGCAGCTTTCCAAAAGTGTTCAATATCTTCTGCAATCCTCTTTGAATCAATAGATGCACCAAGAAGGCCACGTTTAGTGAAACCCACGGCATAGAGTCCATTTTCACCTTTCCATCCATTTGGGAAAGCTTTCCTGGGTAATCCATCCTTCTCACAAAACATGTCGCTGCCCTGGTGACCAAAAATATTCAAAAGCCCATCATTATATGTTTAATTGTATTTCATTAACTTCAATGATTACATTAAGTATATATAAGTGCCAATACTAAGACAATTAGCCAAAAGGCCCAAATTAAATTAGCAAGGAAGCACCTTCAACCAAGTGGGTACATTGCTTTTGTAACCAGTTGCCATAATGATGACATCGAAATTCTCTGTTTTTCCATCTACAAACTCCACCTTATGCTTTGCTAGTTGTTTAATTCCGCGGCAAACCTATACATATTAGACAATATAATGTTGGAAACAATAAAGAAAAAAGTCTTTTCTTTTGCTTCTTTTAAATCTCCACCTTAAAGCAAAAGGCAAACTTGTTTGATTATGACAACAATCAGAATACGATGAAAGTTTGGATTTGATTGGGATAGGAAGAATAATCCAACCTTAATTTTTCCACTTTTTATGTGAGCAAGTGTGCCGACATCCAAAACTGGGGTCTTGCCGCACAAGTTCTTGAGCTCTAGAGGGCCAATTTTGGGACGATTAAGTCCAAATTGAGCTGTGTCCCCGAGAATGAGATGTGACATCAGAAGTAAAAATTTGTCCACGAGACGCATGGGGAACCACTTGAGCAAGCTCATAGATAAACCAAATGTTGATTTCCCAAACATTTGCTGAGGCAAGATATGCACCTACAGTAAAAAGAAAATATCACGTTTAAATTAAAGATCATAAAAGTTGCTTAATAAACTTCTAGGAAAATTAGTGACCCTCATCTTTTGATGCTTCCGGAGATTCCCGTAACCATAGAAAAAGGTTCGATTCGATGAGAGAAAAGAACATACTATCAATATCAAAGGTTTGGGTTGCTGACGTTGTTTGCGCATGCGAACTATTGAGGACCATGACAAAAACATTTTTGAGAGATCTTTAGTTTAAGATAAAACATTTTTAAAGAGTGTCTTTATTTAGAGTTAATATTTGAGTTAAATTTTTAAAATAATTAAATTAGTTTTCGCAAATATTCAATTTCTGTCATACTAATTCTTTAATATTGAAAATGACGTTTGGGGGGTTTGTATTTGGCCCTCATAATAATTCACGAGACTAAGTTGAATAACAGAATACATATTGAAATCAAACTTCACCAACAAAATACACATTTAAAAACTTTAGGCGTGGTCACCGGTCATTATAGTTAAGGATTTGTTTCGTAAAGTGAAAAAAAAAATAATAAGATAAATTTTTTAAATTAAATAAAGTATAAAAATATGAATTTTATATTATTTTACTGTTTATTTTCTTTTTATTTTTCACTCTTTTCTCTACAAACACACCTTAAAATTCAATACTATACATCTTTCAGAACCTAGTTTCATATCATGAATATTGACTCCATAATGCACGTAATATATTAGCAGACTCTGTACACGTCACTGTTTCCAGCTGAACGAGGGTCTTACAACGATTTGGACCGGAACACATTTAAACTGGATTTAAGAGGATCAGTCAACTGAAAGTAAGAGCAACACCCACATGCTTTCTAATGTGTATATATAGAAACAACAACTAATGAGTAAATAGAGGTATAAAAGTGTTCATATTTTTATCCAATTACAAATTGTTATGATTAGTTTATTAACTTTAACGGTAACCGATTGATTGGTAGTATATAGAGTAACAATAATTATAAGATCATATGTTTAAAGTGTACTCACCGTATCTCTAACCACAAGGGATGGGCGAGCATCATGGTTGCATAAATCTAAGCAGACTTCCATGCCTGAATTCCCACATCCAACAACCAAAACATTCTTCCCACAAAACATACCACCACTCTTATATGAGCTGGTGTGTAAGATAGGCCCTTCAAACTCACTCATTCCTTCAATTTGAGGCACAACCTCTTCAGCATTCTCTCCAGTGGCTACTATCAGCCACTGACAAACATATTCTGTCTCCTCCTTTTTTAAACCTTGAGTCTTCACCCTCCAGTACCCACATCCATGATCAAAATTGGCACTCATCACTGTCTTTCTTAAAGCTGGTTTTATATCAAAATGGTCAGCATAGGCTTTGAGATAGGCCAAGAATTGCTGTTTGGTTGGATAAGAGGGAAAGTTTTGTGGGAAAGGCATTAGAGGGAGTTGGCAGAATTGCTTAGGGAGATGAAGGCACAGCCGGTCATAAGTCTTGAGCTGCCACATTGAAGCTAAGCAATCAGCTCTTTCAAGGATTAAGCTTGGAATGCCTTTCTGTTTAAGACATGCTGCTGCAGCAAGCCCTGATGGACCAGCACCCACTATCACTGGTCCTGCCACACTTAGTGGCCTTGTCATTTTACCCATCTTTACTTCAACACAATCATGGACACTTTTTCCTTCCACTTCCTTCAAGTACTCCATGTAAAGCATCAAAGGGGGAAGGAGTTATAATTTCAAGAATTTCAAGCCTGAATAAAGCTTCAAGAGGTGCACAAGGTCATGACAAAGTGAAACCATTAAATCAAGATTTTAAATTGCAATCACTAATGGTTTCATAACCATCCTTGATATAGTGAATAAATGCAACCACAATTGTGGTCAAGTTGTGGTCACACAGACCCCAGAAACCTTGATGTTGTGGCCAAAATTGCGGTGGCGGAATGCTTTTCAAAACTTTGCGTAAAATAAAACCATGATAGTACTTTGAGTGAAGTTGAAACAGATGAGATACAGTATGGTTTGATTGATCTGAAGATCAAATCAACAAGGTTTGTAAGGGTATGATTCGCTTCAATAAGCCGAGGCTGACAAGAAGTTTGGTTTAGTTGAATGGATGAGAAAGCAGGAAGCAACAAAGTCGCAGGGCATAAACAGAAACTAATAGACAGCAAGTTAAAGGGATTTTGTATTGGGATGGAATCGATGTATACATGTGTGTATGTATATATATTTGAATTGGTGACTGCTGATGAGTGCTAAATGAGTTTGGTTTATAAATTATAAGTGGGACAACTCCACGTTATGATAACTAACATTAACAACAAACAAACTTTCATCACCCAAACAACCAATACACGACACATATTACTTATCAAAAAATACACAACACATATTGGGAGTGGGCAAAAGTTCGGCATTATTATGTAGAAACAGCGATTCTCTAGGCACTATAGCAAAGTCATATTTGTTCAGTGGGAAGTTGTACAAACTCTTTTTTATTTTCACCTTTTCTCATATACTCCATTACTTGGCCTGTCATCAATTTCAAACTCCTCTCCTCTTAAAAAAATCACTTCCAAACTTCTTGCTATCGTCTCTTTTATTTACTCCTCTGATATGGCATTTACATATATGCAACTCCATATTCTTAATTAAGCGAAAATATATTTAAATACCCAAATGTCTTTTGACACCTAAAGATTAAAAAAAGAGAGAGAAATATAGATATAATAAGTGATATAATGTAATAGGAAGATAAAAATAGATAGAAATGAGAGATATAAATAAGATATTTAAGATATTGAGGGATTTAAATATTATCATTGTCACAACGGGTCACGATGAGATGGTGTAAAAAAAAAATGGAATCATCACCAATATTTTATTTTGAGAGAAAAATATTGGACAATCTTTTTCAAAATGATATTTGAAATCAAAGATAGAGGAGTCGATTACCTGTAAGGAAAGTGTTAATATCCTACAACATTCATTAAAGAAAATTGTACGTTTTAATTATTTGCGCAAAATCGTGTAACTTTATAAATATTTACTTTACCCCAAAATATATCTTTTGATTTTTATTACTTTTATAGAAATAACACTTTTATTTATTAAAAAAAAAACTCTATGCATAAAAGCTTTAGATAACAAATGTTTATTATATGAACTTTTATGATTTCTGTAACATAAAAGGTAGAATTGTTAGTCAATTAATATCACAAACCATTGCACGAGTTAAAAATATTTTTATTTTATTTAAAATATCATAAAAATAATTTTCTTAAAAATATTATTAAAAGAAGATAAATCTATGCCCAAATATTAGATAGCAAATGACTATTGTATACTTTTTATAATTGAAGCAACATCAAAAAGTAGAATCGTTACTTAATTAATGTCATAAACCATTGCATGAGTTAATTAAAAAACTATAATAATAAATAAAAAAGTAAAAATCCTTTTTAAGAGATAAAAAGAAAAAGATTAAAAAAAATCTCTATCTTACTATTGTTAATAAAGAAAATAAAAATAGGAAGGGAAATATGCTCACTGTCCCTGTACAATCAGGTACCACTCTTTCAATTATAAAATATAATTAAACTGGGCTTGATAACTTCATGTTCTATGTTAGAAGATCCTCCCATAGGCCAAGAAAATTTACAGGGAACTAAATGTAATGCAATGACATGATGCATGATGACATGAGAACATGATAGACTAATTTGATGTTGTAAAATGGTACGAGACACTAAATCCCATTGGACCAAACTTGTCTCTTTTGCTTCCAGTTTCTTAAAAAGATTTATGATCCTTATTCCCTATGATAGTGTCACACGTCCCAAGATTCATGGATGAGTAGAACTTTAACTTGACGCTTTTGTCTTAAGTGAGACATGGGGTTAATGGTATGTTGTTGTAAGCTTTTGTTAGTAAATGTAACGTCAGCTTGCTCGATGCGCTTTGAGAACTCGTTGAGCATATCATGACTTTCCAAAGCTTATCAAAGTATTTGTAATGCTCTTTATTTAAAATGTTTGACATGTATTTCCTTTCGGCATATTCTTATAAAAATGCAAACTAATAAAGGGAAACAAATGATTTTATTCAAGATAATGTGAAACAGTTACAAGGATAATACAACAAAGAAAAGAAAAAAATGATATGTACAACAGATTCAGAGAATGACAACATAAGTGGATGACTTTGCTGCTAGAGTGACGCTTTTGAGATGTTAATGTTAGTATCACATGTTAGTAACTTTGAATACTCGACAATAGACTTCAAAGAAAAATGATTTTTAACACACATTTACCTCCACGTCTTCCTTCTCAATATGCTCCTTTCAACTTGGTTTGCCTAGATCGCCCTCTCATGTTTTCAACTTAGATTTGTTTTTTTGTTTTTTTAGCTCTAACTTTTGCTTAGATTGCCTATATTAAAATTAGAATATCCTAGAGCGTAAGGCTCTTACTTTTTTTATTCTCTCAATTAAACATCCTTTATATATATTAGGAGAAAAGAGACACTTTGTATCTCTATTTTTTTTTTTTAAAAAAAAAAAGAGAGAGAGATTATGAAATTTAATTTAATAATTGTGTATTTTATAGTGTAAGTTAAGGAGTAAAATAGTTAAAAATTATGGAGATGAAAAGTAGGCATCACCATTATAATTGTTATAGATTATAAATAATAAATTAGATAATTTAAAAGTTCTTTAATCAAGTAGTTAAAGATTCGAATCCTGATTAATCTTTAAGCATAAAATAAATTATGTTATGTATGATCTCAGATGATGATTAATCACTACTTTCAACATAGAGTATTTCATATCATTATCATCATCTTAAAAAAAATATAATACCTATATTGAATTGGAGCACTTTTAGAAACTATTTTTCACCGAGAATGTCTTAAGAATTTTTCTTAGCCTCTTGTACTTTCAATTTATCATATTTTTTTAAAAATATCAATATTTCAAAATAACCTTGTATGATAATATAAATTTTTTTATCACAAATCCAAAATATATTTTTGACATAAAATTTATATGTTTATATATATATATATATATTATGAATCTTAAATTATATATGTTTCAATCAACCTTATAACTCAGTTTAAAATTTCCTTTTTTTTTGTCAAAAATTTAAAATTGTGACATTATTATGATTAATTTTAATAATTCCTTTCCACTGTTATAAAAAAATCAGTAAATAACATATCCAAAAAATAAAAGAAGGAACGAAATAAAAATAAAAGAAACAAGAAGAAAAACGAGAAGGAAAAAAATCGACTACCTGAATCTATTGTTTTAGGTTAGAGCACATGTACGAGCTGAATCTCGCGCAAGGAATGAATCACCATTCACCAAAGGATCTGTGGGCTCTTTCGTTAATGAAACTGGGCCTCAGTACAAAAATTGGAGGCAATTGCTATTTCTAGTTCCCCTTACTATTAATACACTTCCATTTTTTTTTTATTTTTCAACAATACCCTAAAATTTTACACTCCCTCTTATTTATCAATGCCTAACCTAATGGGAAAGTCCAGATTTGTTTCTCCGTCCGTCACTGAATCAAATGCATGTAGCGGGACTCCTAGTCCTAGATGTAACTCAACAACTACGGAACTACAATACCTGTTCAATAAATGAGTTTTTTTTATTGGATTGTGATTGTCTTAAATTATAAATTTTAAAGGTGGGTGACAAGGACTAAGGTAACTTGTAATATAATAGAATGATTAGAGAATTAGACTTCATTTTTAAAAATAATGTACTTTCAGTGTTTAAAAACTAAAAATAGGTAAAGGATGCCTTGTGATTTTTTATTTTTAATATTTTTGTGATATATATAATGTTAATATATAAATTATTTAGTTAGATATTAATTTTTAAATACAAAATGATTCTTATTTTCTTTAATTTCTAAAATGAGACAACATTTTATGCGTATTCATGCAGTAAATAGTTTTAAATTGTGTAAGCATATATCAACATAAATATCCAAATACAAATAATTTATTATAATTCAAATACTTATAAAAAAAATTCCTATACAGTATAAGCTTTTTAAAAATATATTAATTAAACTTTTTTTTCAAACAGGCCTAATACTACCGGTAGAGGCGGCCAAACGAGTGGAATTTTTTTAAAAAAATTACCATTTGGAGGTAAATTTTAAATTATTACCCCTTTCGAGATAAGTCGTAACTACTATTATAATTTTTTAATTAAAAATTATAACATTTGTTATGATCTTTTTATACATTAAAGTCATAAAAAATTTATAATTTCAATTTTTTTAAATACCATTTTAAAGTTGTAAGAGATTTTTCTTCCGACTTTAATGTCGTAAAGGAAATTTTTTTTATTTATTATGATTTATGACTTCAATTTTTTAAAAATTATAAATTATTTTTTATTTTAATTATTTAATGAATTAATATTTTTTTATTTTATTTAATATTTTTATATTATTTTATTTAATATATTTTATATTTTTCACTATTGCTAATGATTATTATTTATTTTGTAAATCAAAATAATAATTCAAAATCTAAAAAAAAATATTAAAATATACTACATATTTATTTAATAAAAACATTAAACTATTTTGTTACTAATATTAATAAAAAATATTAACTTATAATTTATTATTATTTTTAAAAATAAATAACTTTTTCAATTATCATTAAGTAAATTAATGATTTTATATATTAGTATTAATTAATTTTATTTAATAAATTATTTTAATATTAACAACAGAAAATAATTTAATAGCAAAAATAGTTGTTAAAATAAAAATAACATAATACATTAACATGAATAATATAAATTAAACATACGTATAAAATTAAAAAGTAAAAATAATGTTAGTCATCAACTTACTTATAGGGTAATTATTATGATTATGTCATTTATTTATACATAATGAATATTTCTTAGATTTATTTAGAATTTGTTTATCCATCTCATTATGGATATGATTATGCCTTCCTTTCTAGATGTGTGTTGTTGCTTGAAGGATCAGACGTAAAATCAATAACATCAACATCAACAACACATTTAACCTAAGTTAATTGGGTCGGTGGTAGATGGACCTAATGATAAATCATAAATGAGATAGAAAGAGAATGGGAGAGGGGAAGAAAAAAGTAAAAATAAGATAAAAGAAAGAAAAAATGGTGAAAGGAATGAGGGAGAAAAGAAAGGGAAAAAAATAAAACAAGGGAATGACTAGACATAGAATTACTAATAAGTTTAACCCTCCACCAAACTTATAACTTTTCTCTACTCTAAATATTAACCTAAATATTGAGGTTATTTATCTTTGCTTCCAAGGGAATAAAACTGATAAACTTTGTAAATATTTTTGTCAAAAAAATATTTAATATATTTTAATATTTTTATTTAAATTTAAGTCTTTTACATTATTTTTTAAATTTACAAAACAGATAATAATTCTTAACCATAATAAAATATAATAAAATATTAAATAAAATGATATACAAAATACTAAATAAAATCATATAAAAAATATTTTAAAAACTAAAAATAAAACATACATTATTTCATTAAATAATTAAAATAAAAAATGTATTTAT
>PYAF01004195.1:68069-88762 GCA_007407185.1 Glycine tomentella
AATTGAAAAAAAATCATAATATCATAAACAAAAATATAAATTCACCATTTTTTAAAATAAATTAAAAACTTGCATCACAAAGGAAATATTATAACAAAAACTCTTTGAAATATATTAATAGGGAAGAAGAATTTTTTTTTTTTGAAGTCATATAAAAGATTATAACTTCAAATTTTGAATAACAAAACACAAAATGACTGTGTCTCAACTTAGAACTTCATAAAAATAAAAAAATAAAAGTAGCATATTATATGACTTTTGACTTTGAAGTCATAAACATTAATATGACTTATTTTCCTTTGAGAATTAATTTAAAAATTATTCTCATTTATTAAATTAAAAAATACCCCTTTTAATCAAAAAGGTTCGTCGAGTGATCAAAGTAGTTTAAACATATTGCACAGGGAAAGCAAGGTAAATCCAAAAACTCAGAAAGTATTGGACATTCCAACAGCCAATGATGTCATTACCTTCGGAGGCATTAGGCAATGGAGATAAGTCCTTTTTACGTCTTCCGTTTGTTTAGTCAAAATTGAGGAAACAGACAAATCTAGTTGTACTTAAACGTTTTATATATACAGTATACTGTATATCATTTTTTATACATATGTTTTTAAGAGTTTTAAATGCATACTTTTTATAATAAGTGTATAATTGTATATTCACTGTAAAAAATTATAGTAATCCTTTGTTTGGTTTAATAAAAATAAAGAGAAATAAATAATATAAAAGTATCAAATTTTTATGATATGTTAAAGAGAATAAGAAAGTTGATTTTTTTTACTCAAGAAAAATAAAACTCCTCTCCTTCAGTAAGGTGGAAAGCGACCTAGGAAGGGATGATAATTTGTAAATTTATTATAAGAAAAAATTTAATTTTTTAACTTTAACTTAATTTTCAAATTAGTAAACAAATGTTATATAATTTATTTATTTATTTAGATTAGGTTGGATCAATTTCATGTCAACTGATTTGTGCTGGGTGATTTTTATTCACTCTTTTACTTATTCAAACAGAGACAAAATGCTTTATTTTTTCATTTCTATGTATCTAAAAACTGTATTTTTTCACTTTTATATTTCTTTTTTTCTTTTTAACTCATTTTTACTTCAAATATATGGCAAAATTCTTAATACACAATTTTTAAAGTCACATTACATGGGAAATAAAAAGTTGTTGCTTCTGGTCAAATGTTCATTTGCGTGCGCGAACAAAAAAAAATAAATATACCGTATCAAAATTTGGTTGAGACACAAAAGTAGAAAGGAGAAAATTGCAGAGCTGAATACCCAAAAGAAAAATGCAGAGCTAAGAAACATCACTGGCGTTCCGTATTCAAACTGAACAGCAAGCGTTATAAACAAAAGTGGGTGTAAATAATGTGTTTACAGAAAGGAGTTGTAATGTAAGCGATAAACAAAGTTTGGGCGTGAGATGTTACAATGTACACCGATCGAACATGCCTTTGTTTTGTTGTCTGAGCAATTACATTTACGTAGACATAAACAATGGACACGTGAGGTGAGGAAAGCCATCAATAATTAAGTACAACAAAAGAATCCTCTTCTTGTTTCTCCAGGTCTGTTATGCAGCTTGATTCCACTTTGACGTGAAGGGTTTGCTTTCGCCAATCTCTTAGCTGCAAAATGTTTTTTTTTTTTAAAATTTCTAAGTAACCAATCTTAACAATTACTGTCAGAAATGGTTATAAAGTTAAATCATAGAAGATTGTGCACTAGGCAGAACACAAAGGCACTAGGCAGAGCATACAATACAATAAAATTTGATCCAGAGAAGAGGCAATGCAAGTGCTCGTAGAAGACATGCCTCTTGGCCAAAATACTTTTAGAGGGTTTATGGGAAATTATTTTACCTATTTCATAGAAGAGCTCGTTCACATTCTGTGCGGTTTTTGCTGAAGTTTCAAGAAAAGACAAGCCATTTTCTTTGGCATATTCCTCGCCCTCCTGCAACCATCAATACAATTACAAAGTACGTCACATAAAAGATGAGTACTGAAACAAATCATGGGAACAATTCACTAGAAATACCTCATATCTGACTTTTCTCTCGGCTTCCAAATCAGCCTTGTTAGCCACCAAAAACATTGTCAAACTTGAATTTGCTGAAGTGAAATTCTTTAATTAGTACCGTTTTATGCAGTTGTAATGAACTTTTTCAGAATGATTCATAGAAGTCAACTTAGCCCGAATTCACAACTTTTTAAGTATGCAGAAAAGAAATCTGGTTCTCAATTTTTAGATGTAGTAACTTATGATGTGCGGGGGACAAGGGTAGGAGTAGGATTAAGGCTATCAAGAGAGAGACCAATTTTTTATGTAAATAAATACTTTCGTCTGAAAACTTACTCTTACCAATGAATTTATGATCGTGATATATGCCACATGTTTACAAGATTCTAGCGTCAGACAATTTATATTAAGCTCAATAATACAGTAGCTTTTAAAGTTTGTTCAAAAGATATATACATTTTGACAGTTACCTTGTCTTAGCACTTCTCGAACCCACTTCTTTGCTCGTACAAAAGAATCCTGTGCCAGATTATGCATTATTTATGCAGCCAGATAAGCTCACTGTAAATGTAATAATAGACATCTAAATAAAACATAATACTGAATCTTTTAAAGGATAAATACAGTAGAATGATCATGAATTAGTGATACACTTCTATTAAGTATATTGAGAATATTTCAACTACAAAATTAATTAATTACCATGCTTGTAATGTCATACACAACAATGGCAGCAGCAGCACCTCGATAGTACATAGGAGCCAAACTGTGGTATCGTTCCTGCCCTGCAGTGTCCCATATATCAAATTTTACAGTCGCTTCATTTAAAGACAACACCTGAGTGAAGAATGCTGCTCCAATTGTTGATTCCTGGTACTCGGAAAATTCACCTTTGACAAATCTAAGAACCAAACTTGTTTTCCCTGCCCCCATGTCCCCAAGAAGAACCTAGGATATCATAGATGATCTGATCATGATCATGTTTAACATCGTCGGAATATTTTCTTCTGCTAATTATGCATAATGTATGTCTTTTTTATCATAGGAAAACGAGGGAGGGAACAAAAATTTGAAATTTGAAGCAAAGAAAAAATTTGAAATTGTATTTCCTCTTTACTTTTTCTTCATTTTCACTTCAACTACACAATAGAACTTTTCAAATTTCAAAAGTTTTCTTTCTTTCTCTCAACCGAATTACATAGGGTAACTGGCCAAAAAAGTAAAGGATGGGGATAAACATAGATACTTAATCTTTTACTTGGCAGATTGAAGAAGCACACACGTTATTATGCAAAATTCAACTAGAACAAATCAACGACTTTGCAAAAATCTTATTTGGAGCATGCAAGGATATTATATGTAGCTTGAATAGCACTCTGCAAGTCATTAATATAGTCGCTAACTGAATGAATAACTAAAAATCTTATTTTCTACATGAATGGTTATGGTTTTATATGTAACTTGTCCCCTCAGAAGAGAAGGGTGGACAATACACACAACCCAAATAGGCTTGCTTGGTCAAAATACACGTATGGTTTTAATCATATACAAGAATTGTACTTCTATAAACGTATAAACGATTTTGACTAAAGAAGTATAAATTTTCTTGAAGGATGTAGATAGTTGCACTAGCTGATAGAAACAAAATAAAAAAAAAAAGCAGAACATTTTTCAATGATGAATCAAGCATTAAACGATCACAATCAGACACAACAGTTTCTTAGAATCCATCACTGGTTTAACGTAAGAAAAAACTTGAATTTAAATTAGCTATATATACAAGTTATTTGCTTGTCCTGTCCTAGTATATGTGATATGATATGTTGTTCTCGCTTAGGGCCTAATGTCAAACAGGAGCTATTTCTACTTTTTGAACGGAACTGATCGTCATCATATCAAATCAAAAAAAGGTGGGGAAGACATACCTACCAGTTTTGCTTGTAAACTCTTGTTTCCTGTCCTCGCCATAGCTTAGATGATCTATGGGGGAAAAAAGAGAGAAAATTTCTTTAGTGCACCTAAGATAAAAAAGAGAAGCCAAGGAGAAGGCAAATATGTGTTAGTAATGACAAAAGGGAGAGCTTGAAGGCTGAAAAACAATAGTCCACGACTGGTAGTTTGTTGGTTGGACTGGTAAGTAAGCTGATACGTATAAAACTTTTTCTCTGAAATTATCCACTACTTGTATTTTAAATTTGGCTAAGGTCCATGAATTTAAATTTAATCAAATTTATATCTAGTTAAGCTTTTATGATTATAAATTAGCAACACTGTATTTAATATTTTTGTCCTTTTTATTTTACAAAGATTTTTCTCTGTTATGAAATCTTAATTTTAGTCCTCGAAATTTCATATCATCCCATTTAGTTTTGTATTTTACATAAAACTTATTTTAGTTCATTCTTACATAATTCTCACAAACGCGTTAACTTAACTTGTGTTAGGTGTGACAAACAAAATCCATTTTTTTAAATGATTAAAATAATGTGAAAATTTGTTTTATTTTTTAAAAAATAGAAGTTATTAATATGTACAAATATATCAAATTGTAACTTTAAAATGTTTCATTTTCATCATCATTCTTCAACCGTTGTTATAGATTTGTTTGTGTTTTCTTCTAATTTTATTTGCTTATTAAAAGTTTATTGAATTCGCATGGTAAATGGACATTATAGTCTATTTGTCATGTACAAAATAACATCAACATTATCTGTAAGGAGGGACTAAAAATATTATCTTCAAAAAGTCAAATATACTTGTAACACATATCAGACATATTCTCTAGTACTTTTAATGTCAACTAAATTATTTAAATTAATATTTTTTCTTTTTATTATTTTTAATATATTTAGTTCTACCTTTCAAAAAATATTATAACTTGAGTTTCAATATTTTTAAATACTTAGTTTTTGTTAAAAAAAAAAAAAAAAAAACTTAGCTTCCAGCACGTGTATAGGGAAGGTAGCAAAACTGCAGATTGGCTCGTTAAAGAGGAATCCTCTTCTCAACGAGATTTAACTATCTTGCAGCAGTGCCCTAGTTCTCATTTTGTTGTTTACTTTGTTAATGTTATGGGACTCTCTTCCATGAGCTCCTAGTTTTTTTTTTCTTTCTTTCTTTGTTTTTTTTCTCAATCATAAAAAAATAAAAACACTAACTAATTATGTAACAAATGTATTGACAACACATTAACTTATAATGTTGTAAGGAAATTGATAATATAATCAGGTGTAATTTTTATTTATTAAGTATGTCTTTAAATTCTTTTTCAAATAGTATGACATCATTTTGAATAAATGACAATTTACAAACATAATTTATAAAAAGTTATATATAACTGTTCTATCAAATTTGTCGTCAATGGACTCCCAACATTTGACAAAAACGAATAATTTTTGTTAAAAAAATTAATATCAAAACAAAAAATAAATGTTTTATAGAAGTTAAAAGTTATTTAAGCCTAAATTTTACTATAAACTTATTTTTTGAGTTAAATATTTTTAAATAAAATTATCTTGTGATAAATTTAAATTTAATTAAAATTAATTTTAAATAGTTGAAAACCAAACTATACCTACTGTTATTCCTACAAAATGAATTCAAGCAATTACAAAACATGAAATCAAGTTTGTTTGATTGTTACTTTCACTACTTTCATACTTTCATTTCATAACCTACTTTGACATGAGAACAAGAGCCCTACTCTGGGACTTGACGTTGATTGCGCTGCTTTAAAATATCTAAAATGCATAAAAATAAATCAAAAGTTATCCCCTCTGCAATTTGCAGTTCTTTAAAAAATGTATAACAAAATTCAAAAGATTCCCCCTCCTCCTTTCATTAAAAATATTTAATTATTAAAAAAAGATTTTTTATTATTTTAGAGTGTGTTTTTACAATAGACACATACAATTTAAATATAAGTAAAAATTATTATATACAGCATCACATATCGCATCATTTTTTTTATATCAGAAATCAATTTTTAATTTAGTTTTCTATCAATGTTTTGTTTGATGGAGTAGAAATGGTGAAAAAATAGAAAAGAGGGAGGAAAAATAGGTGAAAAATGAAAAAGCGAGACTGTTTCTAGTTGTGTGGAAATTGGTGAACTGAACCGCAGAAAATTAAAATCGGGACGCTTGTCTTAAATTTTATGATGATTTTTTTCTTCTAACAGTTCAAAACCATTAAAAAAATGCAATTACAGATATTTCATGCTCTCATGATCAATCTTGTGAATAAAAAATCACTAATAAAGGATTTTTTATTTTTTATTTCTTTTAAATCAAACACATGCATTTAAATTTCCTTTATATCTCAATTATTTTCATTTATCTATTTTTCTCTTTCTATATTTATCTATTCTATTTCTTCCCTGTCACCCAATGTAAAAAAATGAGAGATAGGAATATAGTTGTTTGGCTAAATTATTAATTATTATTTTTTGTTTATTCAAATATAAAAAATTAATTTGATCCCTTAATTTCTAAAATTGATGCAATATTGTCAATTTTGTCCAATTGTCGGAAACAACAATAACACCGTAAACTAGTAAAACTTTGTATGAAAAAAAGTGGAAGGGGTCGTTCCTTTTATATAAAAAAAATCAAATAGCAAGCCTTGGGTAATCAATTATTTACCAGGGTAATTAATAGGGATGAAAATAGGCCAGGTCGTCTATTAAGGGCCTTTGATCTGGCGTGTTTAAGACCTGACTTGGTCTGACTTGTTTATTATAAAGGTCAGACTTAGACTTTTTGAAAAGCCTATTTAAATAAAAAGGTTGGGCTCAAGCTTAAAAAAAAACATGTTAGGCCTATTAGGTTGGCCTATCTATATATATATATATATATATATATATATATATATATAGATAGATAGATAGATAAATAGATATTAAAATTAAAAGGATATAAATCAATCTTTTAAAAAAGGAAATAAAATAAGATAAGATAAAATCTAAATAGCCTATCTTACTTAAAAGATAAAAAATAAAATAGAAAATTTGAAATCTTTGTAATAGGTTTGTAAAAAAGTAAATATATATATATATATTAAAACTAAAAAAATATAAATTAATTTTTTAAAAAAAGAAATAAAATAAGATAAGACACCTAATCTCATATTAGGGTGCTTTAATCAATTTTATTTTTTTCACGTACAAATTGAAAGAGAAATATGTTAATATGTGTCTTTCTTTATATTAAATTTTAAAAAATATTATGCGAATTCTCAAAATTTCACTAATATATAATATTTATTATAAAATAGACTTTTTAATGGGCTCGTAGGTCAAATCAAACTTTTAAATAGGCCAGGTCAAGCCTAAAATAAAAATCTATAATAGATAAATAGGTTAGGTCAAGTTTAATATTTTTAAATAAAACTAAGACCAAACCTAACTAAGTCTGACCTGATCTAATTTGTTTCAATTCCTAATAATCAATTACTTTTTGTTAGCAAGCCTTGGATAATAATTATTATCCAAGTTTGTGTTTTGGTATTCAATTATTGGCACAGATAATTGATTACATGAGGTAATTAAGTCAAGGCTGTTCCACTTGGCCTAGTTGCCTCAGAAAACATGATATCACAAATAGAGTACAGTATCACTATCAAGTCAACGGAGTTGGAACTTGAGCTTCTAAGCATCATAGATGTCCCCAAATGCATGATAGATGTCAATAATTAAAATTATATCAAGTTCAAGGCTGTTCCACATGGCATAGTTGCTCCAAGAAACAGTTCCACGTAGTAATTTCATGCCGCCTGTCCCGTGCATCACGTGCCTGAGTTATTAGTATGCAGTGATTTCCATAATCAACATCAAGGTAAATATTAATTCAAGTCAATTGAGATTGATAATAAATAAATTAATAATAAATATGAGAAGATTAAAAAAAAAGATAAAAAAATGACTAAAAAGAGATTATTTTGAATATAAAAATAATAATGGATTTAACTCTTCACTAAATTTATAATTTTTCTTTATTATTTTTTAAAATACACAGTCCGTCAATTTATATCTTATTTCATTAAGTCTTATTTAACTACTTTTTTAAGTAAATTTGGGTCTATTTCTATCTCTCTTTGTGTCGAATTCTCGGTAATAAATTTTTGTTTTGTTCTTACAAGAGCATATAGATGTTGTCTCATTACGTGTCCAAACCATCTCAATTTATATTCTCTCATCCTTATCAGTATTGCTGTTATTTTTTCGTCGAATATCTTAATTTCTTATCTTATTATAATCATACATTCACTTTAACATCCTTATTTCTATTATCCTTATTTTGTATTCATGTTGCATATGTGTTGACCAACATTCAGTTTCATATAATATTTTAGGTTTTACCATTGTTCTATAGAAATTTAAAAAATTACAAATTCTATCATTTAAATCCTGATCAATCTCTTCTTCATCTTTTTACAAAATCGGTAGCACAGGTCTTTGGTGTGGGAGATTATAATTTTCAGCGATATATTCTATTCAGGTTAGCTGGTTAATTAGCTTTTACTTTGGCAACGGAAGCCAAAAAAAAAAAAAGTTCCAATAGAATACCAATTCAATACCATATGCTTTTTTATATCCTAAAGTTTTTGTCACTCCTTCTCACTTTGCTTATTTACACTCTTTGGCGTGTGATTTTGAGCTTCCTAGGTTCAAGCAGAGAAGAAACTTTTGTTCTAAGTGACTCCATGGATATCAAAGGTTGGCGTAATTCTGGCAGGAGAACAATCCAATTGGGAAAGAATTACAATGAGATTGAGCATGTAAACTCGCTAGCAGAAAATATTGGAACAAACAAGTTGAGGTGGAAATTGTTGCGGATGAAGCTCAAGAAAGTGAAGAAGAAGCTTTTTGAGTCTGCATCACCCTTTCAGGTTCCTTATGATCAATACACTTACTCTCAGAATTTCGATCAAGGGACTGCACTTGATGAACCAGATGATCTTTCTAGATCTTTCTCTGTTCGGTTTGCTGATCCTTCGATGGTACTTGTGAAAACAAAAGGGTAGTTTAAGGCAAGGCTAAGGAAATTAAATTAAAACGCTGCTATCTCTTTACAATGCTAAATGCTACATAGTTATGTCTGTAATTTTTTTTATTTTTTTTCGTGTGTGGGAGGGGGTTCTAATGGTTTTCTTCATTGTAATCCCATTATTGCATGTAAAATGAACATGATCCGAGAGATAATTAATCTTGCTCTTTAAGTATATGTTCATGAGTTTGATACTTTGATACTTTAACAGCTGAATCTGTATTTAGAAAATCATCTGTTGAAGGATCTTTGTATCTTGAAAAATTAGTTTTTATCACTCCAGCAGAAAATATAGCCGGAGTTCACCATTATTGCCATTCCACATTCGAAACACGGCAATTCCTAAACTCTTCCCTCAACATCTAAATGCGTATTTATAGAATTTGTCAGTATATGCATTTCATGGCGGAAATTAATTTGATTGATGGTTCTTCAAATTTGCGTTGATTAGTTTCTTCTCACAACCACAGGGTATAGTATTAGGAGAATAACAAAATTTCTCCATCAAGAAGTAATGAATATTAATTTGCCACTCTCGTGTTCTTTTCTGTATTTCCTAGATGAGGTTGAGGACATAAATGAAGAACGCTAACTAGTGTGTACCGAACATGGGTGTTGTGGATAAGGACTTTGGACTTTGGGCGTGTCTATTTTCTGCTTCTTTGGTTGTTTGATCAAAGCAAAAATATCAGTCTTCAACAGAGTGATTAATTAACTAAATAAAAAATTATATAAAATTAACTTGTTAAATTATTTTGCTGCAAGCCACAAAGTCAATTATGTTGCTTGTAGAAGCTCCGAATGAGCCATAAGGGAAGTCACTATCAATAGGTTTATCCTCAAAGAAGCTAGAAAACCCACCAACTAATTATCTCTAATTTCTTTTACTTTTTCTGAACAAATTTAACAAACAGAAAACCTAGCCTCTCTAAGAAAATAGCACCTTAGCCATCATCTGACGACAAAGGAAAAAATTTGTTTGACGAGGACATGTACAAACTTTCATCCTATATTTCATTTGATTTCAAGCAGTAAACTTGATTTGCTGAAGAAATTTAGTCTGTTTTCTCTATTTTATTCATTTCATTTTTGTTCGAACACTAAAATTTTTGAATTATAGGGATCCACTGTCGTATTCATATTGAATTAAAATTTGACTCTGGGTGCCACTTGTTATAGCTGAAGTTATTTGGACAACTAAATTATAAGCAAGCCCGTAAATTAATTCAAATGGGGACATAAAATTATCTAGAGTTAACAAAACAATAAATATATGTTTCGTGTATCAGACAGTATGATCACGAGTTTAAAACCTTACAATCATCAGTGTTAGCTATATTATCTAAAAAACAGTTCCATTTCTCAGTCTCACAAAATTATTGTACACGGTTGAGTAATTAACAATCAATAGATGGATGTTTCAGGTGGGCTAAATATCCGAATATCTTTAAATTATGTATGAAATAAAAAATCATTCAAATAACTAGTTTCATATATATGCTATGAATGTTTCATGTTCGAAAAAAATTATGTGCCATGATTGTGAAGAATACTTGTGAGTTGTGATCATAAATAAATAAAAAATTATTTTGATGTAAATACGGAAAATAGTCCTCTAAACTACAAAAAATATCAATTTAATGTTTGAAGATTTTAAATATCAATTTTTCCCCCCAATATTTTATGAATAAAAGTTTAGTCCTTAACTCTGTCAAAAAACAAGAATTAGTCCTTAACTTGATTATTATTTTAGATCATGAAAGCTTAAACCCATTATACGTGCATGTGCAGCCCGGCCAGTTTTTAACAAATCCGGTCTAAATATATTTATGACTTATAATTTAGTAATCTTTTTAAATTTATCCTTAAATGATAATTAATTTTTTTTACCCCGTTAAAAAGCCGTTGTTTGTGAGTCGAAGACAACAGATTTAGGTTTAATAATTTTTGGTTTTTAATGAATTTATAATTAAGTTAATATTTCCGCTAATCAACATTTTAAAGAAATAAAATGAAAACTTTGCACCTCATCATCTTATATTGGTCAACCTTTGATTTAACTGTCAATGCATGAAAATTAATAAATAAACCGTTAATTTTTTAAAATAAAAAAAACCAAATATCTCAATTAAATTTCAGGGGATTAGGATTTATGAAACTAGGAATACATAATTATAATTAAGTTTGTATTTTTTAACAATATTTTATTATTTATTGAACAAATATGTAAAACATTTATTATTTTATTATTACTGTTTGGTAGAGAAAAAGAAAAAAAGCCTCCCACCCATCCGTTCCAGTCTTACCAACGTGAATCCGGAACTTGAAATAACTCAATTTTTTCCTCCTCTTAACGGTTAATTAAATTAGGGTTTTCGATTTCGGTTTGAGAAGAGAGTCTAAGCACTCTCCAATGGCGACGAGGGTCCACCAATTCTTCGACGAACTCGAAGCGAAGAAAACCATTCTCGCCAAATGCACCGACCTGTTCACCACCCTCTCCACCCACTTCTCGTCCCTCCAACACTCCATCGCCGAGAAATCCCAATCCCTCGATTCGAAGCTTCAATCTCTCGATTCCCTCTCCAAAGAAACCCTCGAATCCCTCCACCGCCGCGAGATCTCCATCCCGGAGCGCGAGTCCTCCGCCGCCGCCCGCATCGAGGAGCAGAGGGAGGCCGCGCTCGCAGAGCTCCTCCGCGCCACGCCTCCGCGGGACCCTGACCTCTCCGCCACGCTCAAATCCCTGTGGAGGAAGATGGACGCAGCGGCGCTGCTGCGGTTCGTGGTGTCGAAGCGGAAGGAGTCGGCATCGCTGCGGGCGGAGTTAGCGGCGGCGATGGGGGAGGCGGTGGACCCGGCGTTGCTGGTGGTAGAGGCAGTGGAGGAGTTTCTGAAGAGCAAGGTGGCGAAGTCCGGGGTGACGGATAAGAGGTGGGCGTGCGGGCTTGTGATACAGGCGCTGATGGTTTCGTCAGAGTCTAGGCAATATTCTAGAAGGATCGTGGAGAGAGCCGTTGCGGTTGTGGAAACGTGGAAGGAGCATTTGGATGGGGAATCAGAGAGTGGTGCAGCCGAAGTCGTCATGTTTCTGCAGATGGTCGTGTGTTTTGGATTGAGGTCTAGGTTTGATGATGACTATTTGAGGAACTTCGTTATGAAGTTTGCTTCGAGAAGGGACATGGCAAAGCTTGCTGCCTCCTTACAATTCGGTGACAAGATCATAGGTTCGTCTTTTCTTTGCCAATTTATGTTGAAATGTAGGTATGACAGTTGATATATGATGTAATAGGAAGAGAGATACGGACAAGTAATTAATGTTGATGGAGTGTTTCATGTCTGAATATTATTACTCAATATTTTGTCGACGAAAATGCAAGGAAGCTGGAATTTTATGGTAGTTTGGGTTGGGAAAATGGGAAGTTTCATAGTAAATCAGTAGGAAAGGGTGACTGCCAAAAGATTTTGTGATGGTGGGAATGGGCTGAGAAAAATTAGTAGTTGATTCATTTAGGGTTTGGGTAGAGAGTTTACAGGTTTTCTGCTTACATTTCTGAGCTTAGAGAGTCATGTTGGGAGCTCAGAATATACCTGGGTTTTCTGCACATAATCATAGTTTAAACTTGGAAGTGGTTCCTGTGTATTAGCTTATTTTCATATCCCTAAGTATGTTGGTATGGTATTTTTTTTAAAAAAAATATTCATCAGTTTTTTAAGAGGAAGGGAATTCTGAGACATCACCAAGAGTTAGTATGGAGACCATAATTTAGAACAGGGCTATGGGGTTTTGGGTCATCAAAATTTTAAAATACAGTGGAGCTGATTGAAATTTAAATATTTTTCTTCAAGGAGTTTGCTTGTTTCTTTTCCTTTCGAAATAGATTTTATTGACTTAAAAGCATTTCTTTGTGCCACCCTGCTGATTTTCTCTTTCAATGTTGCATCTGCTCATCGGTAAATGTTAACATACCAGAGCCTCTTACTTGTTATGTTAGCTATTACCTTTCTGCAACCTGTCATCAAAATATCTTGATTTCCTATACTTCCAAAAATCCACCTCAATTTTCCCATTACACCTACCCTTGTAGACGTGTAGGTGTAGCTGTTTAATGAGTTAATTTTTCTCTGTAATAAAGTCACCATAAGACATAGCCTAAATGGCTAAATCAAATGTTAAGAGAAATTCAGTTGTGTTATCCTATACAGCTTTTACCTTGATTTTGATTTATTTGACACTCATTGTCATACTTTTACACTTCTCATTGTGATTCTTTTTCTTTTTAGGCCAATGCATACATATTTGCATAGACTAATTAAAGCAAATGATTTATGCAGATATTATAGATGAACTAATTAAAAATGGCAAAGAGATAGAAGCTGTTTATTTTTCTTCAGAATCTGGTTTGACTGAAAGATTTCCTCCAATCGACCTACTCAAGTCCTACCATCGGAACTACAAAAAGAATGTTGGTACCACATTGAAAAAGGGAAACAACAATCATGCTACTACGGTCTGCATAAATACCTTTCTATTCTAATTCAGTTTCATTAGTGTGTTTATGTTAAATAAAAAAGAATGTATGCCATTGATGGATTGCGTTCTTAAATCTGTCTCTATCATTTTTTAGGATGATTCAAGCACTTCTGAGTTGAATTCCATTAGGGCTATAATCAAATGTGTAGAAGATCACAAGCTTGAATCAGAATTTAACCTTGATAATTTGAGGAAGCGAGCTACCCTTCTGGAGAAAGCTAAGGCCGAAAAGAAAAAGGGTTCAACATCCGGAAGTAAACCTCAGAACAAGCGTGGCAGTAGATCCAGCTCTTCACGTCCAGCCAAATCAGCCAAATTTAACAGTGCACACTCATCATCTTTCAGTCATAGGAACCTGGCACCTTCTCTACAACCCAGTCCTGGTGCAAGATTTTCTGCTCCATTCAACTACCCCAGCCAAACCATATATGATGGTGCAACTGCTAATCCTTACGCAGCAACCTATGGAACTTCCCACACTCAAAGCCCGGCTGGAATAACACAACAGCATTACTCTATTCCTGTTGACAATTTGGGTCCGTCTGGTTACAGGTCTAGTGGTTCTTATTCAGGACAGACTAGCTATGGCCTATATGACTACAGAAATGGTGCTCCTCCAACTTATCCACCTCCGTACTCAGTAGATCAAACCACCTACAGGGGATAAGTTTTCGTCCAACTTATCCTTTTTCTTCCTGTTGTTTACTTTAGATGCTACTTTTCATCTAGTTTATTTCTTGTTTTGTGATGCCAAAATTGGAAAATATAATAGGTTCCTGGGAATAGTACTTATTCAAACACATAGATATATGATGCCAACTGCCAAGGCAAAGTTCGTTCTTTCTTTTTGAAGTTTTTGACTTTTTCTTTTTGAAAGTAATTAATTTCCCCTTTTCTTCGCCAGAGCTATTAGTCTGAGGATTGTTTCACGGTTTCCTTTTATTTGTTCTAGGCTATTTTCTACATTTCCATGCCGTTTCTATGTATTTCCAAATTAGCTTCCAAAAGAACGGCTAAAAATGTTAATCTAGTTATAATTTATACTTTTAATTTTTAATCGCAATAAAATGCGATCAACATATTTATTACAGCATGAGTCTATGTTAACTAACGTTCAATCCCTGAAAATGAGAAAAAGGCTTTGTTTGTATAAATGAATTTCAGTTTAGGAATCTACAGCTTAAAAGAGATTAGTCTCGGGAATATTTTTCGTCCATACCAAAACATTTGTTACAACACATTGAGACATAAATTTTCATAAACATGTTGAATACTCTTTTTAAGATACAAGGAGAAAGAAAAGGGTAATACAAAAATGTATTTAAATAGACTAACTTCTGTTAAAGTCATTGCCAAAGAATCACCGAGAACAGACAATGACCTTGTAGAGGGTAATTGTTTATTGCACTCTCAGTATTGCATTTGCATTTTATTGTATTCCGAAAAGTTCATTTGAGAATCTAAATTTACATTTTAGAATGGATTTTTTGAATTTTTATAAGAGATACAATAATAAGAATGTAAGAAATAAATTTTCTTGTAGAGGCATGGTCCAAGCCCAAGGCCCACTAGAGTGTTGTGCGCCTTTGCGCTTTTTAGTCAAGGTGATTGAAGTATTTTTGCTATTATCAATCTCCTAATAAATCTTCAGTCTTTTATATACGAAACATGAAAATAATTTTTTATCTTAATAATAATAAATATTATCATTTTAAAATGAATTTCTAATTTTATTATACTTTTAATTTATTGTAAAATTTATTAATGAGTTGTTTACTTATTTTTCAAAAAAGTGAATATATTCATTGGACTATTAATAATATAAGTTATACTTATAAGTTAGAAAAAATATTTCATGAATTACAAATAATATCATTAAATATAACCACTACTTACACCGTTAAATATAAACCCTAACGAAATTGGCTTGGAGTCAGACAACCACGTAACATATCAGGAAAGCAACGCATTTTATTATACTCATTTGGTTTCATTATAATTGATTAATTATCATATTAGAAAAAAAATTATCTTGATATAATTATTATATTAATTTTAATGTAATATTAATTAATTTTTCACTTTAATATAACATTAATTATTTTTTTGTTTATACATCAATTATCGTATAAGAAGAAATGTAACATTAATTATTTTTTAAGATTAATTTTATAAAATTATTATTTTAATTTCTTTTATTTAATTATTTTTTATATGTATAACAATAATTATTTTGAGACGGACGAACTACTTTATGATTTATCACACTTCAGAATTTTTTTGCAGCACTTATTTTAATGTTCAATTGTTGATAAATATCTTGAGAAAATATAATCTGACAAGATTAGTCGGACAGCAGCTGGTACGGGCTGGTTATTTAAAACAAGTGAACAAAAATTAGGTACACGTCGGAACATCTGTTTGACATTTTTGTAACATACAAAACAATACTTTAAGATATCCGTTGCCGCGCTAAAGGGTCCAGTGAGAAGTTCACTTAGGGTACGTTTGTGATATTTAATTTTGAGTTTCAAAGTTTTTAAAAATAATAAATAATTTTAAATTTTAGTTTAAAAAATCAGCTTTTAAAGTATGATTAATTTTAAATAAATTGATTTTAAAAATTTCATATTGTATTAAGAGTAAATAGTTATTTTCGTTCCTGAATGTGTAGAGCGCTAATAAATCTGTCCCTAAAAGATGAAAATTCAATTTTATTTTTTGTATCTGTAAGTGTAAAAAGTGCGATAAATTCATCATTTCGTTAAATTTTGTCTGTTATCGTTAACAAAAGTGTTTACGTGATGCAGAGAGACGAAAATGTCACAAAAATGATTACCAACATGGCTAATGACTAGATTTTGGATGAAAATGTCATGAAGTTATCATTGGACTAAAATGTCAGTAATTTTTTATTGGACCAAAATATCAGTAATTTTTTATTGGACCAAAATGTCATTAAGGGTAAATCTTTCCTCTTTTTTTTTATCATTACAAGCATAATAATAACAATACAATAATCAGCTAAAAAATAGACAAACATTAGTTAAAAGAAACATAATAATAATCATAATATTGATTAATAACCATAATTTGTCTGTCACAATAGAAATTATTCAAAATAAAATATTCTACCAGTGTACCAAAATAAACATTGTAACAATGTATTAAGCATTACAAATTTATCAAAATTATAATAATTAGTCACAATATATTATAAATAAAAGACAAACATATTCTATTGTTATTATTATGCTTGTAACAATAAAAAAAAAGAAATATTTACCCTTATTGACATTTTGGTCTAATAGAAACTTATTGATCTTTTTTGCCAAAAAAATTCTTGACATTTTGGTCCAATAGAAAAATTATTGACATTTTTGTCCAATTGAAAATTACTGACATTTTTGTCCAATAGTAACTTAATGACATTTAGGTTCAATAGAAAATTACTGACATTTTAGTCCAATGGTAACTTACTGACATTTTCGTCCAAAATCTAGTTAGAGTCATGTTGACAATCATTTTTGTGACATTTTCGTCCATCTGTGCCCCGTAAGAACTTTCATTAACGACAACTAACAGAAGTTAACGAAATGATGAATTTATCACACGTTTTATACTTTCAGGACAAAAATTTGAATTTTCATCTTTTAGGGAAGAATTTGTCAGCGTTCTACATATTCAAGAACGAAAATGGTTATTTACCCTTATATTAAAATTAGTTTAAGAATATTTTTGTGTGGTGGTGATAACAATGATAATCGTAGTGATGTTAGCAACAGTGACAACGATAAATATACCAGTAATGGTCGTAGTGACAGTGGCGATGGTGACAATGCAAATGGTGGTGACAATGACAATGTGGTGGTGATAGCAGTGTTGGTGGTGGCAGTCAATAGTGGTGACGCTGGTGATGGTGACGAAGGTAATATTATTGGTGGTGGTAGTAGCAATGTCGTGGTGGTGGTGGCTGCGACGTCGTTAGTGATAATTGTAGTGGTGGTGACGAAGGTGAAATTATTAGTAGTAACGGTGGTGATGACAATGACAACGATAATGACATTGATGGTGGTGCACCAAGTAGTGGCGGTGTGGTAGTGGTTACGACACCATTGGTAGTGGTTGTGGTGGTGATGATAGAGGTGGTGGTGGTGGTGATAATGACGATGACAGTGACGATAACGATGATGACAATAGTGACGATGATGTTGGTAGTCGTGATGGTGACAGTCAGTTATAGTGGTGATGGCAATAACAAAAATTGACGGGGTGACGATGACAATAACAATGGTGGTGGTGGCGACGATGATGGTGGTAATGATGGTAGCATTGGTGACGATAAAAAGTGTCATTATCAAATGTAGAAAATATGTATTTTTTTAACTAAAAATTAAATTCATGATTTTGAAAATGAGTATAAAATGTTTTGAAAATAATTAAAAAATTATTTCAACTCCATTTTTATCAAATATATTTTATTTTAAAAATTATATTTGAAATAAAAATTAAGAAGTTGCAACTACCTCAAACAAATACTTAGTAATGGAATTTTTCGTAACATGACAGGTGCATGAATCACAAACACGGTTCGTTTGACTACATACTATAATAGGATTATTCTACTAATCCTCAAAATTCTCTCTATTGGGGATACATAATTTGCTGGAAAGAGAAAGATATATTTATTTTATAAGACTATACCTCAAATTCAATAGCCCCAGTTATAACCTATATCTCCATCTCTCCTATTGGACGGCCGGAGATAGATCGGGTTAACATGCTGCTGGTTATGATGTCTTTGTCATGTGCAACTGCTTCAAGTTTCATCTTTTATTTTTTCTCTCACTTGAAAATATACTATAATATAACGTTTTCCCTCTAAGAAAATGAAGCACTGACTTAGTCATCCAAATCCCAAATTTAATTGCAAATCCGCCTTGGAGAATCTCGTCATGACGTTCTGAACAAAGACAATTATTTGCTTATACAATTTGTTACTTGGGAAAAAAGATTATTCGCTTTGTGATACTCGTTTCCTTGCCCTATAAAGCTATCATCACAAAATATCATATTCATACTTATATACCATACAGTACACGCGCATTTATACAATAGGACGACGGTGCCGTTCCGTGAGAGCAACTCCACAAGCATATCAACTAATATATATTTTATATAAGGAGAAATTTATTTATTTTTAAGTCATTTTTCTTAATCATTTATTCTTTTAAAATCTAATGACTGTAATACCTAATAAATTTTAATCATTAAATTTTAAAAAATAAATAATGAAAATAAAAAATAACTCTAAAAAAGTTACAGTGAATCCCCCTCTTTAAATATATACCAGATAAATTATAATCAGGTCAAAAGAACACCTAGCACATTCAATGAATATCCAATCTATTTGTGATACGAACAAGATATATACTAATATATAATTATATACAAAGTACTAAGTTAAAGATAAAGGTCACATCAAAAGTAAAGGCCAAAGTATAAACGTATAATAAAGCCATTTGTCAATTATCATCCAAGAGTGTTTTTTTTTTTCATAATCGATTTGGACCTGTCATCATCAGTGACTTAAACCAGAAAAAAAAATAGAATCGTTGAAGGATGTGTGTATAAAGAATAAATTAAAAATCTTAAAAAATAAATATTAAAACACAATAATCTCCCTCTAAAATATATATACATATCTTGTATTGAATTATTCAATACAATTAGAAGAAAATTTAAAATATTAAAATTACATGTTAATATACTTTATTATTTAATTGATGATATATCTAAACCAATTTAAATATCTACAATATTATTCTTAATTAGTTCAAGGCGCCTTTTAGCATGAGAAAGTGGCATAGGTCCTGCACCATGGGAAACTTTTTTCAACCTTTGGATACATCTATTACTCAATGAATGACCTTCTTAGTTCAATATTGGAGTAAAAACTTGCAGAAATACAAAAATCTGATCTATGCTTATAAAAAAATTATACTATTATTTAATTATGAATTATCACTAAATTTATTTCAAAACATACCTAACCTAAGAATTCATAAATAATTAATAATATAAAATTTTATATAAACTCTTTGTTTTAATAGTTAAAAAGGCCACATGATCAACGCGTTTCTCACGGCTACCATACTTCTTCCTCCTACAAACTTGCTGAGTTGACCTGCCAAAGGGACATATCAAATAAATAAATAAAACTTGGTAATTACAAGAAACGAAAAAATTATTAATGACCGCGATTAAATTAAGAGCAAGGGATCAAATTAGTGTAAGTAATTAATGGTTTCGCACAGTTACAGCCTCATTCACCCTCCTAACCTGGTCCTAACTTGTTGGCGGTGTTGCCCCAGCCTATGGAAATGATAAATATAATTAGGGTAGCTAGTTACGATTATATTTTTCAAAACTAGATTTTAGGATAATAAAAAATGTTTGACCTTTACGATAGCAAAACTGTAATAAAACACGCTTTAAGTATATTTATCATTATTTTAATAAAAAAATCTTCTCATTTTATTTCCTCTTCTTTTTTTCTTTTTCATTTTTTTGGCATGTCTCTCTTTTTTCTACTTTTGTAGCTTTCTCCATCCTTCACCAACTCCTGGAGTTACCCTCACTATGATACTCCTTCGTGGTCAATCCAATTATAATAATTGGGCAAAATTTATGAAAAATGTCCTTAAAGTCAAAAATAAACTTGATTTCATCAATGAGTCTATTGTGACTCCTGACGATAATACTTCTAGTGAGGCTTATGCCTGGATTCTCTATAATTTTATGATTAACAATTGGTTAAGTCATTTTTTTTGCTTTTATCTTTTTTAGGTGGTTAAGCCATTTTTTTTTTACCTTGCATGTGGTTAAGTCATTTTTTTTGTTTATGCCTCTTTAGGTGGTTAAGTCATTCATTTTTTTTCTTCTACCTTTTTTAGGTGATTAAGTCATTTTTCTTTTATCTTTCATGTGGTTAAGTCATTTTTTTTGTTTCTTCCTTTGTAAGTGGTTAAGCCATTTTCTTCTGCCTTACAGGCGATTAAATTTTTTTTTTTTTTTTT
>PYAF01004195.1:92943-113567 GCA_007407185.1 Glycine tomentella
TTTTATTTTTATTCTATTTTTTTTAGCATATTGTTCATGTTAAAATCATTAATTTTGCTCTGCACTTTTCTTCATATTGTCTTTATCTTTATTTTTTCTTCGTCAAACACTTGGCGTGTACCTTTTTCTTATGTTTTAACAAGAAGCCTTTTCAAGGACGATCCGTAAAAACAATGAACCCCGTATTGGTTCATATCATCCATGCCTATACATTGCTTGAACCACTTGGTGTTGTGGGACACATTACTCCCTGGAATTTCCCCAATACCATGTTCTACATCAAAGTTGCTCCTTCTTTAGCTGCTGGCTGCACCATGGTCCTCAAGCCTGCTGAGCAAACACCCCTCTCTGCTTTGTTTTCTGCTCATCTTGCTAAATTGGTATGTGTTTCCTCTTCACAAGTTATTACTTGTGCACAAAAGCTTATTATTAATTGATTTTTCCTTATTTTGAAGGCTGGAGTCCCAGATGGAGTGATCAATGTAGTGCCTGGATTTGGCCCAACTGCTGGTGCCGCATTAAGCTCACACATGGATGTTGATAAGGTAATTAAATTTGCATGTCAAACTTTTGCAAGTGCCATGATCTTAAATAAGACTGTTTAAACGTTATATTAATCTATATATTTCATTATATGTTTCTTAACTTTGGTGGAATGTTCAGGTCAGCTTTACTGGTTCAACACAAACCGGCCGTGTGATAATGCAGGCTGCAGCAAAGAGTAACTTGAAACAAGTTTCACTTGAATTAGGAGGCAAGTCACCCCTCATAATTTTTGATGATGCTGATATAGACAAAGCTGCTGAGCTAGCTCTACTAGGCATCCTATATAACAAGGTGAATTTGCTTTCAGGAAATCCTTTCTTTTCAAATAGCATATCCAGTTAATTATGTCTCTGCTAACATTTAATTTCTTCCTATGTGACTATAGGGAGAAGTTTGTGTTGCAAGTTCCCGTGTGTTTGTTCAAGAAGGGATCTATGATGAACTTGAGAAAAAACTGGTGGAGAAGGCAAAAGCTTGGGTCGTTGGGGATCCCTTTGATCCTAAAGTTCAACAAGGCCCTCAGGTAAGAAAAATAGGTAGTGGCACAAGTATTTCTACACTAGTTCTCAAATATATATCGGTTATTTTCTTGTAACTCCATAATTTAATATTTCAAAAATTGCTTAGCAGCATTTTCAAACAGAAATGAGAGAAATAATTAAGATCCTCGTGTATTGGCTAACAATTTTTCTGTATATATAATGTAGGTTGACAAGGAACAATTTGAAAAAGTTCTTTCATATATTGAGCATGGAAAGAAAGAAGGAGCTACTCTTTTGACCGGGGGTAAAACAGTGGGGTCCAAGGGCTACTTTATTGAGCCAACAATTTTCTCCAATATAAGGGTAAATTCCAAGTGCACAAAGTTATTAATTAATTGGGTATCTTCAGCATAATTAGATAACTAATCATCATGTTTCCTTTGTAAAATTTATTAATTACCCGTTTATAGGAGGATATGCTTATAGCACAGGATGAAATATTTGGCCCAGTGATGGCACTGAAGAAGTTTAAGTAAGTTTATTTTAATGTTATTGTGTCATGTTTCTTGTTAATTACCATGTTCAAATCCTCATATTATTATGTTAACTATTATGATATATGAACAACAGGACCATTGAGGAAGCAATTAAGAGTGCTAACAATACCAAGTATGGCCTAGCAGCAGGCATAGTGACCAAGAATTTGGATACAGCAAACACAGTGTCAAGGTCCATTCGGGCAGGCACTGTATGGATCAACTGCTATTTTGCCTTTGGCGATGATGTTCCCTTTGGAGGATATAAGATGAGTGGATTTGGAAAAGATCATGGATTGGAAGCTCTTCACAAGTATCTACAAGTTAAATCTGTTGTTACTCCCCTTTACAATTCTCCCTGGCTTTGAATGTCTACTGCATGGATCTTGGAAAATGGTCCATTCTGGTCATTACCTATCAATTTGCATCTGCCATGAGGCATGGAAATTCAGTTCTTGAACAGTGGTGTCTATTGTATTGTCAACAAGCTGGCCTTTTCCTACTTTTCAGTCATGCTTTAGTAGAAAATGTATGGAAGAAGAAGAGGTAAAAAAATAAATAAAAATCATGCATGAATTTTATCTCAATAATTTCCACTCAAGCGAGTAAAATCCAAAAATTGGGATTCAAGTACTATTTAAATGGAAAAGACTAAATTGTCCTTGATTTGATTCAGATGAATTATTTCTTTTAAGATATTTAAATAATTCCATGAATATTTTTTTCTTCTCGTTTTATACTCAATTAATTAAATAATAAAAATTATTTTTATATTTTCTTTCATATTAAATAAATAAAAAATCTCCTTATTTTTTATTTGGTAATTAACACTTAATTACCATCCTCGAGATATGAAAAAATGTCAAAGAATCCTAATTCTTTGTTCAAAATTGCATCACTCAAAGAGTTTGTTTTTAAACAAAATATAAGAAAATATATGCTATTCCAAAATCATTTTAATTTTAACAAGTAATCAACGTGTAAAAAACAATGCATGCGATAGTATTTTCACGAAATTTACATTTTAAGCATTTAAACAAATATATTTTTTTTATTAAAAAAATGTATCATCTTGAGGAAAAGTAGCTTGTACATTAACTATGAGTATGTTTGTTTAAGCTTCTTTTTATTTTTTATAAAATAAGCATTTTCTTTTTACTTTTTTGATGTGTTTATCAAAAAAAAAAACTAAAAAGAACTTTCTTCTTATTTTAGAGTAAACCGTGGGTCATTTTGTTTAAACTTGAAAAAAAAAGTTATTTTGAAAAAGAGATAGGAATTGCTTCTTCAAAAAACAAACTAACTGTTTTTTTTTAAGGAAAACTGTTTAAAAAAATACATTAAAAACCGAAAAATGCAATTTTACTAAAAAACTTAAACAACCGGATCCCATTTCTATTTCTTAAAAAAAATGTTTCTTTAAATAATTTTTAAAAGAAATTTTAATAAAATCATTTTTAAAAGTTTAAACAATTTTGGTCCTAGATAACGGTCTCATCTCTCAATAACATTGAAGTTAATTTTTCTATGCGGAAGAACATGACTTTTAAATAGGAAAAATACCTTTTAATACACGCATACATATATAATTATTTATGTAAAATTAATATAATAAATTTGTAAAATTAATTTATATAATTTTTTTGTAACATATTATTCATTTTTATGTAATGAAATATCTTTTTTATTTTGATGATACGATTTTTTTGTTATATTTAGACATATTATTTAAAATTTTAAAAATATAATGTATTGTTAATTATTTACATTTCAAATGTTTTTAAAAAATTACAATTTTTTTTATTTCAACCAAATAAAAAGTAGTTGGATATACTTCTAACAAACTTAGTGATTATTTATATTGAAATACAAAGGAAGGACATTTGAGACTATAAAAAGGTAATTGCAAGAGGCATTGAGGCATTTGACTCAGGTTTGGGCCTCGTTTGCCAGGCTCTGTATGTTATTTTTTTTTCCTTTCTTTAATTAAATTTATTAATTTGTGTTTATTGTTGTGTGAGATTTTTTTTCTAACCATAGTATTAGTATTGGTACTATAAAAAGTATATAATTTATTTTATACCTAATAATCCACCATCTACTCTTAAATCTTGATTAACAAATATAAACTGTTATCACTTATCTCAATTATAATTAATTTAATAATTGTATGATATATTTCTTGCTTTCTCCAACTAAACCATTCCCAATTTCTTACATTATAAACTTCAACATGTACTTTTAATTTAACTAAAAAATGAAAATTATGATCAATAATTTAAAATTAATAGTAATAATATATCTTTGCTCAAAACTTTCGAAAGGCCATTCGTGTATACATACCATTATCAATGACATCTTTTTAAGGGAAAAACAATGCACGAATCAGGAAGCAGAAGCATGGGACTTAAACATGTCAAAGGTTATTTTTGAGATTAACTATAAAGCATTGGTTGATAATCTGCAATCAATCAACATGATTATTCTGAATATCACAGGATAATTCTTGAATGTAGAATAAGGTTAAAAGATATTTCAAACTCAATGGTGAGATTAGTTAGGTGATTTCTAGTCTGAAGTTGTTAGCTTCCTCACCGATGAGGGAGTAAAATGACATGTGATAACAGGTTTTTTAGCGATTGAAAAAAAAACATTCTTTATTTAAAAAATGAAATTAAAAATTATTAAAAGTATTTTTTTATGCTGTCTCCGTGTCTCTCTTTTGTTTCCTCTGTTCTGTTTATCTCTTTTTTCTTTTCCAGGTAAGACTTCGTCGGCAGTCGGCACCACACGGAGTCACGGACAACCTTCATCCGCCGTTGCCAAATCATTCTTCTCCTGCGTCTCCGCCGTCTCTGATCACTCCTTCACGTTCAAGTTCGCCGACCTCACCAAGCCCCCTCTCCTGACGATGCAGCCATAGCTAGGTCCGTCACCGCCGTAAAATAAATATTATTGATAGTGCTTATTAATTGGCGTGTTGTGCCTTAGCAAGAGCAGTACTGATTTTCTCCACCTAAAGTCCTAAAGCTGCTCCAATTCATGTTCTTGTCTTTGCACATTGAATCGTATTGCAAAATTCCATTTACCGATACCATCTCTACAAGACTACAACAACCTCCATTCTCTCTCCATATATATAATAATCATTAACACCGGCCTAGTCCCATAAACACAGATGAGTGCTCTCTCTAACTCCTTCCACAAGATACCCACCATCAAGTTTACCAAGCTCTTCATCTGTGGATATTTTGTTGATTCCATATCAGGTTCTTTAATTTAAGACTAATTTAAATGTAATATTATGAGCATTATTAGAGTTATTTTTAATTAAAATTAGCTTTTTTTAGTAATTACTGCCAATTTTCAATTATCTTACCCCTTCAATACTTGAATAAATACCTTTCCTCTCTGTCTCTGCGTAATGTGTACTTCCAATCCATTCATTTCAGTACAAGTTTTCTCTGTTATTCCTTGTCTTTTTTACCACAGTTTTTTCCTTGTTTCTTTCTATTGTTTGGATATTTACAATTTTACATTATCTTTTTTTTATCGGTTATTTACATCATCTTTTAAATGTCCTTTTCATTACCATTCAATTAATTATTAAGAATTCGGTTACATGTAAAGAATTACTATCATACTTAAATTATTTTACATCTTTAAAAAATAAATAAAAGAAAATGATAAGGTAAGTTTTCTTAAATATTTATAACATTATTTAATAAAATATCATTATCATTATTAATATTCACTAAAGTTATATTTTAGTTGTTCACACTCACAACTACCCATGTCTCCCCTTAACTAAACTAGAGAGTAATTGTGTAGAAAAAAATGTAACAAAATACAACACAAATAAGATTAAATATGGTTTTAGCTCATGTGTTTTTAATAAAAATTAGTATTAATTGCCGTATTTTAATTTTAATCAATTTAATCTATAAACTTTAGTAAAATAAGGATTTCCATTTATCGTTATAGGCGATTTTCACAATGAGAAAAGATAAAAAAAAAAAAAAAAAACATTGGGTTTTTTAATGTTTGGGAATTAAGTTCATCAAAGTTGAAGTTAGAAGATTAATTAAGTTTTATCAAAAGTGATGAAATTGAAAACATATTTTATTCAATATTGCAAACTCATTTTAATTTTAATCAAAATGGTAGGATATATTTCTAACCAACCACTTTATGATTATTTATATTTTAAATAAAAAGGAAGGGCATTTGAGACTAAAGACCCCATAATGAAGAGACAATATTTGTTAAGTGGATTTTTTAAGGTAGTTTTTGTACTTATATATTTTTTGTGGTTCCTATCATGTTATAAGAAATTTATAGACAATTTTATTTTAATGATAAGAAACTTTTAAAAACTTAAAGAAACTCATTCTTTTATATTTTTTATTTTCAATTAACTATGTTTGAAATAAAATAATCTTATATATCAAATAAATATTATTTTTTATTACTAAAAACAGTTTATTGTAGAAAATATAAATCTTATTTTTAATAAACTCTTCATGCTACATAAATTTGTTTTAATGAAAAAATCTGTAAAAAATATTTTTTCACTTAAAAAATCCTTCAAGAAACCTCCATGCCTCTATAACAACACTGAATTGAAAAGAAACAAAAAATAAGTCTCACGTTGGTTAGAGATAATGTCAATATAGAATATATAAATGGGAGGAAATTCTCACCCTAAAATCAAGTTTTTGAAATTGAGTTTGATCTAAACCCACACTTTAAGATGATATCAAAATGAACAAAAAACCAGGCAAAATATTGGATAAGGAGGTGTATTTAGAAAAACTCAAGTCTCATATTAACTAAAATAAAGATTTATAAACATATTTCTTAATAAAATAAGTTAGTTCTCTAAAATAATTAAAATGATATAAATTTATTTAATAAGACTTTATAAATTTAACAAATGTTAGATTATAAGTTTTATAATTTTAAATTTTTCACAAGTATTTATATTTCAACAAGAGTTTGTAGTCATTGCTAATACCAAATTATTTATAAATATAAAGGTATAAAAGTTTCATTGGGCTTTTTTAGCTACAACACCTATTTAAAAATGAGAGAACAATAGAAGATTATAAATAATTTTGTATTATAAATTTTAATAAAAATTAATCCATAAACATATCAAATATAGAATTATTAAGAGATTATATTTCATGATATTGTTTTAACTTTACACCCTATTTTTTATTTTACTAATTTACTAAAAATTTAGCATGCTTTAATTTTAGAAGGACAAAAATAGAAATAAAAATTCATAGGTATGAAAATCATTTTTTTTTCAATTTTATGAAAATTAAAAATGTTTTAGTGTTTTAAAAAAATCACTTTATATTTTTTTTTCTGGTTTCTTTCTTTTCACTTTCTTTCTTAACTCAAATATATTTTTTGCTAACAAAGGTTGATCCAGCTTGTAAAGATAGGACTGCATCCCACAAAGATACAAATTTAAATCTAGTTTATGTCAATGTGATTATCTTATTAGTGAATGATTTATAAGTATATTTTAAATGTTTAATAAATCTTAAAAATCTGATCTCGAAATCCAATTCAACTAAATTTTCCTTAAATAAATCAAATATAATTTTAAAGTGAGTTGGCATAATGATTATCCTCCATTGCATAATACCATCGTATCCTAATAAGATCTCCATTGCATAATGTCATCAATTTATGCGCTTAAGAAGACATCCATTGCATAATACCATCATTCCGGATTGTTATTGTAAAGTACTATACTGATAGCTCATTTTTGCCCTTACGAAGAACTTTTTATATTACAAGCAGCCTTAAATTATCATTCGCGACATTTCATGCTATATTGCGCTTTTGTTTTTTTATTCGGTGGAAAAATTTCAAAAGAAGAAACTATATATCCTGCACTGTCTCTAAACAGGAGTAGTTTGTGTTCATCGAAGGAGGGGGAGCTAGGGGGAATCCCGGAAATAACAATAAATGAAATAATTCATAAATTATTGACATTTCGTGCTGTGTTCATTTCAAAATTTCTGCTTTTCGATTAGTATTAAATTCGTTTTAATTAGTGATCACGGCTCAGCTAGTCCTTTCTTTCGTGATGAACTGTTGCACCTGTCTTACATTTTGTCTCTGTGGACCGAGGAGAAAGGGAGCTCAAGGGCAAGAGGATTGTAACATAAGAGAAGCAAGAATGTCAACCTTTTTCAAATATACAACATGGGTTCTGGCAATGCAATGTGGTTGGACTCTCATGTCGATCTGAATGAAGGCAAGAGTATAGCAAATTACAAATTCTGTCTTGGTAGAGCATATATTTTTATTAATATTAAATTGAAATAGTTAATGGTGGGGTTACCATTATCCTTTTTGTGGTAACGAATATGTGTTCCTAAGAAAAGTAATTTGTCCATTTTTTCGGAGTCTCTAAGGGGCGTGGAAACACATAAGAACTCTTGAATTGAAATGGAAAAATAGATGTAACTCCAGTTACTTCGAAAATGGTAAGATCTTTGGTGCAAGAACGCAAGAGGAGGAATTAATCTGTATCATCTTGACTTGGTTTTGATTTCTCTATTCTATATTAATTATTTGCACCTTTGCAGAAACACTATAACAATCCTTTAAATAAAAAAATCAAAATCACTATTTTAATTGTTTTTAAATAATAGAAATTAAATGGGGCTAGGTGGGGAATGATTTAAATATTCTTAACATATAGAACTCTTATTAAACAATAATGATAGTATTATATTCTATTACCTGCAGGTAGCAGGTGTATCATTGTCGCCAATTCATGTTCTTATCTTTGCATTGCATATATATATATATATATATATATATATATATATATATATATATATATATATATATATATATAGTCGTAATTAATCATATTGCAACATTCCACTTACCGACCTACAACAACTCCTTTCTCTCTAACTCATAACTCATATGAGTGCTCTCTCTAACTCCAGTAGTAGCCACGGCAATTCCTTCCTCCAGATGCCCCCCATCAAGTTTACCAATGCAAGCTCTTCATCAATGGAGATTTTGTTGATTCCCAGTGACAGAGCCAGCAATTTTTTTTAATCCATACCAAATTTTAAGTAATGTTAAATTTTATTTTTAATCATAATAAATTATATAAGTATATATAATTATTAAAAAAAATTCTCCACCACTAAATAATTACAAATTTTATTTTTTAGGTAATGCCTTCATCATTACTGGACCAAGAATGACAGTAATTATGAAATGTTGATGGTTCACAATGATTAAGGATCTGGAACTAATTTTTATCTTTTCTACAGTGAGAATTAGAATCTTCTTATGAACACTATTTTGCTTATATACAATTCTCCTTGAAGAGATCTTATAACGTCTAAGGGATAATTTGAGTAGTTACAATTGAGTAAAATTACTTGTGATTTAGGTTTATATATGTAGTAATCATCTAGGAGTGTAAAAATATACTTGTGACTAATTAACGACCCGAATAATCAACCCGTTTCCCAAGCAGAGTCTCGCGAAATCTTCCCTTCCGCCTCTGTACGTTTTCTTTTTCCTTTCTTTGATTAATTAATATTTTTATTCATATTTATTGTGTGCGAGATAATTCTTCCTTTCTCCAACTAAATCATCCCCAGTTTCTTACATTATAAACTTCAACATGTATTTTTTAATTTAACTATAAAATGAAAATTGTGATCACTAATTTAAAAATAATAATTAAAATTATGATAATATATGTTTACTCAAAACTTTCGATAGGCCATACTTGTATACATACCATTATCAATGACTTATTCGGCAATTCCAATCGAGGCCAAGCAGTCCACTGTTGAACAAGATACTTATGAACTCATGTTTGACTTAGACGGATTGTATATTGCGGAACAACAAACGAAAGTACGAAACATCATTTGGTAGTCCAAGACTACCAAGTGTTTGCGGACTGGACATATATTTATTTTTTTGTATTTTACGATAAAAACTAATAACACTTAATTATATGCATATTATCATATATAATAACTAATTAGAGATGATGTGATATAGGATCACCTAATAATTTCTCAAAATAAACATATGTGGTGTTTGAGTATGCTTTGGTGGAAAAAACTTCTAGTTAGCTCCTCATTAGAAGAAGCATGTTTAGTATCTTAATTGAAATTTATGTTTTAATTGTGCTAAGTCTGACTTATTTTTGCAGCAAACATAAGTCCGATGTTAAGCGGGCAATTAAGTGGAAAAATTCAATTATAAAGTAAATATGGGAATGACAAATGTGAATAACAAAATTTAACATTATTTAAGAATGAAAAAGTTCAACAACTAACAAATAAAAAAGGCTGAAATAAACTCACATGTGTGGTTTATGTATTTATTGATGAAGATCTCTATGATATTTTATTTTTATATTTCGTAACAGAATAAATTCATTGTACTTTTGTGTTTATTTATAATTCAATTGTTTATTTTTTCTTGTTTGAATTTTTCCTTCTATGAGTTCTATCACCTCTAATCCTCTTTAAGAATCTTAATTAATATTGACATCGTATGCTATATATACCAGGAAAGGGTAAAAATTATGATGAAATGGGCAGACCTAATTGATGAAAACATGAAGAACTAGCAACATTAGATACCGTTGATGCTGGCAAGCTGAACTACATTAATAAGGTTGTAGAAATTCCTTCAGCTACAAATGCGTTACGATACTATGCAGGTGCTGCAGATAAAATTCATGGTGACGTATTAAAAATGAATGGGGATTTTCATGCATATATACTTTTGGAACCAATTGGTGTTGTGGGACACATAATTCCATGGAATGCCCCCAGCCTCTCGTATTTCATCAAGGTTAGCCCTTCCTTAGCTGCAGGCTGCACCCCTCTCTGCCTTGTTTTATGCTCATCTAGCTAAGTTGGTATGTATCAACACATAGTTTCATTTCCTTATCAAACATGACCCTCACAAATTAAGTTTACTTGAATTTAGGCTAATTGTATTGGATTTGTCCCTTTTAAAGGCTGGAATCCCAAATGGTGTGCTTAATGTAGTACCTGGATTTGGCCCAACCGCTGGTGCAGCAATAAGCTCATATAAATTATTTTTTTATTCTCATATAAATTATGTACTTCCTGTTTGTGCTTTCAGGGAGAAATTTGTGTGGCAAGTTCTCGTGTGTTTGTCCAGGAAGAGATCTATGATGAATTTGAGAAGAAGTTGGTGGAGAAGGCAAAATCTTGGGTCGTTGGCGATCCTTTTGATCCCAAATCCCTGCAAGGGCCTCAGGTAGGGACAATATATATGGTATGACGATTTTGTTTACACTATTATTAAAATATATTTGGTTCTTTTCTTTTTTTACCAGTAACTCGCTAAATAGGAAAATGAATTTTAGTAATTAGTACAAATTTATTTGGTCAAATATTACGAAATGACATTGAGTTTTTTTTTTATATATATATATATATATATATAGATTTCCCATATATATTTTTAGGGGCGTTTGTTTCATCAATCTTCTTTTATTTGAATGTGAGAATAGAAATGAATATTCTCATATTTATTTAAAGGTTATAATATATTTTATTTTTAGAAAAATTATGTTCTCACGTTGTAAGTAGATTGTATTCCCATGAGTAGGAGGTGGGGTATCTATATTCTCATTCCAACTCTCTTCTAACTTTTTCTTTCACTTTTAGGTTTTTAAAAAAATTTAATTATATAAAATATTTAACTGTTTTTTAAAATTACTCAATACTAAGCAAAGATATTCATGAGTATAATATAACATTCCTAGATATATTCTTGAAAATATGATTCCAGAAAATATAAAATTATACGGTGAAGCAAATGTTCCTTGATCATCATCTATGTATTTTGTCTCGTTTGGTCATGGTTGCAAATTCTTGAACACTATTTTTGTACCATATTCTTCGTCTGAAATAACACAATACTCCAAGTATATAGTTCAAACATTTGAATAAATATAAGTTTACTTTCTCTTTTATCCCATTTTCACTATATTTTTTGGTGAAATTTATCATAACTTGTTTTCTATTATAGGCTGACAGGAACCAATTGGAGAAAATACTTTCCTACATTGAACACGGAAAGAGAGAAGGAGCTACCCTTTTGACCGGAGGTAATACTTTCCTCCATCGTGTTTTTATTTTTCTTATGAAAATAAAAAATTAAAACCTGTTAGGAGGACATGCTTATAGCACGAGATGAAATATTTGGCCCTGTACTAGCGCTGATGAAGTGTAAGTAAGTTAAAGTTTAATTTAATGATTTTTTTTGTATTGTTGTTTAGTACCCATAGAAAAAGTGTATGTGGGTTTGTTCATGAACGTTGAAATTAAGTATATGGTATGAACAGGACCATGGAGGAAGCAATTAAAAGTGCCAACAATACCAAGTATGGCCTAGCAGCAGGAATTGTGACCAAGAATTTGGATACTGCAAACACTATGTCAAGGTCCATTCGTGCAGGCATTGTTTGGATCAACTGCTATTTAAACATAGGGAGTGACGTTCCTTTTGGAGGGTATAAGATGAGTGGATTTGGAAGAGATTTGGGATTACAGGCCCTTCATAAGTACTTACAAGTTAAATCTGTTGTAACACCTATTCACAATTCTCCTTGGCTTTGAATAATTGAATGTCTCGTACATGAGCACATATGCGTGTCTTCTCTCATTTGAAATAAATTACACTTAATTTCCTTATGATATGTGACTTAAAAATACTTTTTCTATTGTATTATGAGTACTTTGTTTTATTACAACGTTGTTTAACTTAGCAAATATGCGTGTCTTCTCTCATTTGAAATAAATTACACTTTATTACCTTATGATGTGTGACTTAAAAATACTTTGTCTCTTGTATTATGAGTACTTACTTTTATTACAACGTTGTTAACTTAGTATAGTTTTTAGAGAGAAACAACAAATTATAGCTATTACATTTTTTCTTGCCATTGACTTGAAAATGTTCCAAGACCCAAGGTTGTAACTTAGATGCAATCACACCATCAATCTTTTAAAGGAGATAGTGCCAATTTACTCTAATTTAAAACCGATCACAAAATTATCTTTTTGTATATGAATCATAAAAATAGCATTTACAAATCGTATTTTTACATATATGGGCTTACTGGGCTAGCGCGTTGTTTGTGGGCTGAAATCAGGACCGCGTGGACTACGTACCAGTACACAAATTTAAAAAACAAAATTCACCAGTACACAAGCGGCCCATATTTATTATGGATAAAAAAAATACACCATAAAGTTTTTTAAAAAAAATTAAACTCTATAATATAGAGTGTTACCTAAAATAAATGTAGCTTAACAAATGTTTTGAGGAATGTTTGGAAGTAAAATGAGGAAAAAGATGAGAAAAATAATATTTTATTTCTTATAATTTTCAAAATAAAAGAAATAAATTATAGATTAACATAATTTTAGTGTATTAATATTTTTTAGATAAACATTATATAATCCTATTAATTTAAAATATTAAAATGTCGTATTTTTGTTTTCTAAAATTTCATTCTTAAATATATACTTAGTTGTTGTTTTTTTTTAGATTAAGTAAATGTTTGGATTTCAGTTGAAAGAACTCAAAAGTATTTTTAATATCAAAATAGCAATCTTCTTCATTTTGTGTATTGAAATTTGGAATTATGCATTGAAATTTAGAAGAAAAAAATATTTTTCTAAATTTTATCCAAATACAGCCTAAATTAGTTAGTACGTTTCTAAATTATTTGATTAGTTATAAACAAGTCTTTATATTTTTTAAAAAAAATTGTAATTGGATCTTTAATTAATAAGAATTATTTGTAATTGGTCCCTATAGGTTCCGTCGCTAAAACATGTAATCCGAGCAGTTGTCATTATTAAAGGAAGTCTCAATCATATCCAATCATTTGGTTACCTTTTAATGAGAATTATTTCGGCAATCAAAAAGGCGGTCGTAGACTAGAGGAGCAGAAAATTAACCAAAAAAGTTTTCTGCCAAACACAGATTAATTTTTTAAAAAGAATTAACAAGCATCATTTGTATTTTCTAGTTGTATCTTATCTAACCTTTTCTATCAAGTATGCGAACTGAGCTGGTGTTAAAAGGCTGGTATTTCCACTGTTGTGGGGTTACGCGTTTTGCAGAGAATCCACTTTCTCGTGGTTTATTTAGAAGTTAGAACAATACACAAGTTTATGATTCTAACGTGCCAACAAGTTTATGTATTGGGAAAAAAATAGTTAACCAATTCTTTTGCATTCTATAAATCTCTCTGTTGCTTTCTTTATACGACTTTTTGCAATAAATTGAATAATTTTTTAGCGGCCGAGTAATGAAGTCCATGTAGTGGCTCTCATGTTCAACTTAATGACTATAGAATAGTTGAGTTATGATTCATTTCGCTAAATTTGATAGTGCCCTATGACTATTTAAAAGCTTTAAGTTGTAATGGGTTGTATATATATTCCTCAAATGTAGGTACATTGCATGCTAAGCAAGTTCATCTCAAACAAACCAAAATCTCTAGATTTAAGTAAAATTGATTTTCATTTAAATAATTTAAAATTGTTGAAGGTGAATAAATCTAAGTTTTTTTTTTCCATAATGACAAGAGTGAAGACTGAACCTAAATTATCATACTTTTGTTCTGACTCTCATTACTAAGCTGATTGAGTTAAATATAAGTATATTAAAACGGACGAAGCACATTATCTAATCATTCAAATTATTAAGAGGACACGTACAGATTCAAGCATCTAGTTTTAAGTGCCGGTGAACAAAATCCCTAGAGAAGTAGGAATAATATAGGAAAAATATTTTTTTTTACAATCAAAAGCTAGTTGCCTAGTTGACACTTTGAAACACAAAGAAAGATTACCTAATTGTTAGTCAAAATATTTTAGCTAATTTTTAATTTTTTTATTAGTTAAAAAAATTATTTAATTATTTGATAAATAAATTTTTCAGTAGTTTTTAATATTTTTTTAAAAAAATTACTTAAAATAGTATTTTTTTAAATGTTACCTTTTATTTTTATATCTTTTTTCATTTTTATTCTTGATATATTTATTAAAAAATTAATTATAAATCATATATTTTTTCATTTTAGACTTTTTAGTTATTTAAAAAATTAATTTTATCAAACACTTATAATTTAATAAACTAATTTTTTAACTTTTATTTCTCAAGATTTCAAACTTCCAACTAATTTTATAAAAAATAACATGATTTAATAAGAAGAAAGAAATAAAAAAGAAAATAAGATTATCAACTATAACTAAGCAGTTGAGAATTTGTGTGTAAAAAAATTTAACACTCATAATTATAAGATGGTCTAAGAGTGAGTTTTTTTATTTAACACTCATTATTAACGGCATATGTGTCAATCCTCCACGTTAGTCTTGCTACAAGAGCAAGAAAGTCTATCCTCAACTGTTGGACCGATTGTGCCAACAAATTATCTTTAATACTTTATTATTCAAATGTTATTAATAATATTACAATCACCTATCAAATAACATGTACTAAATTATCTATAAGCACCGAATTATCTATAATCTACCAGATTATCTACAAGCAATTATATATAAGCTTCAACTTAACTACAAGTTACGTATTATCCATAAGAGACACATTATCCGTAAGCTTAATTATCTATATTATATAATTATTTATTAGTCTTTATTTACATGTTAATAATTATCTACAATGGCTCAAGGCCCACGCTCATTCTATAAATACCAAGTTCCATTTAACATTTCATCTATTGTATTCTCACTCGAGATACATTCATTCTCACACTCAATTATATATCTCTTTCATACATGTTATTATATTCATATAATTGATGTACTTATTTGGATGTGTGATTTTTTTTTTTTTTTGTTTTGCAGGTCTCCCTCCTAACACAATTGACTCATCATTCGACGTGTAAAATTCTATAGCCTATCTTGACCATGCTCATCCTAACATGCGCCACTTATAGATTTTGGTAAGAACAAGTGGTTATAGATCTATATAGTCATTCAACAAAGTAGACTGTATTGATTGTTAATATCGTTATGCAATTCATAATTGGAATTGGAACCAAGATAATTTAGTGCATCTTTTGATGAAGTTTACAAAATTGATTTTGAATAATTTTGTAAAATTTATTTTGATTAAAATAATGTGATTTATGTTTAAATAATTTTATTATAAAAATAAGTTATAATTTATAAAAAGAATTTAGTATAATTTTTTTAAATTAACATAAATTATTCAAAATTATTTTAGCTTAAAAGTAATTCTAAATCCAAAATCAATTAATGACCTTTCTTCAAGATAAAACTAAACATATAAACAAATTTATTTAAAATCAATTTTCTAATTTTTGGACTAAAAGTGGAGTGTATAGGTGGTGCGTGTTGATGTGCAAGCTATGCGGACGCGGTGCACCGTAAATCTCAAGGCTGATGAGATGATCCAGCTGGGAGTAGGAGCAACGTGAGTGACGCGTGGGTCCCAATCACGACACCATCTACCGGTTGTCGTTTTCCCTTCCGCAGGGGACAGGTTTCATCCGCCATGTTTAGTGGGTCCCAATCCCAGAGGAGAACGTCTACAGTAATTTGATATGGACGCGCAACACATGAACATGAAATCAAAGTCACGGGACGGAGGAATTAGCTGGTCAAGGACAAAGTCATGCTCCTGTTAGGTGTGAGCCTGTGAGCGTTGATTTTTATTTTTATGATTTACGTACAAATTACAATTTGAGAAAATTATTCGAAAACAAATTAACAATTTGCAATCATTTTATTTTTATCATATTTTTTTCTTCTAAATACTCAGTTTGTTGTCTATCATAGTTTTGTTAAGGTAATTTTCTTTTCACTTTTAATCATTGTTTTTAAAACTAGATTGGATTATTCAGTTCAATTGATCGGATCAGGTGTTGATCTAATAATTGGTTCATTAATAACTTAAAAAATTCTACACATCTTAAAACTGATAGACAATCAAATAAATAAAAATTTAATTTAAAAATATAATATTTTTAAAAATAATTTTTTTAAACTTCTTTTATCATTTTAATTTAATTTAAAATAATTAGTAGATATATAAATTTATAATTATTTAAGTATTACACACAAATATAAATTATCTTATCTATTATTATTTACTTTAGAGTCAACATAATAAAAATGAACTGTATTTTATGGTGAATATAAAAATACTAAAATTTAATTTTAATAGATCGAAAAGAGTATTAAGATTAATTAGTATAAATTTAATTGTATTTATTTTTATTGTTTAAAGTGATAATTAGTTTGAAATCATGTAAAAATAATTATGTGTTTATTGTTAATATTATTTAATATAAAAATTAATTTCAAATTTATTTGTAAAATAATAATTTAAAAAATATTATTTATTAAAAGTTAGACATTTAAACAATCAATTATAAAGGAAGACAAAATAACTTCAGTTCTTTTTATAAGGTTTCTGAATCTCTCACTGGTTGTAAATAGTATATAAATTTTAATTAAGATAACACAGATTTTGGAATAAAAATAATACTATGTATACTAAATATGTATATAGATTTGTGACAAAGATATGTGTAGAGTTGAGTTAAAAAAACAGAAGGCAAATAGAAGTCATCATCCACTATATAAAAAAAAAAAACTATGGAAGTCATGATATAAGAAAAAAGTTGAACATTTTTTTTATAGAAACGTGTAAAAGAAAGAAAACTTAACTTACATAATATGATAAAAAAAAATGTAAGATAAAAAGTAACAGTGTCTCAAAGATAGAGCTAAAAAATAAATAAGGACAATTAAAAATAACACATAAACATTATGGATTAGGTGTTTATTATTATTGCTTAAAAAAGTGTCTATTATGATACCTTTTTATTTTATAATTAGAGAGTTATTTGTTATGAAGAAGTTAATACAGGAGGCCATGAATATTAAAACAAAATAAGGTGAAAAATGTTGTCATAATGTAGCATGCAAATTAGCAAAGTCTGGTATACCAAATTTTAGGAGAACCAAATAATATTGATTTAGAGTCAAATAATATGACAATAAATAAACTTATACACATACTTATATGATGTAATAAAAACAATATAATATGCAATAAAAATAGAAAATTAAGTGGTTTCACCAATGAAGCTCTTTGATAAATTAAAAAAAAATGATAATTGGTAGTTATAACAAATTCAGAGACGTTTCGGAAAAAAAAAATTCAGAGATTTAAAAAAAGTAGGTAAAGTTTTTTAAAGTAGTCAAAATTACCTACGATTTGAAAGTGCTTTTAATGCTCCTTCCGAAACTCAACAAACGCAATAAAAATACAGAGATATTAAATGTCCCAAGTTACAAATATCATATCGCAAATTATTACGTAATGAACATCTTAAAAAAAAGTGAGTAACTAATAAAACGTATTTTCTCATTAATTGAAAAATATGATTACCTTATTAAAGTTTAAATATCATAATAAAAGGGTGCAGATAAAGATTTAAAAAAAAGGGTGCAGATAAAAAAAATCTAATGGGTTAAATCTGTGCGGATAAAAAGAAACGTATTTTTCTCATTATATTTTTTTTTACATCAAATAGCAACAGATTAAAATACTACTACCTTCATGAATGAAAATTTTCAATGTAATCTTACAAAACCTAATGAGAACAAAAGTAAATAATGGAAATGGGTTTCAACTTTTTGACGGGAACGTAGGCATTGCATTTCATTGCGAACGAGCGAATGAAAAAGTCCAAGGGTAATGCGTGGGACTCGATAGAGCGTTGATTGCTCTCTTCTTCCTTGTTCAGTTCAGAGCGTGTGATACCAACCAACACATCCAAACAAAAATTACTGCACCTTGCACGGGCCAATTAAATCCACTCTAATGTCTGCCAATATCAACGACCAAACTTAAATTTTAAATAAAATAAATAAATTGGATTGCTCGTGGAAATTTGCCACCACCGACTCCTTCCTTATTTGTAAGTTAATTATTACGTTTAAAGAATTACAGTTTTTGTCAAACAAGTGAGGCATTGCACCTTGTAAGTTATAACTAAAAACCCCCAAATCCTTGTTAATACTTAAAATAGTCATGAATATAGCAAGTTAGCAACAGACGAAGTGAACAGAACAGAGAGAAACAAAGCATTACTTATTATTACTTAAAAAATTTGTTAGTAGCAATTGAATATCGCTGGCTGGCAGAGTACGTGTCTACGAATTTAAAGCCAACCCAGCAGAGTACGAATGAACTCTTCTCCTCTGATTTGGGTCCGTTTTGAGATACTACACTACACATGCAAAAAACAGAACGAGAAAAAGAAAAGAAATGTATTTTCATGTTTAAAAATGAAAGTGTAAAAAATAAATAGGAGAGAGAGAATCTGGTGGGCTTTGAGCTGTGGTATAGCTGTCCCTTGGATGAATTATTTCTCTGAGGCTCAGCAATAAAATCCCTAAAACTAGAACAACAAACCCCTCTCCTCCTCCTTTCTCATTCTCCACACCATTAGTGTGTTTGTTTAATGCCTCATGTGAAATGACGATGATGACGATGAAGAAGGACGCAGCATACTCCTCCATTCTCACACTACTCCTCATTGCCACACTAGTCTCCCTAACCGTGTGTGACTCTTCACTAGGCAATGGCCCCCTCTCCGACGCCGAAGCAATGTACGTCAAGCAACGCCAGCTTCTCTACTACAGGGACGAGTTCGGCGACCGAGGAGAGAATGTCACCGTTGACCCTTCGCTTGCTTTCGAAAATTACCGTCTCAGAAACGCTTATATAGCCTTGCAAGCTTGGAAGCAAGCCATTTTGTCTGATCCCCGAAACCAGACAACCGATTGGGTTGGATCCGACGTGTGCAGTTACACCGGAGTTTACTGTGCTCCTGCGCTGGACAACCCCAAGATCCGTACCGTAGCCGGCATTGATCTCAACCATGGCGACATTGCCGGTTATTTACCCGAAGAGCTTGGCTTGCTGCTGGATCTTGCACTCTTCCACGTCAACTCCAATAGATTCTGCGGCACCGTGCCGCACAAGTTCGAGAGGTTGAAACTGCTCTACGAACTGGATCTCAGTAACAACAGGCTCGCAGGAAAGTTCCCTGAGGTCGTTCTGCGTCTTCCATCACTCAAGTTCTTGGATCTCAGGTTCAACGAATTCGAAGGAACGGTGCCGAGAGAGTTGTTCGATAAGGATCTGGACGCCATTTTCATCAACGACAACCGTTTCGTCTTTGATCTTCCGGACAACTTCGGCAACTCGCCGGTCTCCGTCATTGTCCTCGCCAACAACAGGTTCCACGGCTGCATTCCGGCGAGCTTGGGGAACATGTCCAATTTGAACGAGATCATTTTGATGAACAACGCATTCCGATCGTGCTTGCCTTCGGAGATTGGGCTTTTGAAGAACCTGACGGTGTTCGACGTCAGCTTTAATCAGCTTCTTGGTCCCATCCCGAACGCCGTTGGAAATGCCGTTAGCTTGGAGCAGCTCAATGTGGCGCATAACTTGCTCTCTGGTACAATTCCAGCTAGTATTTGTATGTTGCCTCACCTTCAGAACTTCACTTATTCCTTTAACTTCTTCACCGGTGAGCCTCCCGCATGTCTCGCATTGCCGGCGTTTGATGACAGGTTAAACTGCTTACCGGCAAGGCCGGTGCAGAGGCCTCCGGCGCAATGTAAGTCATTCTTGTCTAAACCTGTGGACTGTAACTCCTTTAAGTGTAAACAATTTGTTCCATCACCTTCACCATTTCCTTCACCTACATCACCTGTAACACCTTCTCCATCACCCTCTACGCCTTCACCATTTCCTTCACCTACAACACCGATAACACCTTCACCATCACACTCCCCTCCATCACCTTCTACGCCTTCACCTACAACACCAGTTACACCTTCTCCCTCACATTCACCTCCATCACCTGCTACACCTTCACCATTTCCTTCACCTACAACACCGGTAACACCTTCAC
>PYAF01004195.1:123564-226728 GCA_007407185.1 Glycine tomentella
TATTCTTAAAATTATCTATAATTGAATCTGTGTTAAAACTCAAAACAATTTCTTTTTTAATGTATGTAATCAAATAATCATCAAAAATTGATTTTTATTCTAGTTCGAAGTCTGATCTTGATTATCTTCATAGTTGAGAAAGATCTTTCAGTAGTTGTTATAAAAACTGAAAGAGTAAGTACAAGTCTAATCACTCTATCAATAAGAGGGTAAATTATGGACTTTTCAGTTCTTGCTAGCTCTTGACATAATTCAGATGTAGTTGATAAATTAATCAAATCTGGATGTTTAGGAATGTTAAGTTCAAACTATTGTAACTCCATCTTCAAATGCAATTTTTCCTATGTGAAATCTCTAGAATAAAATTTATCAACAAGTTTGCAAATATCATTACTATTAAATGACTTGTACCTGTTTCTTGAATTTAAAGTCATGTTCAAAACAAATAAAAAAAATATAGTCACAAACTCCTAATATTTTTGCATCGTTAACAATTTCAGGCTATTGAATAGTAACACAAAAACAAAGAACTACTTGTAAATAGTAGTTTTTTTTAGTTTTTAACAAAAACGGGCTAGGCCCAATATTGTAGAGGGTGTGTGTGTAAAAAGAGGAGGTGTAAACAGTTGTTTATGTTTTTCTTATTTCGTTTCAAATTTAACAAAAATGAGCTCAGTCCAACATGATAGGGGGTGCATGTGTAAAAATAAAAGTACAAATAGCAGTTTATTTTATTTTAGAAGAATAACAAGAATGAGAAAGAGGAGAAGAAAGAGGAAAAAAAAAAAGATGGATATCTAAAACCTTCTCTTTCACTGGTTGTGGTTGCAATATCAAATGATAACTTTTTTGAGTCATTCTTATGTTTTGGATTTGTGTCTCCTATTTCTCAAGTGTTTTTATGTTTAGATCTCTTCCTTTTACATTGTTCTTTTTCCCTCTTCCTCTTTATTCTTTCCTTTTTTATTATTATTTTTTTCTATTTTATCATCTTCGTTTTTTTTTGTCTATTATCTCTCTTTTCCTTTTTATTTTTATTATATTTTCTTTTCTCCTTTTTTTTTATATTTTTTTTCCTCTTTTATGTTTTCTTTCTTTTTTATTTTCTTTCATTTTTGTTTTTTTATTAAATTTTTTATAAAAAATATATTTTTTTTAAAATTTTCAAATTTTAGAAAGGGTGATAGGCCATCTTAACCCCTCTAATTCTGCCTCGGCTCCTTATGATAAATAAAATGTGACTACAAGATCTATATATGTTAAAACATGTATTCACTATTTTTTTAATTTGATATTTTAATATGTACATTAAATAGAATGAAAAGTTTTAATCAAAGAAAAGACAGTATAATATAATCAATGAAATTTATTTATTTATAATTAAATTTTTTACATCTTTATTATTTTTAGACAAAAATAGTAAATGATAATTTTTAAAATTAGAAATATGTTAAATATTTAATGAAAAATATTTATTATTTTTATTTATTCATTTTAATTGTTTTAAAATATAAGTACTTTTATATTCATTAAATTTTATATATCTATACAGTTCGTCTTTTAAAATGATTAATCCATCCATTAGTCAAAAGTCACAACCCATAAAATAATATAGTATTATTGAATATATTTTTTGTTCATATGAAATATTAGTATATTTAGATTTGATCCACCCTATTCAAGGAGACGAAATTTCTCCAACTAAAATTTAATGGTACCTACGTTCTGAAGATTGGGTTTCGAGATATGTGTTTGGTGATATATTATTATTTAAAGTATTATATATAGAGGAATTTTGAAGGGTGAATTGGAAAAAAAGAAAAGAAAAGATGAATACCTTGAAAGGAAGACCAATCTGTTGGGGAAGGAAAGAGAAGCTTAACGGCGGGAAATAGAAAAGAAAGAAAAGCGACGAAAAGCAAAGAAAAACCACCAAACCAAAAGCAAACTCTCTCATCTTTTATTCGTTTTTAATTTCTACTAAGACCCTAAAGCACGCACGAGAACAAAAAAAGCAAAGCAAGCGCGCATCATTAATCCCTCTCCCTCTCTGTTATTCTTTCTTAAAAGGAGAATGAAACGGAATCTCTACAAGAAACAGTGTTGCAGTGTTGGTTCGTAACTAGATCTGCGTGCCTTATCCATCATTACTATGATCTTCATATTCTCCTCTCTCAGGTACTTGCATTTCTCCATTCATTTCTTAGATTCCTCGCTTTTGCGTCAAGCGATTCTCATTTCTCAGCTCCATTTGCAACTTGCAAGCCTTCCATTGCTTTTTCCAGCTTCCAATGTATTATGTTATATGCATTTTGTCAACGTTCTCTTTCAAGGATAGAAAACTCTGTTTCTACGTCTTTTTTTTCCTCACATTTTTTGCTGGATCAAGTTTCATGTTAATTTTCTGTGATCTTCTATGTTTACTTAATTTCCGCGCAGAATCTGCTGAATGCATATGCGTGATAGGCGGTTTTGATGTTTGTTAGCCGAGAAAATTAGGCAAAGGTTAGACGCTTACTTCGAGGTAAAGGAAAACGAATCTCTCAAGTGCACTCAACTTCTTCAAATAATTTAGCAAAAAGAAAACTCTACCACTGGTAATTGAGGTTCGCTTTTATTTATTTATTTTCCTCATCCTGACTTTTTTTTTAAATACTCATTGACTATTAAAGTGATATATATATATATATGAAAATTTAGTGAATGTTCACGTGATAAATGACATGAAAATTGGTTGATAAGTTATAGTATTAATTAACTACCAAAATATTGATTAATGTTTCGGAAATTAAAGTGTTATCTTCTTTTTTTTATATATGTTTCATTTTTTTTAGAGGGCATTGTCATAATTAATTTATTTTTGTTGAGATAAGAAGTCGGTTGTGAATTCTAACTTCACACGGTAGATGGGTTTTTACGTAAACGCATTCCCACCACAGTTATGATATATGCAAGTGCTTGTAAGTGTTTATGGGACAATGAGTACTGTTTGTGTTAGTATTACTTTCAGGGGGGAGAGAGAGAGAGAGAGAGTTATCTCTACGGTTGTCCACTATATTATTGAGAGCTAAAGAGTTGAGAAATTGTGGTAAGACATTTGACGTACGATTTAAACTGTCGGATTTAGAATTTATTCTACTATGATTGATAGGGAATGGTTGGTCGAAAAAAGGAATGACAGGCAGGACATGTGCGAAATGAAATGACTATCACTATTCACTAATCAACACCAAATGAAACAACTATTATTCTCCAGTTACGTCAAGACAAAACCATAAGTTAAATTTGACCAAGAAAGCTAGCTGCTGTTGTTGTTCTCTTATTTCATTTTTTAAGGATTAGTTATTAAATAGTAATGGAGCTATAATGACATGACTGGGTATTTTTTCTGAGTAATACAGTACAGGGAATGGAATAGAAGATCTTAAGCAAAAGACGCCCATTCATGCACTGCGTAGCACTGTTGTGTATAAGAAGAGATGGAAGCAGGGGAAAGCAACAGTGGTAACGAGAGGCGTATTATATCTAAGGATTCTTCATGGTGCAGTCAATTCCGAAATGCATCTAATCCTTGGATGGCAAGATATGCCTATGCCTTGATTTTTCTTGTGGCAAATCTTTTAGCATGGGCTGCACGGGATTATGGTCGTGGTGCTTTAACAGAAATGAAGAGTAAGATTTCTTAAATCCTTAAAGTGATGATTTTTATTTTTATTTTTTCACATCTCACCGCCATAACATTTAGTTTTCTAATGCTTCTTTCAGATTCAGTTCTTATGCTTAAATATTCCGTTTGTATTTTATATACATTGATTTTTTTTTTCAATACTGCCTATTGGTTCCGTGAAGATTCACCATCTTAGCCTGCAAACCTGACGTCTCATCTGTATGCATGCATTATTTTATAAACATGAATTAGATATAGTGAAAAATATTCAGAAGTTCACAATGTAATTCTTGGTAGTATTCAATATGAAACTGCTTGTTGACTAAAGTGGAATAAGCAAGCATTTAATTTACAAATTCTGAAGCGTAAAAAGACCTGTCTATCCCTCTATTTTAGTAAGTCGGACTTGTTAAATGTTAGCAAATCATTCAATTCAACCAAGAGAAATTATTGGGTACATCTCATGCACACTCATGGGACGACTGAGATCATGTTCCCTTTCATCTAAAGCCGTTTTCATTTGAGCATAATATTTTCATATGTGCCATTAGCTTAAAATCTAATATATTTAGCCTACAGGATTAAAAGGATGTAATGGTGGAAAAGATTGTTTGGATGCTGAAGGTGTTTTGCGTGTGAGCTTGGGTTGCTTTGTATCCTTTGCATTTATATACATGAAAATAGTTGGTAAACACTATGTATAAGGTTTGTAGAAAAGAAACAATTAGTAATTTGATTAACCAGTAGTTTATGTTTGTTTATGATGGGCGGAAAAAATAAATTAAAAATAAATTTTATATCATAACTATATCACTTAATCCTAGGTTTGGTAAAGTGAACCTTAATCCGAGTTCAGATATTTTATATCATAATGTTTTTGTCAACTGCTCGCACTTCTAAACTGAACAATTTGAGAGATACATGGCACTCTGGATGGTGGTCAGTCAAGATTGCTCTCTGGGTGGTCACGACTGTCATTCCATTTCTACTCCCTTCTGAATTTATTCAGATTTACGGTCAGTAGATTGTATTTTCAACAAGCCTCCTAGAATTAATGCATCCTCTGAAATATCAAAACGTAGTTCTTATAAGCTTGTCATTCCTCTGATTCCATTCTTTTGGCAGGGGAGGTGGCTCATTTTGGTGCAGGGTACAGTTTTAACCCCTTCCAAGTAATTTAGTCACGCCATTCTTTCTAAAGTGACCAGTGAATATTTAAAATGTCGATATATTTCTTTTCAGGGTTTTCCTTCTTATTCAATTGATAAGCATAATCAGCTTCATTACATGGCTAAATGAATGTTGTGAGTCAGAAAAATTTGCATCAAGATGGTAAGATTTCATCAGTTAAAGAACTAACAGAAACACATGCTTCCTGAGCACGAAAATATGCTTGAGAAAATGGTAGCTATATAAATTTTGAAGGTTTTTTTATTTAATGTTTTAGCAAAGCATGTTCACTGATTTTTGGATAGTGAATAATTGATGAAGTCAAAAGGAGAAAAAAATATTGATTTTATAAATCCTAATTAGCTCTCTATTGGCATTAAAAGTACTCAAGTCTAGAGTGGGATAACCAGATATTGTTTGATCGATTGTATTCTAGCACATCTTAGCAATTTAGCATCAAGCTCCCTTATGTAGCTAGAAGTGGGGCAACAAACCTTAAGTTATGCTAGTGCATTTTATCCCTATTCCACTTGTAAAACTCTAATGGGCCGACAAACAAGTTGATCAATTTATTTAGGATGATATCAGAGATAAGATTCCATATTTTGTAAATGTTTGTGTGCATTAATCATTATTTTCATGCAGCCGAATTCATGTGATGTTTTTTGCAACGACTGCATATGTTGTCTGTCTGATGGGGATCATTTTGATGTACATTTGGTATTCACCAAAGCCATCTTGCCTCCTCAACATTTTCTTCATTACTTGGACGCTAGTACTTCTTCAACTAATGACAAGTGTGTCTCTGCACCCAAAAGTAAGTTCCATTTGTCTTGCTCAATTCACTTCATTGTACAAGACTGAGATGTTGAATTTCTAACTTTATCTGCAATAGGTTGATGCTGGCATTCTAATGCCAGGGCTGATGGGGCTTTATGTTGTCTTCCTTTGTTGGTGCGCTATTAGAAGGCAGGGCTACCAATCTTTGCTTGATAGTTTTGGATTAGTATCGATGTTGCTGTCCAATGCATTTAGTTTCTAATGTTTATAGTAATATTGTCACCCAAAGAAGGCATGGAAGTAAAACGATAAAAAAAAAAAGGAATCTGTATCTATTATTTCTATTCATTTATTGCTTATGCAACCTCTCTTCCCGTTTTCATTTCTATTGAATTTGAACTTAAGAATATTTTTGCATGCAGTGAACCTGCTGGAGGAAACTGCATCAGGAAGTCAGACTCTGTAACCAAAACAGACTGGCTAAGCATCATTGTAATATATTTCTCTTTCTACTCTTCTTTTTCGAGAGTAATATATAGCTATTATTGCTACACTGAAAATTGAAATCTGTTGTATATTCGACCTTGAGTCTCTAGCTCAGTTATATGCACATTCATGTACATATATCCATTTAAAAAGAGCCAGGAAAAACTGATACTTTTCTCAGAAAATATAATTCAATGTCTCTTGTTTATTATGAAAATATTTAAATTCATTTTAAGAAAGAATATCTTCGCCTTTTGATTGTAAATATCATTATATCTTCTTTATGATGGCTTGTAACTAATTTTTAAATCTTTGAAATCTATAAACCCAATTACTTTATCATGTTCGGTTGACCTGCGTCAATGGCTTTCGTTGGCAGAGCTTTGTTGTTGCAATACTAGCAATTGTTATTGCGACATTTTCAACAGGCATAGACTCCAAATGCTTTCAGGTTAGTTACAAACTCTTAATTTACCTTCAATTACAACATTATGTTCTCAATACATATCTGACAGATCCCTGCAGTTCAGGAAGGATGATACACCACCAGCAGAGGATGATGTACCTTATGGTTATGGCTTCTTCCATTTTGTTTTTGCCACAGGAGCAATGTACTTTGCTATGCTATTGATTGGATGGAATAGTCATCATTCTATGAGAAAGTATGGTCTCCTCCCCTCCTATATTTGGCCCATATCATGTTATCTGCATCTTACTGAGTTTTCTTGTTCTTCTTCGTCCCAAGAGAAAAAAAGAGTGGCAAACAAAAGAAATGCATTTCCAATTGGTAATCGGCAAATAATCAATTAATCATATACAAATCAAGATGCCATAGAACCCAATAAATGTGATTCCCATTAAGTTTTAGAGGTGTCTTATTTGCACGGCACTATCATTATTTTTAATCAATAATTGTAACTGTATTTTATTCTCAAAATCTTCTAAAGTAAATCTCCTAGAGGAATTAACAAGGTGATACAATAGTCAGTCAGCACTCAGCAGTGTCACCTCGAATATGTTGTTTTGTTAAAATTCTTTTTTCAGAATCCCACCCATAGTGCTAGTAGGAAGTTCATCTGAAGTTGATTCTGTCGTTCTTTCAGTGCCCTCATACATGTTATAGTTCACAAGATGTAATTACCTTTATTCTTTCTGCAGATGGACAATTGATGTGGGCTGGACCAGCACCTGGGTCAAAATAGTAAACGAATGGTTGGCAGTTTGTGTATATCGTAAGTATTTTTAGTAAAAAAAACCAAGTCTGGCATAAAGATCTGAATTTTATTCAAGCATAATTTAAACTCGAACATTGTTTTATTAGTAACTCTTTCCATATAATTCTTGAACAATTGAGGCTCAACGAAACAATACTTGTGTTTTTTGACAGTGTGGATGTTGATAGCCCCAATCATATGGAAAAACAGACAAACTGGTTCTACTTAAGAACGCGTCCGAAACACAAACCATTCTAGTTTTGATATTTTTTTCAAGGAAAGATCTTCAGATAGTTCCATATCTCAGATGCATTTAAGAAAAAGAATAGCAATTGAAAAATCAAGGGAATTCTCTGGCAGAAAAGATTCTTCTTCAGTGGACACTAGACAGAAGCAATGGGTCTGCCACAAATGCATATATAGTGGTTGGATTTCTATGTCCTTTTCCTCCAACCAAGCGATCATTATAAAGAAAAATACACTTTTTACCTGTACATGTGTCAATCAGGGAGCATAATGTATCTAGAATAATTTAATAGATGCTGATTAGATTTTTCATTCATTAATTTTTTAAGTCTCGATGATTGTTTTTTGGTGCTGACACTATTACATACAAGTGGACATGCATTTTTTTGGGGGGTGCTGGAAAGGATAATTTTTGCAAACCCTTGGAACTCTAATTATATTAACAAGCTAAATTTTCTTAAATTGCATCCGTACTTTTAAATTTAAGTAAACTAACCTAAAACAGCCTTGGAACTCTAATTATATTAACAAGCTAAATTTTCTTAAATTGCATCCGTACTTTTAAATTTAAGTAAACTAACCTAAAACAGCCTTGGAACTCTAATTATATTAACAAGCTAAATTTTCTTAAATTGCATCCGTACTTTTAAATTTAAGTAAACTAACCTAAAACAGCCCATGCAAACAGTAAATATCATCTAAAAAATATAGTTTATGAATTTATCTAAAAAATATATTCAATTTGACAAGTGTAGAATGTAAGGTTTTTCACTCCTACTAATAGAGAAAGTGATAAGTATTATTTCCTAACAAGTTGAGTGGTTGTAGTGACCAAATTTTTTCTGATGTAATCCTATATATTAGGAGAAGTGTTCATTTTATTCATGGTTTCTCACTTTAACTTCTGTTGCAAGTCAAATTATGATAATCTTTTTCCTAAAAGCATGTATTGTTAGTGTAAAAATGTTTTTACACTATCAACTAATTAAAAATCACTCTATATATAACTTTTAAAATAATTAATACAAAAATCTTCAATTTTATCATACATGATTGAATAATAGTGTACAATTTTTTTTTACATTTTCAGTGTATTCAAATTAAATTCTTAATAAAAACATAATATCCATTCTTTCAAGTTTCCTAATAAAAACATCAACAAACATATAAGAGGCATAGAACTCAAACTGAAATTTATTTAACAATACCTCAACGAATAGAAAGACCTTACAAAAATTATGAGATTACAAAATAATACAATACAGAAAAATCTGAAAAAATAACACTAGGGGCACCTTTATCTCCACAATAGTGTCTCCGTAATTTCCCCTTCTCCCCCAAGGCAGATTTTGCCTTTCATCTTTCATATAACAATAAACAATTTACAAAGCCAGGTGCAAATATTTGAATTTGAACCCACGGGGTGTGTGGTGACTAAACATAAATCTCTCAATATGCTTGATGAGTGTTTCGCTTTGACTAACAAACGCCAGAAAGTTCAACCATGTTTGTACAGGGTGTGCAACAAATCGATGCATGACTTAAATAGAGTCCAAGCAGACAAAAACTTTAGGTCATCCGAAAGGGTTCCCTCCTGCATGGTAGGGGTTAGGGGTAGCAGCAGTTGACAACCTACCAGTCAGCTGTTGATCTGGATTTGAGAACCCAAAAGCAGTTGCCTCAGTCGCAAAACTCCCAATTCCTTGATGCCTAGATATTCAGTTATAAATCTTAAGTGGAAAGGGAAGTAATGACCAACCACAACCAATAATTATCGACCCTATCCAGACTAGCACAATAAGTTGTCCCTTGCACAGATTACTTCACAAATGACAAATAAAACTCAGTTCTCAGCAATCACACCTAATATCAGCCCACTCAAGGAACAATAGCTGGTGAGCTGATGAAATGTGATGCTAAAGTATGAGTGTTTATTAATGAATACAAGGTTCCCTTTATTATTCCAACATGGGACATTTTACAAACGATTGGACCCAAAAGATGGATTTCAAAGAGAAAACAAATAGTCTCACCTATAACAGCCCATGCAAACAGTAAAGATTATCAAGACTAAAGAACAATTAGTTACCTTGGCATTGGCATGTTAGTTGCCATTTGTTGTCCCATGTATGCCCCTGATATTTTAGCACGGTTTAGGATACAGATAAAGAGCAGAATTGCCTTGGCATATTGAAGAAATAGTAATAGGTATACCTGGTCCCATTGCTGGTGCAAGAGTTTGTACTTGAGGAGGCGATACATAAGATGATGATGAGGGTGAATTCCAGGCATGAGATATATTACCCATGTTTGACCGGTGCATTGTAGCTGAAGGTGTTACACTAGGCAGAGCACCTTGCAAAGATGACATGGAAGGAAACTGCAACCAAGGAACACCAACCATAAGGCATCAACCAAAATGTGCAATTAATTGGTCAATTAACATATTAGAAAGTCAGCATATGGTACTTCAATGTTCCAGCTTTTTCAAAGCCAGATGATCAAAGAAAGAAAACACAGAAAATATATTCCTATGAGGCATCTCTAAGAAAGAAGCAAACTTCAGAAAGTAATGTACACTGTAGTAATGAATGATGAAAAAATACATTTGAGTTAATAACTCAATAGTGGACAAATCCAAACCATGACAATGCACTTTATAGAAGAGCTTAAATCCCAAATCAACAATATTAAATATAAATGGTTTACACAAAATAGGACCAATAGTGTATAGTATTTCACTGGGAACATTATACACTAGTATATAGCTGATAAAAAGAAACACTTTATATCAATGAAAGTCACATACTGTTGAGGCTTGAACTGGAGTTGGTTTGTTACTGACATCAAATGGATTTGTTGATTTTGATGGTTGTGCATAATTTGGCATGGGCTGTAACAGTTGTAAGAAATTTATGAGGTATGCGTCATACTATTGTACCAGCCAGAAGCAACAGATTAAGATAAAGTTGCATCATACTGTTGTACTAGCCAGAAGCAAAAGATTAAGATAAAGTTGCAAACTAATAAATTGGATTGTAACAGTACCACCACATTATTGTATTGAATTGAGATACCCATGCTAGGTGGTGGACCCATTTGCCAACCTGGGACTGGAGCAGGGAACGGTGAATATTTTACAGTGAATAGATCCTGCAGAAATCCCAACTACTCCCCTTAGATAAACAATAGATACACACAATATCTGCACGATATAGATGTTTCATGAAGTAAAATATGGAGTGAATAATACCTCAGGAAGCTCGCTTCTTCCACTTGGTTTTATGTCTACTGTAGAAGGTTGTAAAACAACATTGGATTTAGCCTCATTGGCAGGCTTTGGGACAAGGTGTGATGTATGAGGCATTGGTGTGCTCGGGTGCCCTTGTACCAGTGGTACAGTCCAGGGCTGCAAGAAATTTCCAGGAAAGGGTGAACAAATACCACATCTAAATTAATTAATTAATAGACAGAACATTCGAGACAATTACTAAATAAGACAAACCTGATTATTCAAAGCTCCACCAACTGGTGATGTCGATTGTTGAATAGTAGGCTGACTAGCAGCAGCAGTTAACAAAGGTTGCTGTTGCTGATACTGCAAAGTAGTCCACTGTGCTGCATTATTGAAAGTTGATGCTGATGTTAATCCAAAAGATGTTACTGAAGCACCACTGGCTGGGAATGTTGAGAAGCTGCTAATAATTGGTGCTCCTGCAGCAGAAGGGTTAAGAGCTGATCCCATCACAGGTCCTGCAGGAGAAACAGATGGGTCATTGAATATTATCAATCTTGTCCCAGCTCCCAGAATTAGCTGTTGCAACATGGGAATCACCTTGGGCTCCTGAAACATGAGAAGGTAAAGATACTGGTACCGACAATTGTGTCAGCATGGATTCAAGTGGATTTATATTTGAAGGACCCTGAGGTGCTTTTGCCTCAGGAGCAACATCAAAAGAGGCCCAATTATTATCATTGGAATTTGCAGGCATCCCATGTTGAGCCACAGTAGTTTGCTGGTCCTGAGGAGTTGCTGAAGCAACAGGTGGTTCAGGATCATCATCAAAATCAATAAGGCTCTTAATAGTCTCAAGCTTAACTTCTGCAGGGGTTCCATTGCTGGATGCTAAGCTACTGGAAGAAGCAGTTCTCTGCAATTACAATAGTCAATTTAGATTTTTGGTAGAAAATTAATTTTGGGAAACTTACAAAGTAAAAGGGGGATAGGGAAGGGGGGAAGTCATCCCATGAAATTTGTAGTAAAGTAAATACCAAGCCACATCACTTACATGGATTAATAAGAGAACTATAAATGAACATGTTGATGTTCATGCTTATTGTCGCTTACCATGTTCGTTCGAAGCTTACAAAGCATTGCTCATTTTGCAAAAGAAATATATTAATCAAAATTCCATTCCCTTCCACCCTCCTCCTATTTATTTACCTACAAAACCCCTCTAACAATAACCCCTTCTACTAACTACTATTATAACAGTCCAATTAACTGTCCTAACTCCCAACACAGAAGGTTGGAGCATATGGAACATCATCAGTAATAACTTCACCTGTGTGAGTGCTGAGCCATTAGCAGCCTGTCCACTGTTTGTTTTGGGCGGTTCACTTATTCGAAGAGGTACTACATTTTCTCCCAAGATCTCTCTAACAGGTCGGACCACAGGTGGGCTGGAAGAACCCAGATCCTTGGCTCGCTCAGGAGAAGCGCTTTCCACATTATGATTTCCATCAGATATTCTATGATCTTCAAATTTCCGTCCATCCCCAAATCTATCTTCTCGACGCCAATCATTGATTATTGGAGGACGAACGGGGCTTTTCTTGTAATCACCATATTGCCTATTTTCTTGATCATATACAGGACTTCTTCCACCAGGACTAGACCTGTCACTGTAACGACGTTCATGTGTGTCCTCATATGAAGGGCTTACCTGATATGTTTCTGTCCTCTTGTTTTCATGGAAATCATCCTTGTCACCCTGTATAACAGATTAACAGTGAATTAGTTAAATCAATTAAGCACGGACATGTATCCGACATTGCAGACTAACAAAATGTGTCCATATGTGTCTGAATTAATTTTTCAGCTGCAATATGTCTACAACTCAGCAGCACTGGACTGTTTTTTTTAATTATTATTATTAAAATTAAAAAGAGATGGAACCTGTTTTAAACTTATAAGGAAATTTTGTGTGTGCACATATATGTTGTGTCCTACAATTCTTAAAATTTGGTGTTGACTTGTGTCATGCATCAGTGCTTCATAGATTAAAATTGAATTTTTGATAGACTACTTTGTATGTGTTTAAAATGGTAAATCCAAAGAAGAAAACAAATACTTTAATACCTTTACTCTTGGAGGTTTGTCATAGGTCCTCTCGCCGCTGAATCTTCTATCCACATAAACATGCTTAATAAAGTCCCGGAGCTTGTCAACATTGCTGGCATCAGAATGCTATTCAGAATAATGCACCCTGCAATTACACATAAAAGCTAACAAGCAAATGCTTACCTGCTATCAGGCAAAGAATGACGTTGTGGATCCCATTCTTTAAAATAGATTTCCTGTGCACGCTGCAAATATTAGATATAATGAAAATCTCAACTTTGTTGAACGTGCCTTAGATGCAGTCAAGGCAGTTTTGGTTTTTAATTTGAATTAGTCAATTGATAAGAATTTGTTATTGTGCTGTTAGTGAATAAGTTAGTTTTTAAATTAGTTTCTGATTCTGTTTTTGAATTACCAGCAAGCAGTAGCAGTTCCTAAAATAATGGAGCATGATCTTTTTTATTCATTTATTTAAATGTATTTAAATATGATGCTTATTCAATAAAAAAGTGTGTCAAATGTTCCAAATTAAAATCATGTTCTTCTCTATTGTTTTTCCTTCTCTCCTACGTTTTTTTTTTTTTCTTTCTCAAATTAAAACCAACAAACTTAAGAAATGTGTTAATTGCAGGGTGCTATCAACTTAACATGAGTAAGACTTCATATTAGAGCAAGTTTTAGCACACAAAAGCATTCACACCTGATTTCCTCCTTCTTGAAGTGCACTAACTTCCTGTGCACTAAATTTAGCCATCGAAACTGATTTTACCCGATGTGTAAATTCTCGGCTGGAAATTAAGCAAAAGGCAGTTGAGAAGAAAGGAAACTGAAACAACATTGTCCTATCTCTAGTACAACAGAATATTTAAAATAGTTACAATTTGGACAAAACTGCCAAAGAAAAATCAAACTTTTTTAGGTGTACAATTTATGAACTCCAATCCATCAAAAACATTACAACGATACACAGAAAGACAAGAAAATTGCATGCAGAAGTAAACATAGAGACATTTCAAGCTTCATTGTTAGTGGAGTAGAAGATCATGAAGAAAACATATAGAAAGCCTGCTAAATGTTATCCAAAGGCACATGACAAAAACTTAAACTCCAGTCCATTGAAAAGAGCCATACTAACGGTGGGTTTCCAAAGCACCTTAAAGAATATCTATTTATCAATCCTCAAAGCCAATACATTTTAACAATAAAACCATAAGCAAAAAGATTGTAAGTACTTACTGTATTCCACTACAGTTAGTGCAAACAAACGTCCAGAAATTTGTGCACACATATTGTGGTCCCTGACAAGAGAGAAAGAAAAAAGGATTTAATGCAGCAAACTAGCTCTTAAATCAAAGTCTAAAAATTTACAATAAACATGGCCAATAAAAGCATCCTGTCTTATATTCAAATTCTCTTCATTTAAGGCTCCTTTTTTGCATGGAATCTAGAGATTATTGATAGGTACTGCATACTGCTATCATCCGAACAATTTTAACAGGCTACAACCATGATACTACAGAAATTCTGAGCACATCTTTTCTTTTTTTCCCCCAAAACTTCTTCTTAATTATTAGACACACATATTTTGTAAAAGCTTGTCTATAGTCTATATTAATGAAGGCACAAGGCAGAACAAGCTCATAAATTATTTGACACAGAAGTTCCTTGTTTAATAATTAAAACTCCAAAAATCAAAATATTATTAACCAAGTAAAGCTTCACTTGAAAAGATTGAAATATCTAACTCCACTATAATTTTCAATAATTGACAGTTTGACACTTAAATGAAAGACTCCTTTGTATTGGTTGGCATGCCATATGCAGGTGAAATCATACTATTTGTGCCCATCCACTGTAGCATATTCAAATACAACAAGAAACAGCATGTCATTATCTAGCGTGTTTATCCATTTGCTGCACAGCAAATGGATACTCGGCCAAAAGCAAAAAAAAAAAAAAAAAAGTTGCTCTCACGTTTTCTCTGTCATAATGTGTGCAATTATTTGCGGACGGTTAAAAAACATACAATTCCTTGTGTCAGACCAGTTTGTTTCTAGAAAGCAATCTATTTGAAGTGACTTTCCCATGATACAGAGTTCAGGTGAATGTAACATTAAGAGCATCTTTAGTGGTAGATCTTAAATTGAGATCTTAGACTACTTTTTAGTGGACCTTATAGTACCACATAGAATTAAAGATCTCTCTAATTTTTTCCTTTAATGGTAGATCTCATTTTGAGATCTTAGGAAGAGAGAAAGAGAGATAAAATTTATTCTTTTTTGAACAATGTGCAGATCTTGAGGGATCTTGTACAAGAACCCATTCTCCATGTTGGAGATCCCTCCGCTTCCTTTATTGGAAGATCTTGTGAAGATCAGATCTTGAGCTCAAGATCTTTGCTTAAGATCTACCAATAAAGATGCTCTAAGGGCACCTCTAGTGCTAAGAGCTTATATGGGTTTCTTATTAACTTTTTGTGGGTCCTCTTTTAAGATACGGTTGCTTATATAAGATGCTCAACTTAAATTTAAGCACTCCAGGAGAGAGAAAAAGTAAGAAAGGATGCCACTATGCCAGATCAGATAAGAAACTCCTCCTAAGATACTGCATTAGAAATGACCTAATGACCTTGGGTCACACCATAATTCCACACACTTAGGTGCTTGAAGAGTAAGAGAAATCATTACATTACCATAGATTGTATATCATATCAATGTCCCTCACATGAACTACATTTTGAATGTTATAAACTAATGTACTAATGTAGTATACATTCAACGGTACGCAGTAAGGCAAATCACTAGCTCAAGGAGCACCTAACAATATCTCAATCGCTGAATTCAGAACAAGATCCAGAGAGACAAAAAAATCCTACCAAGCTGTTACAGTTAATGCATCTTCGATTTGGTGTGAGTTTGAGAAGACCTCGAATTATTCGTTCATTTTTCTCATCTTCCTTCAGTCGACTTGCCATCTCTACTTCTGTTGCACACATCACAATATATATAGCATAATAACACGTCAATGACTCACGAATATAAACAAAATTCAATTAAGCAAAATCAGATAGCTCCAAAAGCTACAGAGTAATAAACTAAAACTTTTCAAAACCACGATCATCACCGTTCAGCTCCACAAAACGAGCCCAGAATGTTCCGAAAGAAAAAAAATAATAATAACAACAATCTAGAACATTCCATTCCTTAGGCAGCAACTTGGAAGAGGGTAAAGAGCACGCAAATCAAACAAGAATGCAAAAACACCAGATCTGAGAATCAAACACTAGGCTAAGAAGCAGAAGAAAATGTGCAGTGCAGGTGATATTCTGAAACCCTAAAAGTTATAGACAGAGAAAAAGGAAATGAATAAAATGAGAAGTAGTAACCTGAATTTGCAGCAGACGAAGAAGAATCAGTTGAGTCTTCAACTTATGCAGCTTATATTATTATAACGCTCTAGAGAGAGAGAGAGTAGCAGATCTTTCTGAATTGAGAAATTAGTGACGGCTTTGTACAGTTCAGACTTCAGAGAGAGATTTAGCCCAAGAGAAGGGAAAAAGAGAAGAAACAGAGGGGAAGAACTGAAAAAGAAGGAAGGATTGATTTGAAAAAGTTGATTATATTTTAATATTTAATTTGTTAAGGACAGTCTACAGCTGTGGTCATACATGGCGACTCTAAATTCTATACCATGCTTGACCATCACATTCCTCATTTGAAAATAAAACATCAACTTCTAGAAAATAAAAACAAAAACAAAAATTTAGTAGATTTTTCTTCTGACGTCATCTAATATGGACGTTGTTTCAAGTGGTCATATGGACAATTAGTTTCTTTATGATGGAGCTATTAGTTATTTTCAACATTGTAGTTTAGTCCTTGCATTTGAAAGAGAAATTTTCTCGTTTTGCAGATAAAATGTGTTTATTTTTCTTAAATATTTATTGGAATTTTTATTCCAACAAAACCTCAACATGCTCTATGTGCATCACACAGTCACAGGTACCGAAAATTCCAATAATAAGATGAAGGAAACTTATGTCACGAAACATTTTCCATGAGACCAACGAATTATGGAATGGACAAAACTGAAAACATCTAACTATTATTAACTAATCTACAAATATTGATTTTTGTCAAGTGGTCCTTACGAACAACCTGTGACATAATCCAATCTCGTCCAAGAATCCAAAAAAAAATTCAAACTTCCCTCGAATTTTGGTCTCATATGTTCCAATCCAATAAGATTCCCATGTTTTCTTAAACGGACAGGTTATTTTTTTTATATTTCCTTTTTAAAATTCGTTTATATCTTGTTCAGAAATTCATAGAAATGAATCTTATTTAAGATAATTAAATTTAGTATCATTTAAATCAATAATTTTTTTTATCATGGATCAATAACTTGTTAATATGTCATTAATGCATTTTTTTATATATTACATCTTTTATTTGTGTTCTGTACTCTGTAGCCACAAATATATTTTTAGGTTATCATAATTTTTTTATTTTCTATTAATTTTTAAATTCATATTCATTTTTAAAAGATCAACTATTCTATTAAAATTCAAAAGAAATAGTATAATAATAAAAGTAACGCTAAAATTGTAAAAATAAAATAATTTTTTATTATATTAATACGAATGTTAAAAGATAATAACTAATTTTAATCGAAGCCTTATAGCGTATATAAGATGATGGATATTTTCTTTTATGATTTATTTTATACTTAATTTAAAAGAGATGATAAAAAAATATTAAAAAAAATAAGAAGAAAAATAGAAGAAAAAAAAGTTACAAACTTATATATATAAGTCAAAGTCATAAACCACTAATTGAATTGAAGGAAACATGCACGGGAAAGTATTGAAATTTCTTTTCCCTCGTTAGACATGGAAGATTACTCAACAGCTGCTTTTTCTTCACATCAGTCAATATTGAATAATCAAACGAAAGTAATCACTGGATTCTTTCGTTGTGTTTATGGGACCATGTTTAATGTTCAGTGCGTTGTATGCTTTCAGCTTTCTTTACTTAAACGAAAACAAGAAAAAACTATATGAATTGAATTTTAATCAATCATTTCCCTCGTTTGGTGCATATAAAAAATTAAGAACAAGGTTAAGACATCTTTTCTGTCGTTTAGTTACAGTATCACTATCGCTGTCCGTATATAACGAACGCAGCCATAACTTGCAAACTTGTGTTGGAGTAGAAAATATAAGTTAAATATTTTTCTTTTGATATAAAAATTAGAATTACTATATCTAAATGCAATGATATAAAGAACTTGACATCTAATGATAAAAAAAAATATTTTATATATTTTATACTAATTAATCTTAATTATTATTATAATAAAAAATTGCCTGTTTCTGCACAGTATCTTAGCATAACAAGATGATAATTTGGTATGAGATTTCACATCTCTTAAAGATATATCCTAAAGAGAGGAAACTAATTTCTTGTCGTTGTAGTTGAAATATTTTTGAGCCAGTTATACTACCTGTTTAACCAAATAATTTGCTTGCTTCTAATTCACCGTGTACCACTGCTAAACTCGAAAAGATATATTGAACTCTCATAGCTCCCTTTTGCCAACTTTCTTGATAGAAGCAATTGATATGAAAATTGTGTTCCATTAGCTTAGCCATGCATGAAATGCTTTTACATTGACGTCTCATGATTTTATTCTTTCAAATTTCAGCTCCAAAATAAGTTGAAGATGAATTATTTCAGCAGAGGCAATTAGTTGCTAGCTTTCTCAATCTATGATTGTGAGTGTGCCTAAACCAAGCAATCGATCACCGGTTTAAAAGCATATATTATTATATTTTCCTATTCAATTATAGCTAAGATGGGTGTTTCTTCTGTGTGCATGCTTAATAATCTCACTAAAGAGAAACCAATAACTGTACTCATTTGCAAAACTAAAAAAACTAACTCATTAGGGTCAGTCTAGTCTAGTCTAGTAGTAAGAAGTTTGGATAATTAATTTACATAAGGTCTTAAAATCAATTGATTAAATCTTGTTGTTGTCATTGTACACCAAAAACTACAAAAACTGCTTACTTCTAAGAACTCTTCCATTTAATTTGGACATGTTAATTATCAAACAATTATACGTAACAACTTCTGTCTATAGGATTCGAAGACGAAGCGTGATTCAGGGAAAAAGCTCCACAAAAGCTAAGGAAAATTCCTCAAGAATCAAGATAGCTTTTTATAGAAGCTCCTTAATTTTTATTTTTCTTGTAAAAGAACTACTTATTATTTTGAGTACTTATTCTAAAAATTGTGGCCCAACTTCACCTTTTAAGGGGAAAAAACTATAATTTTTTTACAGAAGCAAGTATTTTGTTTCACTTAGATAAACGCCATTTACGTCTATGTAACTTTTATCCAAGCACATCCTAAGAAATTCATCACTAAATAGGGGCTAAACAAGAAACTCAACGTTAAATTTATATCTTATCAAATTTTAAACAAAATTATGTATATTATATTTATAATTTTAGAATATTTTAATATTATCAAAATTTAAAAATACTTATGTCATTAAAAAAATACTACTTGTTAATATTGAAGTATAACTCCATGGGGCAATTGGTAGTCTAGTGAAATTCCATGTGAGCTAGTATCATATACTAATTGAATACATTAACTAATTAATTAAATAAAGCAATGATCGTTGTGCTAGCGCATTGATAATGCCATACTTGGGACATATCCATCTGGAATATTGTACGGTTATAATAATTCTTCCCTGCACTGAGCCACCGACAAAACCTGTCACTGCTCACTATGCTCTCAACTTCAAATTCCCACCAATGTAGCGACCTCAAGGAGCAAAACCCGTGCTTTACGGTAGTAATGGTAAACCAGATAGCGCATTAAGTATGGATCAAGATACTAGTATAAATTTTAAATAAATGGTAAATTAATTAGAAATTATTTTAAATATTTTTTTATCATATATAATAATTTTTCATTATCAATGTATTTAAATTAAATTCTTAAATCTATTTTCTCGAATTATAAAAGGAGAAGTATTTTCTGGTTTTGAAATATATGTGTTTTAGGTTTTTTAGATTTTTTTTAATCCCGTATATCTCGAGTTACTAAAATCTATTTAAGGGTCTAAGGGAATAGTTTTCACTAATAAAATGTTTCTTTTTATATGTATAGATTTGTGATTGAATTTTTAATTATATACTTAATAGATAAGGTTATTAGTCAATTATATTACACCATTTTAATATAAAATGAGAACCGTTTTTTAGACTTTTTTTTCTCAGTCTCCTTACTCCTATTGCCAGATGAAGGAGGAATTATCTTTTTCTTGTTCTATTTTTTTATCTCTCTGAGTTCGCCCATCCATTTTAATATAAATATTGTAAAAGTACAAAAATACTTATGTAAGATGTTCATGTTTTTTTATTGAGTTTAATGCATATATATATATATATATATATATGTAAAACAGTTTTATACCATCATCTAATTATAAAGTATAATTTGATTTATTTTAAGATAATCATGTAAAAGTTAATAATTTATTATACATAATAAATTATTGTATAATTTTTTTACATAATATATAATCCTTTTTCTTTTTTATTATTTCCTACTAAAACTGAGCACATTTTTCAAGGGAGATGTTAACTGCGTGATGTTTTACCCTCCATTTTCAAAATTAAACATTTGGCAAGCACAAAGGAAAAGCGAGACAAAAAAATGAGTGTAATAACTATGAGTAATGACAAATATCGTTTTCCGGAAAACGCGGAAAAGTTTATGAAGTACGAGCAACAATGCAAAATACGTTAAAACACAGCTTGTTTGTTTCAATACCGCATTTGTATCTTCCAGACTTTATACAATTCATCATTTAAAAAAGGACATCATGAAATAGGAGACGGAACGTGTAAGTGTATTTCGACGGAGGCTAGGATACAACATGTACGTAACTTACTAAAAAAAGCGTGACCATTAGATGCATTGTCTTTTTTATGGGATGGTTAATATTTTTTTAATTTTTCTTTTTCTTTGATTATTTTCCTTTTTTACCCTTCTCTATTCTCTCTTCGCGTTCCGGCGCTGCACCCCCGTTTTTTCTTCTTCGCTGAGTCTATCGAATACACAGTGGTGGCGCCACCAGTCTTAAAGACATAGATATGAATTGAAACCAAAAAATGAAAAGGCTTCAAATTCTTTTCGTTGGGATTGAGGTTGTTCAATGTTCAAATTTCACTGTGAAACCCACTGCGAACTTCATTGCAAAACTTGATGTGAATTGCAAATCGCAACAAATGTCACTGTGAAGCGGAACCCACCGTGAAACCCACACCACGAATTGTTCTATAACCCACCACGACATGTAAAACACTGAAATCCATTGCGAACCCGCTTCAAAGTTCAAAGTCAAGAGTTTTGCTCCAAACAATGAAAAACGTTTTCTTTTTTCTTCTAGCATGTGTGTGCTTTCAACAATAATAGATTGGAGCCATATCATGCGATGCAGGTATAGTACTTGTGGAATGTGACCTTGAAATTGGTTTCTTCTAAGGTCGAGAACCTCTAATCTTCCCTAAAACACATCCACAATAGAACCCTGAAACAAATTCCTTGATATGTTGAGATTCACAATGGACTTCAACCCAGAAATATCTGAAATATGACTATACATATTATTCCCAGAAAGGTTCAAGACCCTAAGCTTAGGAAAAGCAACACCAAAACCTCCTGGAAGTGTTCCATTTAGCTGATTTGAAGAAACATCAATTGAAACAAGAGACTGGGACTTGAGAATCCCAGAAGTTGGGTCGAAGAGTGAAGGGAGGATGATGATGACATCGGGGCTGTCACGACATTGACGGATGTGCGGTGCGGTGCAATGTGTTGATGCCACTAGGAGGTGCGGTGCGAGCTTCAAACCTCGCAATGGACGAAGAGGTTCTAAGGTGGAGTTAGAACAACGGGACTCCAAGTTGCAGGTGCAAGCTTCAAACCCCGCACTACGACGTCGTAGGCTCCACCGCTGTCATCGTCATCATCACGCCAAAGAAAATCATCGTCGCCCACTCTCTGGCGACACCCACTTGAGCAACAACACCGTCAGTCTCACGCGCGATCTTGCCATTCCAACCTCCTGCACCGGCAGAGAGAAAGATAACAGAGAGAGAAGGGATGACGGAGAGAGAAAGGTGAGGGAGAGTTTTAGGGAAAATTGGAAAAGGAGAGAAAAAATAGAAAAGAAAAAAAAAAGATTTTTTTTTGAATGGTGGATTTAAAATTGAAAAGGATCCAATGATGCACATTTGTCTGGTAAGTTATGCAAAAGGTTTAAATTGCATATTGTAGACGCCGTCGTGTACTTCATAAAAGACACTAAAAAACCAAGCAATCGATCGCCGGTTTAAAAGCATATATTATTATATTTTCCTATTCAATTATAGCTAAGATGGGTGTTTCTTCTGTGTGCATGCTTAATAATCTCACTAAAGAGAAACCAATAACTGTACTCATTTGCAAAACTGAAAAAACTAACTCATTAGGATCAGTCTAGTCTAGTCTAGTAGTAAGAAGTTTGGATAATTAATTTACATAAGGTCTTAAAATCAATTGATTAAATCTTGTTGTTGTCATTGTACACCAAAAACTACAAAAACTCTTCCATTTAAATATGTATTTTTTTAAATATTATCCTTTAAAAATATTTTTAAATAAATAAAATTAGTTTTCTACAATATTTTTTATTTTATAAGTATAAATTTTCATGATAATAATTAGTTTTGAAGAAAACTAAAAGTTTGTTTTTTTTCCCAAATAGATTTTAACTTTAAAGGAGTTTTTAAGCTAAAAAAAAATAAAAAATTAACAATTAACTTTTACTTATAGAATACCATGCCCTTATCTTTGCATGTAACTAACAATACCTTTGTCTAAGAACTCTTCCATTTAATTTGGTAACCCGTTTCCAAAGCAATTAACGACTACGAACTGCCCCTTCACGTACAAAAACAAAATAATGTCTGTTTGCTTTCGATAGAGGCAGCGTTAGGTGAAGTGACTTGGGTAATGGCAGCGTGGCACCCTTTAACGACTAACAAATACGTCAAAAAGACACCTACATATAGCAATAGGATTGAGATTGGTTTTTATAAAGGAGTCTTTTGTGCAACTTTTATCATATACATCCATTTATACAAAGTTAATTTACACTTAAGAACTAAATCATATTATAAAAAGTAATATGCAAAAATCATGTTTCTCCTATATTCATTTGTATAATGTTGCTTTCACTTCACATCCCTCGTAAAATCTGGAATCATTTCAATAGAGAAAGAGAAGCTAGAGAGAAAGCAAAAGATGTTATTTTCCATGAAGTTTAAATTAAAGGTAAGCGAGAAAGAAAATAGTGTAGCATGTTGGACTGGTCCATAGCGCGCGGTGGATTCCTTTTTTCCTTATAGTCAACCAATTAGGGACATATATGCATAAACCATATCGCACACTATTATATTCTTCCCTGTTAATGTTATATTCAGATCAGAGGTTCTTCCATTCAAATGCTGGTAATGCACTCACTAGTCTCTACAATAGTTGAGTATTACTAAGCAAATCCCATACACAATTGCTTCCCCTCCACCTTGTGCATAATAAAATAACCGTCACACGCTTCCTTTTCTTTTATGTTTGTGTTTGGTGCGTGTATATACTATTATTATATAGTCTGAACTTCATATAGAAAGCACCACGTACAAGTCACTTCCTCACACTGCTTTTTTCCTCGCAGAAGCAAATTACGCTCATGAGACTGACACACGCTCCTGACCAGTGTCTTTGCCCTTAGCTTTGTCAAATTCCTCAATCTGCTCCATTTTTTAAAGGATTCACTATCATCACATGGACCAACCTGTAGACAGAAAGGACCCTTTTATTTCACACAATAATTCGAAAACGCTTCTGAGCTCATATATAGCGTCCAATAATGCAATGGAGCCTGTCCCATTATGCAATATGCACTATTATATTCAAGGTATAGACAAAGACGTCAACATATTCAGCTCTTCATTCAGGTCTCAATGAATCAGATTTACTTATTGCATCATTTTCCCGCCCTTTGCACTTACTAATATAAAATTATCTACTGACATAGTTTAGAATGTTAATTAAGCATGCAAAGCCTCTCAATCAATCATATTTATTTCAATTATAATATAATTTGCAATGTAGAAAGATGTCAATCAAGCAATGTGCACTGTTGCTATATGCGGATAGTTAATTTACTATGCATTAACGTTTTTAATTAGAAGAATCTAATATGATGCTCAAACCTTTAAAGAATTCCCGATTATGCCGTATTGCCATGCGATTTCTTTTGTCTTTAGTCTTCAATTTGCGTCACAGTTGTACTATTAATTATTACCAAATATGCCTCGACTTTGTTACTTTATATTTGACCTTTTACCATGTTCATTAATTTGGATGTTACACTTATCCACATGGATCTATAATTGTGGTATATTATAGTATATACATATTCTTTTCCTCCAGCTTGGGCTAAGTCCCATCACATTCATTCACATATAAAGTTTGCCACTTCCACTTCCCTTCCTGTGATCCTTTTCTTATCTCTCATCTTTGATCATGAATCATGCTTCTCCTCTTTTGATACGTATGTATTTATTTCTTCAATAGCTAAAACAAACCATGTTTCTCTACGACACTAATGGTCCTTTTGGTTAAATGGAAGAAAAATAAGAAAGAAAAGAAAATTTTAAAATTCAAATTAAAAAGAAAATGAAAAAAAACTGTTTTTAGAAATCAACTTATTCTTCTATTTTTCTCTTATTTTCTTTTCAACCAAACAAAAAAAATACTTTTCATATTTTTTCTTCTATTTTTTTCTCCAATCAAACAAACCATAAATGGTTGGTATCTTGTGTATTTAGTGGTTTATAACATGACAAGTAACAATCGCACTGGGTCTATTTTCTATTATTATTCAGGATAAAATTCATTGGGTTTTGTGCAGTTTGGTTTTCCCAATACATATGACCTTAAGCTTCTTTGTTTTTTTTTTTCCCTCTCCTCATTAACATGGTATTATAAAAACCAGCTAATTTGGATTTTCTGTCATTCGAGTCATTGGTTGAGACTTGAGCAAGGGATGTTAGAGTTGTGAGAGCAGATAGAGGTTTCTTTCAGTAAGTTCAGATTTTCCTGTGTGACTGATAATAGTAAAAAGTTGAAATGGGAAAATTTAGTTGGATGTTGGACAAGTTCTGTATTTCTTCTTGTTCAAACACCTGTTTCTGTGTAAATTCCATGGAATTTGAAGATGAGTTTGCGAGTAAGGCTTTGATTGCAAGTGACAGTGATCATAAACTAAGACTGAAGGATGTAGTTGATGGAAAGCTGACATTGGATTTTCAATTGAAACCCAAGGTGAGGCTTCTCTTTTCTTTAATTCTCTTTTGCATTTGAAGTGTCTTTGGCAACACCAGTCACACTCTTTTCTCATTCCAGGGGAGAAAAGAAGAAAATATAGTTAGTTTGTATTAGAGAGCTTGTATTGTATGGGTTATTCTGATATCTTCCTGTTGCTCAATGTGCAGATAGTGATATTGAGGGTGTCCATGCATTGCCATGGCTGTGCAAGAAGAGTTGAGAAACATATCTCAAAGCTGGAAGGTGAGAGCACATTACATTTTTTATTATTTTTTTCATATTAAAGTATAGATTTTATAGCTTTCATATAAAAATAACCTACTCTTGGAGTAGGCTTGACTCATTTGCACTTTATTTCCTTCACTTCATCAGTTTCATTTTGTCACTTTTGAAATATTTATCTATCTCATATTATTTGTCACATTAAAATATAAAAACAATATTGATTATCTTTTCCAATCATATTCGCAAGAAACAAATGTATTAGCTAGTAGATGTATAATTGTAACTGTAAAGTATAGTTAATATAGATATTTTACTTAGATAAGATTATTTTATCACGAGAATTGATATAATTAATCATTGGTTAAACTATTCACAATATAATTGTCTCTATTATTTAAGTTTTAGTCTCTACACAGGGTAGTTTTTTGTAACAGTTTTACACTGTAAAAAATTATTTTCTCATGTCAGCGTCAAGTACTAAAACCTATACGCATGTGTAGGAACTAGAAGTACTTATAGTTTTCTCAAATAAGAACTAAAATTTTAAAATAAGCAAAACTATCAAAACGAAATGAATAATTAAATTTTAATTTTAGTACTATTTATATACATTAGAGAGAGTAACTTTCTTTCGTTGTTTGTGCTTGGTATGGTAAATGGTGTGTTTGTTTCAAGTTTCAACAATTCCTCGGAACAAAATCTGATTGGTTATTATTGAAGGGTGTGATAGAAACAGAGGTTGTCCAACTGTCCATGAGAGAAGATAGATTATTAATCCTGATGAATCATGATAAATGCTAGCCATCTGTGAAAAAAGTCAACTTTATCATTGTTTGCTCTCACACACTTATCAGTTTGTGGTATGCTAGTACTCCTATTTATATTTTCTAATAACTGCCTCTTTCTACTTTTCAACAGGAGTGAGCTCATACAAGGTAGATCTGGAAACCAAAATGGTAGTGATTTGTGGCGACATCCTTCCTTTGGAAGTGTTGGAAAGTGTATCCAAGGTTAAAAACGCAGAGCTTTGGAATACTTCATGCTAGTAATAAGGAAAATTTCTGCACAAAACACCATCAGCGTCACCAGATTCTACAAAAGTCATTTTTGTTGTTATTATTTTATTATACTGATATAATAATGTTAATAGTTAATACCCCGTGTCATGTTCCAGCAAGTCTCTTGCAGGAAACAAAAAGAAGAAGAAAAATGCCTTAATGTAATGTCTCTCCCTCTCTTTAGTACATTTGGCTTTGACATTAAATGGCTACAAAATTCACTGTTGTCAAGTTGCACCCTGAAAATTTATAGTGATCTCTCTATTCTTCATTTGATTAATGTCTGTTCAGGAGCTTTCTCTATAGTCTAAACTCTAGTTCAAATCTTGTTTACATATCACATTATGCAAATGGTGATTAGTGGCAGGTACCAAAATTTTAATGCCATTAATAATAATAATAATGATGCTACAGAAAGTTAAGAAAGAGCAGTGATCGAAGTTTAACTTAATGCACTGGCACAGTGCATGGTTAGCCAGTGATTTTGTAGTTTTAAGGCATGACAAGATCTTGCTTACAGTCAATTACGGGGAAAGCAGATGATTGAAAGGAAGATCCATAATACGCGGCTACTCTGCTAGTACTGTAGCTTTTAAGCACATTAGTAAACCATTTCATGTACCCCCGGTAGCAAACAAAATAATTACATTACGATCAGACTCAGATTTTTTATGATGCATTCATATCATATGGGACAGTAACTATTTGTGAACACCAAATTTGAACACATTTTATGTGATATTAAATTATTGATTGAATATCTAATTATAAATGATTTGGACATTAGTACCAAAATAGTCAATATAGGAGGAAATTATTTATATTTAAAATTATTTTAAGTATAATGATCGGGCAATAAAATATTAATTAATTTTTAATTTATATGAAACTTTGCCAACTTAATTTACTTATATAAGCAGTATCCCTTTTTTTTGTATGGATAAGTAGTATCCCTTACACTGAGAAGTGAGAACCAACATAATATTTTCCTTTGGGCGTCATTTCCCATGGAGAAGGAGAACACCCTATGACCCTATCCTGGCTAACACTGAAATCGAATTCGTGGTGGGCCTGAATAATGGATCCCAACACCGGTGAACCCAAAAGCCGAAACAGAATGTGCTTTTTTATTATACACTAGTATAAGATATAAAATCAATCAATTATTGAATTACGTATCCACTACTGTCTCATCAGTCTACGAATAGAATATATATTTTTTTCTTTTTGAAGAGAACGGATAGAATATAATACTATTTAATAAGATAATAAAGGAAAAACTCAAAAAATAAAAAGTTCAAAATTTATTTTGGTTTCCATAATCGCTTTTCCTCTAAGTTCTAACACTAAGTCCTATATATCTAAATAAAATAATATATTTTATACGTATTATGTAAATAAATTTTTATATATTTTTATCAATAAAAAATCATCATTAATGTGATTTTTAAAATAAATATTATAAAAATCAACCAATTTATTATATATAATAATTTATGATTTGATTAATGTAAAAATTGTTTACATAGCCATTAGTTAACAACTCGACGTATATCCTATTGACTATAAATAAAAAATATGAAAAATTATACTATAAATTAAAATATAAAAATATAATATTATTTTAGTAATTAATATATTATTTCTTTATATAGTAGCCATACAAACTTATTTACAAAATTCTTTTTGGGGAAAGGATAACGTACTAAGAACATGCCAAAAAGAATAATGAATTACACGTTGTGATATAGAGATTCTTTTCATATACGTTATAGAAAAAATCTGTACATCATAATCAACAATACTTTTTTTTTCTCCAAATATTTGTGAAAGAAAAATTAGAGGTGAGGGTATCAGTATAACGTTAACGTCGAGACACAGACCAAAATGTCACATTTTAAAAAAATATTGTCTAAATATGACCCAAACAATAGTATCTCAAAGATTATCACGCGTCTTATTTTATTATAAGGCTCAACGAAATATGTGAGTGGACGTGACACAATTTTGTTGGTAACTTATTTCGCTACAGGAGTTAGTTAAATACATGATCAATGCATTAGTGACCATGACAGAAACGGATAGGACACATGACAATGTTATACATATTTTGCTAAGGTGTTTAGCAAAATACGTGACCACGTGGAACACAACACATATTTCGCTAGGTGTAGGGGCGAAATACGTGGATAAGTGCCACGTAGCAGCTCCCTAAGAAATGGTCGGTTTCCTTATTTGAAAGAAATTGTTAATGTGGTGAGTTCATTGCCTTCATGTTCCCTTGTAGTCATGTTATTGTAGTATGTCAATCCACACACCACGAATATAATGTTCACACACATATATTTTTACCTACAAATTCCTACTTATATTTTTTTCCCTACAACTTCCTAAATGAATCTATAATTAAAAATATGCCTATCACTTATCTTATAAGTTAACAATCATAAACTAAAATAATCATCTATCTTATAACTTAATAATCAGAAATTATAACTAAATATCCTCTAATCTAATGTTTCAAATCTAAAACCTATATATTATTTAAAAACTATAACTATATACATAATATATTACAAAAATATAAATATATAATACTAAAATACAAAAGATGAAAAATAGAAAATAATAAAACAAAACTTACCTGTTATGTTGCACACTGAGAGAGGGGAGTGAGTTTCAGAATTTTAGAATGAGAGTGGAATGAATAAGTGATGGATGAAGGAGGAGGAGGAGTTTAAATAGTGGACCACGTAAACGTAATTCGTTGGGATCTAAAACGAATTCGTCCACGTTTGACACGTGTCCACAATGACTCTTTTTTTGTGACCGTTGCACGTATTTCGCTGGGGGCCAAGGGAAATACATGGCGCACCATGTGGACTACCCGTTGTCGACCGCGTATGTCGTTGACCCCTGTAGCGAAATACGTGGCCAACAAAATTGCGCTATATCAACTACGTATTTCACTGGGCTTCAGAGCAAAATAGGACGCATGACAGCTAAGAAATACTACTGTTCGTGTGGTATTTGGGCAATTTTTTTAAAAAATTGTGACACGGTCAATGTCTCGTTAACGTCAGAGTGGTTGAGATTCCACATGTACAAGTTGGTCTGACAACAAGTTCAGCTTGAGACGTGTTTGTTCTTTCGATGGTAGTTATAGAAGCATTATTTTTTCTTGATGACTAAATTTTGCATGCATTAGGGGGGAATTTACACTTAAAAATAAAATAAAATAATATTTGGTCCTTATAAAATATTATATTTTTTGTCCTGTTAAAAAATTACATTAATAAGTGGTACTCATTTGCAAATTTCTATGTTTGAATGAATATTTTAAAAATATTTTTAAGAGTTATGTTTTTTAATGTTTTTCAACGAACCATTCTTATCTCTTTAAAAAAAAAAATCTTATGAAAAGAAATAAAAAAAAACAATTCTTATGAAAGTATAAAGAATATTCATGAAAAATTGTCTAATGGTTCTGTGAATATATATTTAGACATATTAAATACATTTATAACATTTTATTTTAATGGTTTCCGAAATATACCATTTTTAACAAACATAATAATTATCATAAATAAAAATGATTTTGCATATCAAACATTCCTTGACTTCCTACAAACTTCCCCGGGTCTCTAATAATTAAGACTTAGGCTTGTGTTAAACTTCAACTAATTGTACTACGCATTCCTAAAATATATGATGCAAATAAATGATATTAATTAACTTTTTTAGTTTAAGTTTGTATTATGCACATATATTAAAATATTTAATGAGAGTAAAATTTTGTTATATTTAAATTAAAAATGTTTTTATTTAATACTCTTATTTTTTATGCTTAGTATTAAATAAGAGTATATTTGAGAGAGAAAATAATAATTAAACTTTGAAATTTAAAAAGAACAATTGTTTAAAAAATATAGAAGGCTAAAACTGCAGAAGACGTTATCCCAACAATTTTTTTACAGTATCGTGATACATTATTAAAAAAAAACCCGCACAAAACCCATATGCAACCCCATCGTGATCTATCATTTTTCTTGGAGCATAATGATATTGAAAAGAAAAATGATTTTTTTTTTTTTGCTGAATGAAAAAAAAATGATAGTATTATTGTTTGATGGAAAATATAGGAATCGAGTTATTCAATAAGGAAATAATATTATATTTGAATTGGTGCGTGAAGGTTAGAGCAGAGGGCAAAGGGGTGTAAGTTAGAGCATTGTCAAATCACATCACACAATAACCAATAACGCTACTGAGACGGCCGATATGTGGCTGCGCCGCGCCCAAAGTGAATCCAAAGCACACAAAAAAGTGACACGGAGTCATCAAACATAAAAAAAGTACTAAAGCTCACGTTTTGACACGCATATGCATATATATTCATGATTCTGCCTATACCATCAAAATAATTTCCTAGCTAGCACTCGTATAGTCGTATGATTCATTAGTGATTCAATATCAACATGGCTAAGATTTAGTCAATTCTTTTTATAAAAAAAAAAAACTCTATATTACTGCATGCGTGTCAATTATTGGTTTGGGTATTCTTAACTAATTAACCAAAGCAAGATTCTCCCACAGTATGTAATATGCATGGTTAAACAGAAACACATAATTTAGTTACTTTTAACCTATATCTACATGTTATTCCTTCGGAGAGGTAGTCTTGTAACTTGTAAGTGCATGTACCAACTCATCCTATTGTTAAGGATTATCTTTTCACAATATTCAAACCAGATTGAAAGTATTTCTAAACACATTAGAATCTTCTTATTTCGAGGCAACTTGTAGTTTTACGTTTATTATACATCTCAGCAAAAAAAAAAAAAAACGTTATTACACAGAATTTTATATAATTCGAGTTTCTTTTTCCGTTAATCATGTTTTTGTTAACATATTTGTATCGATACATTTTTTTAAATAAACTTTGACAATATTGAATAAAAAATATAGTAATTAAAAATACATTTTTATTTTTAAAATTACAAATAAAATAAAGAAAAAAATGGGGCTATAAGTGCATACCCCCTCAAATGATGCCTCTGTCCCTCCATTTTCGGAATGCTATAGTAAGAATTATAAAGGTTTGGAATTCTTCATAATTATATTATATTTATTGTAGGGTTGGTTGGGGGTAGGGTTTGCAATAGTAAACTGTATATGTATATGATATATTTGGATATAAGTTTTTCTAAAAAATATTTTATAAAAAAAAAGTAAGAAAAAAAAAATTATTTTTTTATAAACTAAAATAAATTTTCTATTAATTTATTTGTAGATGTCGTCTCATTTTTAATAGAAGTTATATTGGTGAATTTTTAAAAGTTAGTTAATAAAGAACTAATTTTTACTATTGAAAAAATTCATTTCATTTTTTATTTTATTTTATTTTTTTAAAAATGCTCTAAAGAAACTTATTACTCATTACATAATATCTTATCCTATAATATTGTTGTCTTTCTAATTAAAAAAAGATTATCTTCATTAAAGTATCTATCAATTTAGATGTATCTAATTTCCTTTACTATTAAATATGAAGACCATTCATCCTCCCCACCCCACCTCAACACAAAAACGATGAAGACATTTAATTTAATTTTTTATCAGAAAGACATTATAATTTTAAATATATATTTGAAACCAAAGCACATGATAATGGTCAGCTCATTGAACGGTTTCTCAGGGTCAAGGCTCCCAACGACGCTTTCTGTTTCCAAAATTTTTGCTGAAAACAAATAATAAAAGCAAAACAATAATATTTTTTGGATAATGTTGCTCTCACTCGCAAAAAATAAGAATGGTTAAAACACGTACCAATGGAATGGGGAATCACTGCTTTATGTACTTTTCCTACAGGCAGAAGGCCAAACCTTGCTATTCGCTATTCGCTATTCGCTATTCGCAGTCACCAGGTTAATTTTTTTTTTCTAGGTTGTTAAATCTTACTGGATAGTTTTAACTTCTACCCTTAATACACCTTTCTTTTATTTTATGGAACACCTTTATTCTGTTATTCACTTTTCATTAAGTTTTTTTTTCCACACTAACATTATCGTGGAGTATCTATCTATCAAGTTCGTTGACAAATAATTTTGGTTTTAAAATTTAATTAATCATGTGAAATTTTATTTTTTATCCTCAAATTTAAACTTAAATTTTATTTAAGAAAATTGAGTTACTGAAACTTAACTAGTTGATTTTGTTATCTTAATTTATAAAGAATTTAATGATCGATCATATATTATTATTCAATTATAAATCATCATTAATATAATTTTTAAAGTAATTATCATAAAAATTAATAATTTTATCATATATAAATTGTAATTGGATGACTATGTAATTGATTAATATTTTTACACTATCAATATATAATATTTTTTCTCTTTTATAAATTACAATAAAATCATTTTTAGTGAAAATAAACTTATTTTATATTTTCATGAACAACATTTTTATAGTTATGTTCTTAAATATATATAATTGATTAATGTTTGATGTACCTTTTTTTAAAATCAAATTAAAGTAAGATCTAAATACTTTCAAAAGATAGATGGAAAGAGATTAGAAATTAAATTAAAACCGTTAGTTGATATTGAAAGCATAAGATCATGTCTCAAATACATTGTAGGGACTTATTTGAATTTTGGAGAAAATATATATATATATATATATATATAATTTTTTCCTAAAAAAATATAATTTTTATATCCGATTACAATTTTTTAAACCATTATGTTAATATGAGAAACATGAGATGATATATCAAATATGTATCCTCAAAAAGCACAACTCACGAAAATATAATATTTAAATAAAAAAATGTGATGGAGAGTGAAACAATCAATTGTTTTTTGGTGATTGTAGTATCATGAAATATTTTCATAGCAATTTAACAACTATTAGAACAGTTTTATGGTAAGCTCGACTATAACAGTGTAAAAGCAAAAAAAATTTGCTTGTTTATGAAGTAATACTTACAATTTTTGCATATGAGGTCAAAACAGTAAAGTGCAGACAAGTATAGAAACTAAATTAAATAAATAATAATAAATTTTTAATTAGTTGTTATTATTTTAGGTTGTATCTTTTGTAATATACACTCCTTTCCTTAAAGGAATCAAATTTCATGTAACAAAAAAAATCTCCTTTCTTTAAAAATTAAATAAAGATACTTTTTTCTCTCTCTTTTAATTAAACTGCGTAAAAGTATTTATTTTCTATTATTTTTTATAGAAAATCTACAAAAATATAGTAGTACTTTGAAAGAATCAAATATTATTGTTTTTACTCTACATAGGACATTTAGGGTGTGTTTGTTTGCATAGTTAGTGTAAAAAAACAAAACAATAGAATAATATAAAATTCAAATTTTATATTTTATTTTAATTTAAAATTTTCACTCTTTGTAACGTACTCTTAGGCCTTTGACGTGAATGATGAAAAGGGCAAGGAAAGCTAGAAAAGAAAAAGCGTACTCCTATGTACTGAGTGAGTCAGTGTTAGCATAAAAAATATGGAGCGAAAGAGTGTGGGAGTAAGTAGATGTGTAGCGGTAACCGTGCAAGTGCAACTGCAGAAAACCCCAAACCATTCTTATTTGTTGCTTTCAAACTCCTTCCTTCCCATGCACGCGCTTCTCCGCGCGTCTCTTTCGTCGTCTTCTCTCTCCCTTTTCCCTTCTTTAACGTGAACAACTCGTACAACTTCTCTCTCTCTCTCTCTCTCTAACAACAAACAACTAACACGAAGAAGAAGAAATTTCTCTGCGCTTCGATTCATTCATTCATGCTCTGAAGAAAACCCTCTCCATTCTCCCAAGGTGCGTTTTCTGCAAATACCCTTCTCAACTTCACCCAAAATTACTACTACTCTTTTTTTATTTGTATATTTGTTTTTTTTCTTCTTTATTTTCGTTTATTTTTTCGGTTCTCTTTTCCCCGCAGATTCGTTCTTCGTTTTGTTCATACACTCTTTTTTTTACCTACTCTATTATCGTGTCTTGCTTTGTAATTCTGTAACAAAACACGCGTTTTCGTTCCTCCTTCGTTTATATTCGCATATTGGAATTTTTTCTATTTGTGGTAAAAAAAGAAAAAAAAAACTCGCTTTTATTTCACTTCTCGTCAATGCGGACGGTGCAATGTGTGTGGAAGAAGCTGTTAAATCGCGATGTATGAGGCCTTATCGAGCACTCTTCACTTCTAACTTTGTCTTTCGTATCTGTGTATAATAATACGTATTTAAAAATAAACAATTTTGGTCGTAACAATTGGGTGTTTGAGATACTATTGTGGGTAGGTTTCTATGCTATTTGATTTGTGTTTATTTTTATTCTTTGCATTGAGGCATTGTGGATTGTGATTACACGGGGAAGAAAAAATGGATGTAGTGGTGTGTGATTTTAATTTTTTTTCCTTTAATATTCTGTGTTTATTTTGTAGCTGTAATAATTTGATTTGGATTTCCTATCCTGCATTGTTGTTCCATTTATTGCTGGTCTGTTATATTCTGTTCGTGAGCCATATTATGGTATTTGAATATATAAATCCGCATTGTCCATATGAAATGTCATGGCTTTTTTGTTTGTTGAGTAAAGGTAGAGGTGAACTATAAAAAACAAAACTTTCGTGTTAGCATTACTATTTAGTTGTTTGTTCTTGATCTTGAACAGCTGGAATTTTAGCTCAAGTAAGCTACTTGTCATGTTAAACATTTGTGAATTACCATTTGTTATCATTGTTTGGTGTATTTCCATAATCGAGACTTTATTTTGTAGTTTACTTTTCTTTATATTTGGCGTAGAGTGGAGTGGTAACTCATGACACAGCTTTGATGTTCCCACTAATATAAACATCCTTGTAATGCTATATCTCTGTGTTTGTCAGGAAAGGACCATTAGGTCATAGCTTTTAGCAATTAGAAATGGATTTAGAAGAGAAGTTCCTTGCTAAAGGTATGGTTCTGTGCTTCTTCAGTTCTTCTTGAGTCTACTCTTTTAAAAATTTCATGATAATTTGTTTTCTCTCTCTGGAATATCTAGAGCCGAGTGTTAACTAGTGTTGTTTTATTATTCTATTTTGATATGTTAATTTATTGTAAGTATACCGTGGGATATGGTATGTGAGTTTGGGAAAGATGGACATGTGATTAAAAGTCTTATCACCTCTATAAATTGTGTGTTGAATGTTTCTGTTATATTACCAGTGTTCTTCCATTGAAAGTCATGTTGCTATTTCAATTATGACTAATCATGTAGTTACTTGTGTTTTCTTTTCTGATAAAGACTTAGTTTTGTACAACTTGTCATTTAGAAGGGTTTTTTGTGATTTTGTCCATATATCTTTGTTATGATTTATATTTGTATATTATATATTGTAGCCTCATGATTTGTTGTATATGAACGTTCTGTGCTTGCTTGGTCAAGAATCTTGAAATTAAAATGTTCCAATAAGATGGTGTTGAAGCTGCCTATGCTTTCTTGGTTTATCATTTACTTGAACTTTATTTGGCCCGTATGATGAAATATATTGTAGATATGAGCTAAAGTAAAACATAGTATTCCAATGATGTGATGTGCCCTGTTAGCATATATGCTAGAGATTAGTTTGCTGTTCAACTACTTTTTAGTCACGGATTGATGGTGTTATATCAGGGATAGGCTTGTGATGTTTTTTCTTAAATAAATTCTAAACAATAAACATGTATGGTTACTAATTAGTATTGTTGTATTTCCCCCTTAATCTGAAGAGTCTAGTTTCAGAACACAATTGTAGCAATGGCTTGCAAAAGTGTAATATCCAACAGTCTTTCCCTTCCTTTTTTTATTTTAAATTTGGAATAATGTCATACTAAATGAAAAATAGTACAGATTGTCTTTGTTATAAAAAAGTGTTTTAAATTGTGTAACCTCTACATTGCCTAATTTAGGGTAATAATAATACATTAATACTATTACTACTACTACAACTAATAATAATGAGATGAGAGTAATTCAAATTTTTATAACTATAATTTAGTGAAGGTTATTAAGTATTAGATAAATCCTATCTATGGTTTAACTTTTCCAATGCGATATTTCTTGGTTTTTCCTATAATGATTTATAAGACTAAGAATATCCAATTTATTTTCCCCCTAAACTTGGGGATATAAATTTTAACCATAACGGTGATGTTCTTTTTAAAACTGGGGATGTAAATCTTCAGTAGTAAAATATTTAACTATTCTGCATTGGTTTTCCATATTAATAAACTACTCAAGCATAACATTTATAATAAAAATAAAAGACTGATGTGTTCATTATACAAAACCCTAAGTTGTTTGCTGCTAAGAGTCCCAAAGACTAACTACTAGTTATTCTTTTGACATTCTGGTTATTTCACCTAAGAACTGTAATCTATTAGCTGAACATACATTAATGGTTTTATATAACATCTCTAACAATCCCTCTCATGCAAGAGCCTTTTGGGCTTGAAGCATGGACAATCACTATGTACTGGTCCACCTACCATGTCATGAAATTCAACTTGCTATTATAAAAATCGGGACAGCATAGAAAAAATTCAACTTGGTCATAAGAGGCTTTGCTAACATGCTATAAACCAACTATTCAAAAACTTTTAAGCTATTAGGTGAAGAGACATGAATGGTTCACCCTCTTAACGCCACACATAGTTGTGCTTTCAGATAATTTTTATCCTTGTCAATGTGTTTGACTACACTGTGCTTGGATTATATCTTACTCTATTGTCAATGTTTACCTTACAAGTTTTTGTTCATCTTAACAAGTATAATTAATTGAGAGGTACATCATCCTACTCCCACACACTATCACGTTTAAAAAGTTTCATGTTTGTTTTTATTAATACAAGATTGATTATACGTATAAGGTAAGATTACAATAATAATATTTAACTAAAAGAAAATATCCACTTTTGTGTTTATTGAGAAACTGTTTTTTCCAACATAAGATGATGATTACATATTGATCAATCATAGTGATTGACAATAATTACAATCCATCTTTGTATGACGTAAATGTATAAAATTTTAAATTCAAATTGGTCGATATGCACGGTAAATTAAAAATAAAGCTTTGGCACGTGCTTTCAATTGCATAGACCCCTTGTTCTATATTAAGGGTTATTCAAAATTTATCTGCCACACATTAGCCTTGCATGTTTTCTAGTACTTGCCACCATGGTAGTAAAACTGTGCTATAGCAGAGTGGAGCAGCACTAGATCATACAGGATTAAAATAGCAGAGCCATTTTCAATAGCGGCCAAAACAATGGCTTTTCACCTGATATAGCTGCGCTACCATGGTAAAGGTTTCAAAAACTTGTTTTTACCCCTAAAACAACATTGATTAGATATTTTTAAGTACAAATGTGATTTCTTCCCCATTTCCTTATGCATTTTTTGCTTCAGAGATATAGGATTTGAAACCCTTCTTCCTTGACCATTCCTCAAAAAGGTACCTCTGTACCTTCACACTTTCACATCACATCAACAATACCTTTAATCCAAGATAATTGGGGTCGGTGGTAGATGAACCTAATAATAGATATAAGGAGATTGAAAAAAAAAAGTGAAAGGAGAAGGGGAAGGGAAAGGGAGAATACGATAAAAGAAAAGAAGGGGGGAAAGAAGGAGGGGGGAGATGAAGAGTAAAAGGATTAAAAATGGATCATCTGGAACATAGAGATAATAATGGGTCTAACCCTCCATCAAGTTTATAACTTTTCTCCATTCCGTTCTAAGACACACCGTTCGCCAATCTATATCCCACTCCATTAAGTCTTGTTTAACTACTTTTTCCAAGGTAAGATTCGGTCTACCTTTACCTCTTTTTTTGTCCAGCTCTTGGTAACAAACTTTTGTTCTTACGGGAGCATTCAGGGGTCGTCTCATTACATGTCCAAATCATCTCAATTTATGTTCCCTCATCTTTTCACTCATCGGTACTATTACTATCCTTTGTCGAATATTTTTATTTTTTATCTTATTCATTTTTGTATAATCACGTATTCACCTTAACATTCTCATTTATGCTACTCCTATTTTATGCACATGTTGCTTATGTGTTGGTCAACATTCAGTTTCATATAACATTGCAGGTCTTATAGTTGTTCTATATAATTTTCCTTTTAACTTAAGGGGAATTTTGCGGTCACACAAAAATCCAGATGCATTCTACCATTTTATCCATCGTGCTCTAATTTTATGATTTACATCCTTATCAATTTCTCAATTTTTTTGCAAAATTGATCCCAGGTATCTAAAAACATCTTTCTTGGGTACCTTTTGACCAAGTAGATGTATAGGATCTTGATCACCATCTCGTATCAGCGAAAACTCATATTTTATATATTCAGTCTTGTTCTGGCTTAACGTGAATGCTTTAGATTTCAAAGTGCTTATCCACAATTCAAGTTTTTTATTAACATCATTTTTGGTCTCATCAGTAAGCACAATATCATCTACAAAAAACATACACCATGAGACTTCCTCTTGAATATCTTTTATTAGTTCGTCTATCACTAAGGCAAAAAGATAAGGACTAAGAGTCGAACCTTGGTGTTCACCTACTGTGGTAATAAAATAACTCGATGTTCCATTATAAGCTTTTACACATGTGGTAGTTCTATCATACATATCCTTGATTGCATTTACATACTTTAATGATATTTTTTTCTTCTCAAGAGTTCACCATAAAACTTTTTTTGGGACTCTATCATATGCTCTCTTAAGATCTATGAACATCATATGTAAGTCTTTCTTCTTTTTTCGATACCTTTTTATTAATTGTCGCATCAAGAAAATGGTTTCTATGATACATCTTCCTGGCATAAATCCAAATCGATTTATAGAAACCTTGGTCTTTCTCCCCAAGCGATGTTCAATAACTTTCATCCACAATTTCATTGTATGATTCATAAGTTTAATGTCTCTATAGTTAGAACAATTCTTGATATTTCTCTTTGTTTTTATAAATAGGTACAAACATACTCTTCCTCCAAGCATCAAATATCTTATTTGTTTGAAGAATTTTATTGAAAAGATTGGTCAATTATTTTATTGCCACATCCCCCAGGCCTTTCCGCACTTCAATAGGGACGCCATTGGGTTCCAAAGTTTTATTATTCTTCATCCTTCGCACTTTATTAGGAATTTTTTTTTTCGTGTTCTATTCTTCCTTTCAACATCCCAATTCACACTGATAATTTGTTATGTTCTTTTTCTATTAATTTAACCACCATCTTTTGCTATGTTCTTATTACACCTAGATTGATGGTGATTGTGTGTATAAGCTGTTACTTATTATTTATACTGAATTTCTTAAATTTTGTTGTGTAGCATATAATTTTTTTAGTTTGTATTATAATATTTAATATAGTGCTCATCGCTGCTATACGAGATTGATAACTATGGTTGCCGCATTGTTTGCTACAGATATGCTTTCTAGCGGCTCCCCCCCCCCCCCCAAAAAAAAAAAATTTCCATGTAATCTTTTTTCTATTTAGTTTTAAGATATTTGAATTAATTTGGAAAACCTATTGTGTGCATACTTGTGCTGCTTCACCAGTCCTCATTGTGAATATTCTTTTGGTTTGAAAATCTGGTCCTATTATTTGGAATTGATTATGAAGATCATATCATAAATTTATTCATTTTCAGGATGGCTCAAGACTTTTACCCCTCCTATTGCTTGATAGCTTATAATCTGGGTGTTTTGTTCAAAATCTGTGCAATCTGACTGGAGGAACTTGATTTCAGGTCTTTTCTTTGGTAGATGTTCATGAAGAAGTAGAACCGCCATAATTGATTAATACTTGTGTTGTTCTGGCTGGTCATCTTGAATGATTTTGCCTGATGTAGTTTGGTATTAGTATCTCATAAGTTAAACATCAATTTTTGCAAATGTTCCTCTAAGAAGCTAATGGATATTATTTCTTGTCAAATGGTTTTGATTAACAATGGTGTCACAGCAGTTTAATGCAAGTATGAAACAGTACTTGGGTAACATAAAAATGTTGTCAAATTTTCTTGCAGTTTCACATTATCATTTGTAAATTGTTGTCTCCTGGATTAGCTCTTTCATGCTCACACAGATAACCACTTCCATAAATCTCCTTCTAAGTTCTTCAAATTGTTTACTTTTTAATTCTGTGAACTGCAATTATCTTGTTCAGCCTTTTATACTTATTCTCTTGTCCTCTGTTTTTGTATTCTCACTTTTTCTGGCAAGATGTGTGAATGTTTGGTTCAGCTTATTTTGTATAAATTATAAAAAATCTCCAGCTTTGTGTGGGGTTTTGAAAAAGAAAAGTGATTGTTTCCTCTAACAAAGCGGTTAGAAGCATGCTACGAATGGTGGATAGGTCTATTTTTCTCCATTAGAGGCATAGATCCAATCTGATGCTGTAGCAACAACTGCTTGATGCATTCATGATACCTAGCTATATAATTTGGTGTTGTTAGTTCCAGTTGTTGGATTTTTCGCTTACTCAACTCTTAAGTCTATCATCCATATATGATGCTGTAATCTGAGGCTTAAGTGCCTTAAAAAATGGGTAAAAGTATGACAGATTTTATTTGTAAAAAGAAATTGAATCAATTCTGTTGTATCTGATCTGAAGGGTTAACATGTCCTGACTCCTGAATAATGCAGTAAATTGTAGAAAGCATTAGTTCAATTGGCGATTCATCTGTACAAAAAATACCCACCCTTATATTCACATTTCTTTGATGGAACCTGAATTCAATTCATCATTTATTGCATTCGTATATTTTACTCCCTTACATTGTCTTAGTCTATCTTTGCTATTTGTGTCTTTTTATCTGAGTCCTAATTTTATTGTTCATATTAGTTTAAAGTTTTAATTTTTGTTGTTTCTGCCAAATGTTTCTACAATTGGTTGTTATTTCTGTCCAGTTTCTGGTGTTCAAAGCCTTTCTTCCAGTGTGCAAAGTACTCCAGAAAAAAATGGCCATTCAGATGATGCTTCAAAAAGTTCAGAACTTCTTCAGCAGTTCCTAAAATGTGGTCCAAAGAAGGAACTTCTTCAAACGTGTTTTGACAAGGACAAAAAAAACATTTCTTCAAAAAGCAGAATGACCGAAACTAAGTCAACCAGTAAGATCACTAAGAAACAAGAGACAAAAAAAGTTTCTAGTTTCAGCCATCAGCCCCCTAGAAAGCAACCTCGGAAGGGTGAAAACCCTACTCGACTCATACCTCCTCCTGATCAGTCTTCTGATTTTGGCCATTCAAACACTTGGATTTGTAAAAATGCTGCTTGTAGGGCGGTTCTGTCTATGGATGACACGTTTTGTAGAAGATGCTCTTGCTGTATTTGTCACCTTTTTGATGATAACAAGGATCCTAGTCTTTGGTTGGTATGCACATCTGAATCTGCTCAAGGGGGGGAAACATCTGAATCTGCTCAAGGGGGGGACTCTTGTGGGTTGTCTTGCCATATTGAATGTGCCCTTCAACATGAAAAGGTGGGAGTTATTGATCATGGGCAACTGATGCAACTAGATGGTGGCTATTGTTGTGCGTCCTGTGGTAAAGTTACAGGGATACTTGGGTAAGTAATTATGTTTACCTGTTGTGCTGTGGATGATATTTGTTATTCCTCATTCCAATTTTTTGTTATTGTTATACTAGAGTTTTATTTTGTTTATAGACATGATTTGCAATAGAACTATAGCGTTGTTTGATTCATGTAGCTTACCTACCTATTGTGAAGAGTAATATTAAATCACACAAAATACAGCAGAATATGCCGTCCTAGAATCATAGACTCTTACAGAGCAGAGTTCTCTGTCCAAATTACTAGAAAACAATACACGCATATCCCCCTATTCCCATATTTCACACATATATAAATAATATTAATATGTCACTGCTTTTAAATTTTTGTCCTAAACTGTCAACATAACAGTTGCTATTCAACGTATTCTAATACTCCCTCTGGATCAAAACTATTGATGTTTTACAGATTCCAGGTCTCATTAATTATTTTCTTTCACATATACCCCTATTTAACACGGCCTAGATAATTATGATATATTCCTCAACTACTCCCATCGTAGATATTAAATGAGGGTATTTTAGACTATATATTTAGTTTGAGTAATATTAAATATTTCTTAAGCTGTGTGCGTTAATGTTAAAACATCAATAGTTTTGGTTTGGGGGGAGTAATACATAACTGATAATGATAGTTATTATTACACTTATTTTAATATGTAATTGCTGTTGTACAACTGAGGGGGGTAAACTGGGGAGATTTATACTAATAGGTCATGAGTAACCATATAAGTGAATTAGACACCACACTTTAACTCAAAACCTTAAAGCTCAAGTTTATGGGTCTTCTCCCCACTTATATGGTGCTCAACTTTTCTATTTTTATCCGATGTAAGACTTTACCTCACACTTGTACTCTAACAATCTTCCTTTCAAGTGTGAGTCTCTCCCACATGGTAGCCTCCCCCTCGAGCGGCGGCCATTTTTCAATTCATAAGTATCTAATGGTGGTCCTTAGAGCTTAACCGTGATTGCCCTGACTGTCTAGCCATTGTCGCCAATATGCTCTAGTACCTTGTACCGCCGCAACACTTGCAGGACTCGTTGCCTGACCTCCATGCATGAACTCACCCGTCAGGAAGACTTTCGATACAAAGGATTCATGGATCCATCGTCGCCATCTTTACTCGTCTGAGTCGGTCACCAAGTCGAACCATTAGCTCTGAGATACCAATTGTTGTGCAACTGAGGGGGGTAAACCGAGGAGATTTATACTAATAGGTCATGAGTAACCGTATAAGTGAACTAGACACCATACTTTAACTCAAAACCTTAAGGTTCAGGTTTATGGGTCTTCTCCCCACTTATATGGTGCTCAATTTTTCTATTTCTATCTGCTGTGGGACTTTATCTCACACTTGTACGCCAACAATTGCTCCTACTTTTTGCCAATCACTGTCATAACTGCACCTAGCTTTGTTCCCATTAGTTTCAACAGTGTAATTTTTCTTGACTTTCATTCTGAATATACTATCATGTAAAGAATTTAAAAAGGATTTGCCTATGTTTTCTGCATCACTCTGTCTGTCATTTGCTAATTTGACATGTTTGCATTAACAAAGCAAATATATTATTGCAGTTTTTGCTGCATTTGATTTGTCTTTCTGAGAAGAATTGAAATCCACTATGGCCTTGTTCAGTTCCTCAAAAGATGTGTATACTGTATAATATATTCAAACCCTTTGCATCTTGTATGTTAATAAATGAATTTCCAGCCCCATGTTGATGACCTTGGTTACTCATGTTTATTATTGGCAGATGCTGGAAGAAGCAGCTAAATATAGCTAAGGATGCCCGGCGTGTAGATGTACTCTGTTACAGAATATATTTGAGCTACAGGCTCCTCGATGGAACCTCAAAATTCAAAGATTTGCATCAAACAGTACAAGAGGCAAAGGCTAAACTGGAGACAGAAGTTGGTCCTGTCAATGGTGTTTCTGCCAAGATGGCTCGAGGCATTGTCAGTAGACTCCCTATTGCCAGTGGTATACAGAAACTCTGCTCTCTTGCTATAGAGAAAGCTGATAGGTGGCTCGCCACTGTTCCCATTGTAAATCCAGATTCCACAGGTTGAAACTGATGCTCTAACTTTTATTTTTTATTTTTTTGGGGGAGGGGCTTAAATTCTTGCTTTTCGGTCTAATTTATTTGGCTCATGATGGTATTTTTATAACTCGTAGAGGGTTCACTTCCTGCTGCTTGCAAGTTTGTTTTTGAAGAGGTAACAACTTCCTCAGCGAAAATCATTTTAATTGAAATGTCAAGTATATGTTCTGAGGAAATTAAGGGATACAAGCTCTGGTATTACAAGAGTCGGGATGAATCACCCACTAAAGATCCTGTTTCCGTGTTTCCCAAATCTCAGAGGAGGATTTTGGTATCCAACCTCAAGGCTTGCACAGAATATACTTTTCGAATTATATCTTACACTGATACACGTGACTTGGGTCATTCTGAGGCTAAGTGTTTCACCCAGAGCATTGAGATAATTAAAAACAGTCCCTCTTCATCTGTTGCCATGAATAAAGAAAAAGAGAACCTTCTAACTAGGGGCAATTCTTCGGTCTCTAAGATAGGGCCCAATGCCACAATGGAAGGCTATGGATTCAAGGTTCGAGACCTTGGGAAATTTTTGCGTCTTGCTTGGGCTCAAGAACAAGGTTACTTGGAAGAGTTTTGCTGCGCCAATGTGAAAAATTGCTGTGGACAAAGTGAAATGGTGGATAAGCCTAGAATTCCAGAAGCACAGTTGCCTTCACTTTCACGAGACCTTGATTTAAATGTTGTTTCAGTTCCTGATTTAAATGAAGAGCTAACACCTCCTTTTGAGTATTCTAGGGATGAAGATAATGGTTGCTCTTTGCTGCAAGCTGTTGAGGCAGATGATGATGCTGCTTCTCATGATCTAGAGAAAAATGGTTTAGTAAGATCACATGGGAGTGGGGATTCCCAGACCTGGACCCATGGGCCAACAGGAGAAGTGTCTGCTGTTGATTCTCGCATAGATATGTGCAGGAAAAGGATACCAAGCACAAATGAAGAGACTCATGATTGTGACAGCACTTTGATAAATGGTTCTCCTTTACGCATATCTGATGGTTCATGTTCCTTGGATGAGAACTTTGAGTATTGTGTGAAAGTAATTCGTTGGTTAGAATGTGAGGCTCACATCAAACAGGAATTTAGGTTGAAATTGCTAACATGGTTTAGTTTAAGGGCGACTGAGCAAGAACGCAGGGTGGTTAATACCTTCATTCAAACTCTTATCGATGATCCAAGTAGTTTGGCAGGACAACTGGTAGACTCTTTTTCTGATATTATATCCAACAAGAGGCTAAGAAGTGGATTCTGTAGTAAAGCTGGGGCATCAAATTAAGGGTGATCCTGTTATACAAGTTTGTCATTTGCTTCAACTTTTCCATTTATCATTTTGTCAGAAAAAGTCACCCTCTGATTGTTTTTGCCTTCCTTGTACAGGCATTTTTTAAAATTAATCACCTTCCAAGGGATTCATTTTTATTGCAGACAAGCTTTGTCTTGCTAAAAGGATTTGCTTTGATGATCGCAGAAACAGTAACATATTTTTCCGTGGAGGAAGGATTTATGGACATGAAGTTTCAGGATGTAGGAGGCATTATGCCATTTCTAAATTGCTGCAATGATTTTTAGTGATGAATTTAATTACGGACGATATTAATATTGAAACTCATTTCTCATAACCTTTATTTGAAGAAGGTACATGATTCAATCGCTGATTTGATTTATATTTGTCATTCTTTTGTCATCTTCTTGTTCCTCGTACTGATGGACTGGGAAATGAAATTGCTTGCTTCAAATTGTGGTTAAAGCTGCTGCTGTTTACTATGGTTTTCTAGACGAGCGTTTCACCTGATTTCTTTGGAGATCTTAAGCTAGCTGGATAAATTAACTTTATAAGTCAGACAATACATTTATGGGTTACGTCTTATTTCTGACTGCATGCCAAGGTTCAATTTAGACTGTTGTTTGGATACACGTCTATTTCCTTAATTCACATAAATTACGTGAAATTGAATAGATATAGAGTAGCTTCTCTGTTGGACGTGTCCTGATATTTAAAAAGCATGATGAATTCTTAAGAGAAAAGACTAATTAGTTTGAAGACCTAATTATCAATATGAAACTATAAGAGTCAAGTTTGGTAGCAAGTATATGAATTAAAAACAAATTTTCCTTTCTTATTTGTACTTTGATATTTTGCCTTTTTTTTTAATATATTTTGGCTTTTGCTTCTTCATTAAAATCATTTTGTTTCACTTGCCTCTTCACTATCTTGGTCCGTTACTTCTTCGTAAAGTGGAATATTCGCCCGAATTAAGTGTTAAGAACGTGTTGCATACTGTAAACATATCAACTGGTGATCCTTGTGAGGATTTGATTTAGTCCGAAATTGCTAATCAAATCAAGTGTAGACTTTTCTACATGTGATACTTGTCATTGAAAATCAGTAGTGTTAAGCTTTTTATTTTTATTTTTATTTTTAAATGGTGCATATCTAAAGCCTGAAGTACGTTTTCGTAACAAACAGAAAGCTGGACCTTTACACTTCATTCGGTTCAAGTCACGTGGAAACTTTGGGTGGTAGTCGAATTTTGTCCCAATCAGAAATATAAAGAGATGGGTTAGTGGAAAGTAGTGACAATAAAGTCTACCAAATAATTTGAAAAGTTTGAATAACTGTGATATGCAAACAAAATGTTACTTTCTTAGAAGAAAAATTGCACCTTAACTGGTCATCCGTGTTTCATTTGAACTCTTGCTAGCCAAAATTTCTGCAGAGAAGGAAAAAGAATTGAGTGTGTGTTTAGTTTGGTGTTGGAGAATTAATTCCAGTTCTATAATTGATTTTTGATATATTTTTATATGTATGCTTTTACGTTTGGAGAGAATTTTTAAATTGATTTTGGATTAAAACAACTATGATATGAGTAACTTTTGTGTTAGATTTAAAATTTAGTACTAAATTTTATTCTTAATATAATTTTATAATAAAACATTCAAACATAAATCACATAACTTTAAAATTAATTTTATCAATATCCGTTCAAACATATTCATTCTATTATAAGATTTTTGAGATGTTATCTATCCATTGTCAATTACACTTATAACATTGAAGTTCACATACAATAATTTTTCTCTCTCAATCATGAAACACAAGCTAGTTGACTTTATTTTTAATTTGACTATTTATTTGGTACAAAAACAAAAGAAAATACTTATATACTGATACTTACATAACTCATAATAGGAAAGGTTCACCCTTATACTTAACGTAGAATCAAATATATACATAAGTTAGCTTATAAATATTTTTTTGGTAAATATTTATTATTCACCAAATATATATATATATATATAAATATTTATTAAAATCATATTAATTGATATTTTAATGTGATTTTAGATTATTGAAAGTGAATCTAAATACATTACTATATGAATTTCTGTATGTAGTAGGAAGAAGTGAGAAATTGTTAGATTCCAATTCTCTCAATTAATATTTTTAACGAAACTAAAATATTAGCATTTATTCATAAAAAAATAAGTGTCACATTTGAATAAAAAAAATACTATTGTATTTTTATGTTACCATGAGTAAGAGATCTTGAAAGCTATCTGCAGTCTCTAAAGTCCCAACCTGTAGTAGTTACTACTTACTGCTGCTTATTGAAGTACCCAAAGCATGTCAACAACTGAAAAGGGACTTTCAGGTGCTTTGAATGCCAGAATCGAAGGGTGCGGCACTGAAACTATAGTGTTTGCTCATGGCTATGGAACGGACCAGTCGATATGGGACAAAATACTTCCTTTGGTTCTTGCTCTAAATTACCGTCTTGTTACGTTTGATTGGGCTTTTGCTGGAACTGTGAAGGATCAGAGCCTCTACGACCCTCTCAAGTATTCCTCTTTGGAAGCTTTTGCTGATGACTTGATCACTCTGCTGAATGAGATGGACCTCAAAGCTGTCACTTTTGTTGGCCACTCCATGTCGGGCATCATTGGTTGCATTGCCTCTGTCAAAAGACCTCAACTCTTCAAGACCCTTATTCTCGTTGGTGCTTCCCCAAGGTATCATCTTCTTTTCTTTTACTTTTGCTTATTAGTTTACTTTGTTTTGTTTTGTTACCCTTGCTTGCTTGGGTCTCTTGGATTTGTTCACTTGTTCCTTGCTATGAACACGATCACTTAAATTTGTTGATCGAATTGAAATATTAGTAAAATTAATTATTAATTTAGTTGATAAAGATAAACAATATTAAAACACAAAAAGTTATGATAGAACAATGAGAATATTTTTTATATTAAAATATGTTCTTTTAAATAGATCCAATTTTATTGAATAAATTTATAAGTTAGTAAATAAATTAAGAGTTAATTCAAAATTTTGTTAATATGTAATGTAGGTTTCTAAATTCAGATGATTATGAGGGAGGCTTTAACAGCTCAGATATTGAGCAATTGCTCTCAAACATAGAAACCAACTATGAAAACTTTGCCTCTTGCTTCGCCTCTTTAATAGCGGATCCAACTAATAAAGACACTGTGGACAAATATGAAAAGTGCTTGAAGAGAATGCAAGGTGAAGTTGCTCTGTCCTTAGCCAAGACCATATTCTATTCTGATTGGAGAGAGATACTTGACAAGGTGGATACTCCATGCACTATCATTCAGACCAAAAAGGATGCAGCTGTTCCACACAACGTAGCACTCTACATGGAGAACAAAATTAAAGGGAAAGTTACTTTAGAGATCATAGACACACTTGGCCATTTCCCCCAGTTAACTGCACCCCTTAAGTTCGTTGAAGTGCTCAAGGGTGCTCTAGCTTCATAAAACAAGAGGAAAAAAATATAAAATATGTTATTAATATATGCATTTTTAATATTTTCTTTACGCATACTTTATAGTTGAATTACGTCTCATAGTACTTGTTTTACAATTGAGCCAGTATAGACGTAGTCCAATAATAAAAGTATGTTAAAGAAAATATTCAAAAAGAGATATTACTAACATATATCTAGCTACTACTAGTCTTCCAAAAAGAAATAAACATTTATCTACTACCCATCGTGGCACATAATCTCTCTACTTTTACTCTCAGAACCAAAAAAATATGTATGAATTAAGATATGCTATATATGAAATCAGCGTATGTGATTTAGATTTCCTATTAGGAGACGCAGTGTTTGTGTCGAAATAATGTGTGATATTTGTATTTGTTAACTAATTAGTGTGCAGACTGGAAAGATGCATGTGATACTAATGTTTGATTATTGTTTTTATTATATTTATATTTAATATTATATATTTATAAGATAAATAAATGTATATGTAACCTTTTGTCAACCTCAAACATAAAAAACTTATATTACTAAGTCTTTTGTTACGTATTTTAAGACTGCAAAATTGTGTACCTCTCGATTAGCATCGGATTGAGTATGAACATAGGATTCTTTCAACCAGGCACATTTCAAATGTTAATAGTTAATTCGTTAAATTATAATTTTGTTATCTTATAGTTTTTGTAAATTTATGATTTTGATCCTTTTGATTTTTAATTATAATATTTGATTTTTTTAGTTTTATAAATTGATAATTTTGGTCTTTTATAAATTATTAGAGATATTAAATTAATGATAAATTATTAATTATTAAAAAATTAATAAAAATTATTAACTTTAATGTAATATTACTGATAATCGTATGCGATAATAGAGATAAAAGAAGTATTTATGCATAATAAAATAAATATAATGTTGTGGAAAATTAAGATTAGTAATTTTTATTAATAATTAATGATTTAATTAATTTATAATTAACTTAATAATTTAATTAATCAAAATTATTTATTAATAATTTATAAGAGAATCAAAATTACCAATTTAAAAAATTAAGAGATAAAATGTTATAATTAGAATTTATGGAAATCAGAATGAAGATACTAAAATTATAATTTAATTAATGAATGTGTTAGTCATTTTGTTAATAGAATCAAATCTGTCATTGTTTTTTCTTTTTTTCTTAACTATTCAATTATCTTTATATCTCCTGATATTTTTCTAATCTAATGGCAATGATATTAAGACATTACCGAATAAAAATATGGCAGCGTCATAGATGTTCCTCTTGCTCATAGTGATGATTAACCTTGGGGACTTTTGCAGTTTGTTGACGAAATTAACCTTGGTAAAAGGAAAGCGAACAAGAAAGTAGGGAAGTAAATAGTAAGAAAATATAGAGGCAAAAGAGTCACAACGCTAAAACGAAACATGTAACAAGTAGCTGGTAATAGATGTGATGCGCCTTCGTTGTTTTCACCGAAAAGGATGCTACTGGGTGCTGTCAGAGTTCAACATTCTCTGAGTTCGCTCACTTTTTCTCGCTTTCAACCTTCCTTTTCTCTGCGAGCATTTTCCGCTATGGCCGAAGAATTTGTGAAGGGCTCCATTCATCAAAACGGCGTCGCTGTCATAACCCTCGATCGCCCCAAAGCTCTCAACGCCATGAACCTAGGTTTTCCATATTCTTCTTCGTTTCCGTAATTATGCATGCCATTAAGTTGACAATTGTCTTCGGAGATTTGCTTTTGGAATCTGGACTGTTTAGTTGAACTAGCTCTTATAGCAATACTCAATTATTGTGGAGCTCATGCACTAGTTGAAAATTCATATCTGCGTTTAGTGTCAGAGTGCCAAGTAATTTGCGTTATTTTTTTTATTGAATTTTGAAGGGAATTATGATTCTGGATATTGATTGTTCGACATTGAATGAGATAAAGGCGGGATCTGTTTATTTCTTTTTTCTTTCTTTTATGGGTTTAAATTATTGCCCTTTTGCAGTTCTGAGTTTTGTGGGTTTATTTTTTTATTTCATTTTGATTTGAAATTTTTTGTGGTGCAGATATGGATGTAAAGTATAAAAGTTATCTTGATGAATGGGAATCTGACCCAAGGGTCAAATGCGTACTGGTTGATAGCAGCTCGCCTCGTGCCTTTTGTGCTGGTATGACTGAGGCATTGAGGGAAATAAATAATTTATTAATCTTTTAACGCAAAGCGCGTTTCTAGCTTAAATAGATTAAAAATTAGCTTCTTTTGCAGATATTCTGTTTTCGATTTGAGGTTATTTGGTTTTGAGTGCTAGGTAAGGTTTTGAGAGTCACCATTGGTGGTCAATGCAGGTATGGATATTAAAGGGGTTGTTGCTGAAATACAAAAGGACAAAAACACTCCTTTAGTGCAGAAGGTCTCATATTACTTGTTTTAACATCAAGTGTATTAATATACATGCTTATCCAGTTGTACTTATACTTCATTGGATATGTTGTTTGCATCTTTGTCAACATCATCATCTTCTTTCAGTGCTACCCTACTGGTCTATAGTCTATGTTTCATCCAATATAAGTTTTCTCTGTTCTCAATGACTTCTTACTCGTTAACCGAGATCTTAGTTTATCCGCAGGTGGTGATGTGAAGCAGATAACAATCAAAAACCATCTATCAGATATGATTGAGGTCTAGTTGTGTCCTTTGTAATTATATATACCTTTAGATTCATACTCTTTCACTTTATCAAAACAATGCCAATGCAAAATAAATACCCTTCCTATTGGAATATTTTCACTTATAAACTAGTAATGTGTATATTTCTAATATACTCTAGAGAAAGTATTGGCTGTACTGCTGATATATTATATCACATTATTCATGACAAACTAGCTTTAATAGCTTCAACTTATAAGATAATTGGTAATGTCCAGTTATTGAGGGAGTTTCATGACCAATTAAGGACTTTTGGAAGAGTTTATTTGAGCTCATGGATGTAGTTTATGACCTTACATGTTTTTAAAAGCTTCATGGAGAATCTTATCAAATAAGTTCTTTTTAGTAACTTTAAAATAGCTCATTTGGTAAGAGCTTGTGGAATTAGTTTTTATTTAAGTTTCTTACCCAAATGCGTATTATATCCAAAATAAAATGTATAAAACATGCAATCTTAGTCTGTGATTGAGGAAGCCATCTCTGCAACATATTTTGGGGTAAGGCCACAAGGTACTTCACTACTGAAGGTGCATGACCAATCCCTGCTCAGGTGTTGGTATGGCCATGGCCAGAAGGTGCTTCCAGTTCAGCTGCTGTTGATGCCCCATCTTTTGTAATACACCAGCTTCTGTCATTACAGAATTACCCTTTTGACATAGTCTTTTCTTTCCCATGACATTGAATTTCCTTTGGGTGTTTATGTGACTACTAGAAGTCTAGAAATGCATATGTAATTGCTATCAAACAAGATTATCAAACTCGAGAGTCTATGTAAAATTTGTGGAAGGTTCATAAACTCGATTCAGGCTCAACTCAACTCATAATAAAACAAACAGAAGTAACAAAGTATGATAGTACAACTTAAAATTATACATAAATGACCAAATTAAAAGATAATAAGGTGAAAACATCAAACTTTAGAGTCTGAGAGTCAAGAGCCACAAAATTTGTGTTTATCACAAATTCTTAAGTTTTCATTTCCCAACTAATGCTGCAAGTTCGGAACCTAAAACAAAAAAGGAGGAGACAAATGTGCTTGTAATGAAAAGAGTCGCTGAAAAGGAACCAAAAAAGGGAAATAGTTGGCCAAATGGTGCTGTTTTGGGGACTTTTTAGAGCTTGTTTCTCTACTTAAAGCAGACTTGCTAAATCAGCCTTGGAATCACAATTTTGAGCGAGCTCATCCAATCCTGGCTGAGTTGACACTAGTTTGGTCTGGCCTTAGTTTCCTTGGGAGTTATTGCATTTTTGGATCTTAATCCTAAACAAGTTAATTAGTGAGTTTGACAACAATGCTGTCCGCAATTATGCATTTTGCTGTATCTTGCATTTTTGCATGACCTGTTAATGTACAACATAAAAATTACGTACTTGTTATGTTGCATGTTTTAGGTCTTTACTGCTGAGTATTCTTTGATATGCAAAATTTCTGATTACAAGAAGCCATATATAAGCTTCATGGATGGAATAACTATGGGTTTTGGAATTGGTTTATCTGGTCATGGCCGCTATCGCATCATAACAGAGGTATGCTCACCTGGCAATAGTTGCCTCGTTTAGTCATGAATTGACATTGTAGATCCTATTTATGACTTTTCTTTTTCATTCACATTTACAGAGAACTGTTCTTGCGATGCCAGAAAATGGAATTGGTTTGTTCCCAGATGTAGGTTTTGCTTATATAGCGGCTCAAAGTCCAGGGGAAGGATCTGTTGGTAATTCTCTTTTTTAAAATTAATACAGCATTTGTAGTTCGTTATTGCTTTTATAAGACTAGCTAATGTGGATTTGAGGGTTGTTAAAATACCAATGATTCTCTTTCATTTTTTGCGTGCACTATTCTGTCATAATCTGCCATATGAATACATGTGTGCTACACTGTTGAAGCATCTAGGTGTGGTCTCAGGTTTCAGCTAAAATCAGTTTATTTGTATATTGTTAAAGGTTCTTCCACAGTTCCTCTTGCTTTCCATGGATTCTGAGTCATGTTACTTTGAAAATTTTTCTAATTGCAGGTGCTTATCTTGGATTGACTGGAAAGAGGATTTCTACTCCTTCAGATGCAATATATGTTGGCCTTGGAACACATTATGTGCCATCTGGAAAGTTAGGTTCATTCAAGGATGCCCTCTTGGCCACAAACTTGTATGTTAGCTTGAACCTTTGAACAACTTTTGAGATTCTTTTTAAGATTATTGCCCCCATTGACTTCATTAGTTTAGATTGAATTGGACCCATTAAATGATAATACTTCATGGGCATGTTTGTGTCATGTAGAGGATGCACTGCACGTTTTGCTGAAGGTCTTCTTGTGTGTTTGTTGAAATAATCTATCATATCTATTAACGTTGTCTTGAAGTATATTATATAAAATTGCAATGAGTGCATACAAACAAGTCTTCAAACATCAAAGATATAATGATCTTACGCAAAACTCATTGGTTATATAGTTCTCAGGATCCACATCAGGACATCAAAGTACTTTTAGCAAGATATGAGTCCAACCCTGAGTCCGAGGCACAGTTGAAATTGCTTTTACCTCAGATAGTTTCTACATTTGGAGGAAATAAATCAGTCACTGAAATTGTTGAGGAGCTAAAAAAACACCAGTCAAGCACTGACCCTAATGGTATGCTGATTGACATGTCGTTGGTGTTATACCGAAATGTCCAGACTAGTTGTAATATTCTTTGTATTTTTCTATTTCTAGTCGTGGAGTGGGCTAATGAAGCTCTCCAAGGCCTCAGAAAAGGTGCTCCTTTTTCCCTTTTCTTGACCAACAAGTACTTCTCTGCGGTTGCCTCTGCACTGGGGAATAATGATGGTGCACTATCCACGGTAAGAACTCTATTTTAGGGGAGGGGATGGTGTTAGTTTCCATTTTTTCAAACTAATTATCTGCATTTGGGAAATTCAAGCTTAGTGGCGTAATGAAAACTGAGTATCGTATTGCCTTGAGGTCTTCACTACGACATGATTTTTCAGAAGGTGTCCGAGCAGTGCTGGTGGACAAGGATCAGGTTCTTTCTTTTTCTTATGCTTTGTGTATTTTTAATCTGGGAGACAAACTTGAATATTAGCTGTTTGCTATACCAGGAAATCCGAGGTGTAATTAACTTGTTTGCTGAAAATAAGTGGTGTTACTAAAAGTTATCCTATATTTGACCTTGTGGTCTTGTGTGGTACTTAAGATATTATTGGTGAAATGAAAGGAAATCATGCAAAAGTTATGCTTGTCCTTGGAATTGGTACTAATGCTGGTTTCCTTCTACCAAAGGTTGGAAAACACTCAAGAATCTTAAGTTGAAAATACATGCGCCAGTTCGATTGTTTTTCAACAGTTTTGTTTTTAAAAAAACTATAATAATCCTTATTTAAGTTTTTTTTTTTTTTTTTTCTCTCTTTAACTTTCAATGATTCTCTACTCTCACTTCAAAGTACCACCACCTCCTGGCTACCTACACCACTTCTACCATTATCATTAGAGTCCTTAAGTTTCCAAACTTCTTAAAACACAATTTAACAAACATGTTTCAATAATTTTATTCCGTGAAATAATTGTATGAAATAATTTTCAAAAACAATAATAAAATCAAATATGCCCCATATATTTGATTTCTCTGCGTATGAATCTACAGTTCAAAGTATTTATAAATTATATCTGGTCTTGTCTGCATATGTTTCCTTCTGTTTGTCACACTGCTAGTGCTATGAATACTTTTAAATTTCGTTTGACCCATGAAGGTATTGATTTTATGCTTCAATATTTGGTATATGCTTTTTCCTCGTTCAGTAATAGATTCAATCATCAATAATTGTTCTTCCGCAGAACCCAAAATGGAAACCATCAAGCTTGGAGGAAATTGATACGAGTGAAGTGGAAGCCGTCTTTAAACCTTTAGGACCAGAGGTTGGGGAGTTGAGAGTGTAATTTTAGATGGAAAATATGCTTTTCTCATTTCTTCAAATGCATTACAGAATTGTAAGCACTGCATAAAATAAATAGATGGTGTTTTCATTAGGTCTGGCTTCCAGTCCAGGTCCAGCGTGTTGATAGTACTGTTCACCATATGATAATATGAGGTCCATCTTTTTGGAAAGGCAAATGATCATGTTGCTTCCATTATACCCATTTGGAAGAAATGAAGGGCTCTAGTTTCCTTAGTCAATTTCTCTGAATGTACTCGGTGAATTTAATGGATCCGTTTGTTCAAGTTTATTTAAAAAATATTTCTTTTAATAAAATAACCAGTTTTTCTTTTATTTGTTTGTCTAAATTGTTTTTTCTTTGAAAAAGTATTCATTTTTCTTTTCTTTTTTTATAATAAAATTAAGTATTTTTTAAACACCTTTTGAAATTTTTTTATATTGATTTAATGACTATTTTAGTCCTTGAATTTGGAGTAAGCATTTTTTAGTTCCTGAAATTAAAAAATATATTTTGAATTTTTGAATTTTGATAAATTATTCTTTTTAGTTTCTAATGTAATAAATTCTATCACGAATGACAATTTTAAAATACATATTGTGGCTAAATTTGAGGAACAGTAATTAATCCTTTTAAATTTAAACAAACTTTTTGTACAATTAAATTTAAATAGACTTACTCTATGTAATGGAATTACTCTTGAACTAAATTGTTGAAGACATAAATATTAATTACTTGGTAAGATCAATAAGAATAAGAATAAAATGGTGAAACAAATTCAATGTTGGTCAAATCAAAAGAGAGAGAAAATGAGTGGATAAAGATTTTTGCACAAATGAGATAAACAACACACATTAGAAAAAGAAGCCTTATTCTGAGCAGAAAAAAATGAAAAATCATAATAGAATTAACAACTTCATAGAAGTTTGAAGACTAATATTTGTCAAATCCCTATCAAATTGACTGCATTTTTTTAATGTGATTTTACTTCTAATAGATCCTGAATTATATATCAGAATTATACTCAACAAATCCATAAAAATAAAAGTGTTGTGATCCCATTTTTTTTCATAAGATTTCGGTAGAGACTAAAAGTAACAACCCATGGATAAAAAAGACAGTGCGTTATGTATGATAATATTTATAAGACAATAGAGATAATTGTCATGATATAGAATTCAAATAATGGGTTGCTAAAAAATGGAATCGGATTGGACACATGGACTGCAACTTCAGATTTAATTGCTATCCTAAACCTAAAGCAAAATAGTTAACACGAATTTCCACAAACCTCAAGTGAACTACCGACATACAACAACAATCCATTTTCTCTGACGCCTCTGTTACATTCAGTCAGAGTTCACACTATTTTACAATGTATTCCAAAAAAATTTAAATTTGTTCTCCAAACAGAAAAGGAGAGATAACATTTAAAGGAAAAGATGACATATGTACAGAGAAGTCCTGTAATCAAACAGGTATATACAACTCCATCCGGCAGTGTACGAGACACCGCAAAAACACATCAGTAGAAAATGATAATGTGTTAGATCTCATATTCTACCCATTAAATGAAACTTGTCTTTTTTCCTCAACCTTAGAGCCCTTTGATTTACTTGGTTCTTTGAATTGGGCTCCACAAGCAGCAAACGCGACATAACATATGACAAAAGTTCTTCACGGTGAGAGAATGTAAAGTCCAAATGAGCATATTCAAACTCATTATATGACACATCCACACCAGCATCCTTCATCAATTTATAGTGTCTCTTCACCATTGAAGATCGTATCACCGTGTCTTTCTGACCAGCAACCAGATCAACAGGAATGTCGATGAGTCCATAGTGTTCACCCAAGTCCAAAGGTTCAGGGGAACCATACACTTTCCAATTAGCATATGCATTCCCATAATCAAACATTCTAAACCTTCTAGCACGTTTTATCTGAGCAAGATGAAGACAAACACCAAAAGATACTCCTGGCATGTCATTCATGTTGTAATGTGGTGTTCCTAAAACTCCAACCCAATTTGAGCTGTCCCCACCAACAACATAACCTACTAAAGTTTGAACCAATCCTCCAACTGCAGGCAGGTTTTGCAGGTCCCGAGCTAACTTGTTAACAATCATACGGAAAAATCTAGTTGGTATATAGAAGGCTGGGAAAATACGAGACAAAATAGGGGCCAGCAAAAACAATACGCGCTCCGCCACTGAAAAGACTAGGTTAGAGTCATGATGAAAACCAGCAGGTGATAACAAAACCAATCTTGAAAGTCTATGGGGCTTGGCTTCTATCCTACGCGTAACAACATACATTAACATAGAAGCTCCTCCCAAACTATGGCAAATTGCACAAAGTTTGTAAAGCTGACCATCATTGCTTTCCTCCTCAATATCAGGCTTACTAAGCCTCAGCTCAGCAGTTTTTACTTGATGGATTTTCTCTATCATAGCAGGAATATCCTCAGTCCCATGTTCATTGATGGAGTATCGCCAGTATCTGCATTACATCAATGTCACAGGAATAGAGTATAATAAAATTTAAACCACATTGCATCAAACAACACAAGACATATCAATAGGTTTCGCTTTGAGAACTTACTCACGAGAAGAGATATTCTTGTTGACATGTTCCCTAGAAATCAAACCACGAAAATTTCCCAGAAAGACATCATACCCTGAAAATAAACACATTTACATGTAATAATTCTTAAAAACATATATGTTCCTGAAGCGCACATACTACCTTGATAGATCAAAGATGTAACAAACCTTGATCATAGGCAGCAAAAGCGGGAGAGCCAACAACACCATTAGATACCCAACTGAACCAAAAAAGTTTAACTTATTAGACTACCACTATTGTCCTAACATCATTCTGGCATCCAAGCAACTGAAACAATAGGAAAAAAATTCAAGATTCAGAGGGGAAAAATCAGGGACAAAACAGAGGAAGCAGGATAAAATCAAAACGAAAAGTTCATCAGTTCTATATGTCATGTCATGTCAAGATCATAACTCAAAGGATTCAGGCAGATGTTGACTTAAAAAAATGCTGCAACAATAAATTTACCCAACCTACTATACAACTCTCTACTTCACATACAAGAAATACTTTACAAATTACTCACCCCATTGATGAATCGAAGACTCCATGCTGAAGATAAACAGCTTTACATGCATCTCGCCTGTGAAGTCCGATTACGGGCATTAGACTGTACACAAAGCAATAACAATAATACAGTCTCCTTATTGTCTACTCATCCTAGATTGTTATCCATTTAAGATAATTAAATATATTCTGAATGATAAAATTGTGTTATAGCCTTCAAAATCCACCATCTTTACACATGATAGAGTCCCGATACCATTAGTCTTACGTTTATGTCAGGAATGAGCCACAACTTTGAAAAGAGATATGACTACTAGAAAAAGACCCATATCAAACATAACAGTTTCATTCAAATATCAAATGCAATTCATTCCATACAACAATAAAAAAAATAGTTGATAGATCAGAAGATGTCAAATAGTCAATTAGTATCATGCATGATGTCTCCATTTCTGCAGTGATTCACACTGGAAAATATAACATTGGAAATATCACAGTAAGTTCAAAATTAAAGAGGGTGGATTATTACACTTATGGAGGTTCAAACAATTTCCCTAAAAAAGTGTCTAACTTACCTAGGAATTCTTTCTAAAAGAAGAACATATCCATCGGCAGTGATGACATGAATAGCTTCATATGGATACCTGTGAGAGTTAAAAGGATAAATCATTAATTGGACAAGCAAGATCTCAAAATAAAAGGAATAAATGTACACAACAACAGTCTTTTACCCTAGCTCTGTTATAACGTCTTGACATGTCCGGGCATCTGTGTTCAGAGATGAACGAGAACTGGTATTCCTGTCTGTAGGTGTTGGCTCATTCTCTCCAAGTGTAGCTGAAGAAGTAGATGCATCCTCGACAACATCATCATGAGATGAAAACAACCTGGATAATGTTCCAAGAGCTTCTGATGGGGAAAGAAGAAGATGTACTGCCTTGTGAACAACATCAAAAACAGCTTCTATAAATATCTCCATGGCCATATGGAGATCCTAGTAGAAAACCAAAAAAAAGAAACACAAAAGTTACATTCACATGTGATTTGTCTACTAAAATAGTACAAACAAATGGTCAAGAAAACACAACACAAATTAATAAGGATGAAAATAGTTGCACAACCTCAATGATCCCACGTCTCCTGTCAGTAGTACGATGGATAATTTGGTCCTTGAGGCCTTGCACTTTATTAGGAAAATGTGATTGAGAAGGGTGTTGATTGGCAGAGACAGCCGGCGGCGGTTTTGACACCCCAGACCCAGAATAAGCTAACTGGAAAAGGCGAAATGGAATCCCCAGCAACAAGTGTATAGGAACCAAAATCCAATTAGCTCTGGAGGCTCTAGAATTTTGAGATGAGGGAGATTCAGGATATTCTTCATATCCATCATCATAACTGTCTTCTTCTTCTTCTTCTTCAGATGAATATTCCAGGCTTGATACATCGGAGTCCACAGAAAGCTCATGAATAAAGTGGTTGAAAGAGGACACACCACTAGAAAAATGAAAGAATTCAGAAATATACATTTAATTTAACAAAACCGAAATGGTAATGATAATGAAAATGAAGAGTTATTAAACTTATTACTTATCCATCCAACGTGGAAAGCATGGTCCACGAAGAGTTGGCCTGAGCTCCCAACCTTGAATACCTTCAAGTATAGTGGCTTTCCCAGGTAGCAGTGTCAACACAAGACCTGACACACCATTTATCACTCTCACAATATTGTTCAACGATTCATAGGTAAACGTCTTCACCGACCTGCATTATTAACATATAAATTCATCGTGCCAAGGCAAAAAATATTTAGATTCCAAAATTTGATTTCAAATCACAAAGATGATAAAGAATGGAGAAAGAAAATGTGCATACTCTTTAGTAACAGCGAGGACGTTGTCAACAAAACGTTGCATCCTAAATGAAAAATGGAGATTGATTGATTGTTGTTGAAAGAAGAAATGAATGAGCTTTCTTTTCTATTTTTCTTGGCTTGCGAGGGAAGTCAGTGGGAATGGGAGTGTCTGTGGTTCCACGTGGCGCCCTTTCATTGGGAGTGTGTGCTTCGTGTCGATGTCTTCTCACCCTTAGAGTAGCCTCGACCATTCTAGGACCGTTGCGTTGGGAGTATTCCATGATCCATCAGCATGACTTACACGTACGTGCCTTTAGGCCAGGGTGTTTTGCTGCACGCTAATGGGAGTCACACACCTTAGTCCAACTGTCCAAGCTACCATTCAATGGATGGAAAAAAAATGAAATTGAAAAATAAAATATTTAAATTAAAATTGTGTATGAAAGCGTGGGATTCATATTAAATTTTTTGAAACCATTCCCTCATTTGTTTTTCTTTCTCACAAACTAAAGGGTCTGTTCCTTTTAGGGAAAATAAAATGTAAAAAAAAAAAAAGAAAAAAGAAATAATAAAATAAGATTAAATTCAGATTTTTATACTATACTTTTATTTAATTTTTTATTTTATTTTAATTTTTTATTTATTTCTTTTCATTATAACAAACGAACTGTTTGATTTAACTCATAAGAGCATCTTTAATGTAAGATCTTGAGTAAGGATATTGAGCTTAACTGTTTGATTTAACTCATAAGAGTATCTTTAGTGTAAAATCTTGAGTAAGGATATTGAGCTTAAGATCTGATCTTCACTAGATCTCCCAATAAATTAGTTGAAGAGATCTCCAACATGAATGATGAGTTCTTGTAGAAGATCTCTCAAGATCTGCACATTATTCAAAAAAGAATAAATTTTTCTCTTCTTTCTATCTCCCTAAGATCTCAAAATGAGATCTACCATTAAAGAAAAAAATTAGAGAGATCTTGAAAGATATTTAATCCTATGTGATACTATAGGGTCCACCAAAAAGTGGTCTAAGATCTTTATTTGAGATCTATCATCTTTAGTGCAAGATCTTGAACTCAAGATCTGATCTTTATTAGATCTCCCGATAAAGGAGTTAAAAGATCTCCAACATTGGGAATAAGTTCTTGTAAAAGATCCCTTAAAATTTGCACATTATTCAAGAAAGAATAAATTTTCTTTCTTTTTCTCTCTCCCTAAGATCTCAAAATGAGATTTACTATTAAAGAAAAAAAATTAAAAAGATCTTGAAAGATCTTTAATCCTATGTGACATTATGGGATTTATCAAAAAGTAATATAAGATCCCAATTTGATATGTATCCCTGCTCTAAAAATCGACTCATTTTAAAATTTGATATGAAGTTTTTTTTTTCAAATTTCAAATTCTACTTAATTTAAGATTGTGAATCAAAATTATTATTATGTTTTATTTATTTATTTCATACAAACATAAATTAAATATAAATTAATTGAATTCAACTATACATTTGTTTTCAATAATGCAGAAGGAACTCACTGTAACCAATAATGGAGTAATTCAATTTCTAATAAGGTTTTTCCTTGCACTTCGAATTTATAAACTTGGTATGGTACATTGAGAATTTCTAACAACTTGATCTTCAACCTTTATCTAAATTACAGCCTTTATCGAAAAATTTGTGAAAGCTAAGTAAATATAATTCAAACTATAGTGCAAGTAAACAAGGAAAGCAAAAATCTGTTTCCAAACAAATGCTGAACTGTTATCTTATGAATGCTGATTGCTAGGCTCTTCAATATCTACTATGGGTGATTATGCTGCTGCTGCCACTTTGTCTTTAGGTTCATTGTTGGTAACTGAAAGAAAATTCAGAAACCAAGGCCAAATGTTCGCTTCCCACTTTCTATTGATCAAGGAAAACACTGGTTAGATTGGGAAAAATTACGTTTAGACATTTGAATCCAAGGTGAAAAAGTGCATTGTAGACAATGTAGTTGGGAAAAATGATCCTAGAGAAGTGCTAAGATGTATTACTCCTATTTCAATTCAAAGCACCTCTACAAAACCAACGATCGTAATGCTTCTAAATGAAACATGTATTCAGAAAAATGATGAGACAGTCCCAATTCATAAAGAATGACCAACGTGAAAGCATCAACAAATGTTGAAAAAGGCAAAAAGCCCATCCATATCCAATCCTAAAGTCAAGACATCATCATTTTATTTGTCCGATTCCACACAACAGCTTAAAGATTCAACCATCAACCCTGATCTTTTGTTTTGTGGGATGCAGGTCAGCCAGCAGGTAGGTGGGTTGAAGATAAATTTCTGTGATTCTCTAAATTATTGGTCAACCTCTGGGCACCCCAAAAATCTTAAACCATACATTTACTAACAATGTTACTTCTCCATTACAATCCGGAAACCTCCACAATCCCCTCCTAGTTTATACTTTTTCACTTAGGCAATTTAATGTGCTTGAAGAATTTTAACTTAAGCTGGACATTAAGCAGCAAAAGCCAAGCAGGAATACCTTGCATGGGAGGTCACCTACCCTTAGGAGATCACTTATTGAAACAGTATCAAGAACTCTTGTAGGTACAATACCATCTGAGTACCTGCATCAATTAAAGTCAATCTTATAGTTTGGTAATTGCAATCAATAAGGCCACAACCATAATACTTTTAACAACCAATATATTTGGCAGAGCTTAGAAAGACATTGGTTACCATAAGTAATCTACAGAGCCAAGAAACTTTGAGTGATAGGAAGTTGCCAAGGGTTCACCATTGAATCCCCGTGTACTAGTTGAACCCTGAAAAGCTTTACAGTTTTACTATTCTGTTGGCATGGGCCAGGGGGGTTAAATATGGAAATCATACATAGTAATAATAGGTTGCAAAGAAATGACTAGGTACATTAATTATTGCATACGAACTATTCAGCTTCAATGGATGCACAGCCAAATGACGCTCAGAATCTCCAGTTGCTATTTTTACCTCTTCATCTGTCCAGCACTTAACCAAGCTGGAAACAGTAGGTTGAGAGCATCATACATCAACATCAACAACATCTTTAACCCAAGCTAATTATGGTCGGTAGTAGATGAACCCAATGATAGATACGAACAGGTTGAAAAAAAAAAGTGGAAGGGGAAGGGGAAGGAAAAATAAGATAAAAGAAAAGAAAGGGGAAAGAAGGAGGGGGAGATGAAGAGGAAAATGACTAAAAAGGGACCATCTGGAACATAGAGATAACAACGGGTCTAATCCTCTGCCAAACTTATAGTGTTTCTCCATTTCGTCCTATGTGTTGACCAACATTCAGCTCCGTATAACATTGCAGGTCTTACAGTTGTTTTATAGAATTTTCCTTTTAGCTTAAAGTTGAGAGCATCATACTGAGATAAAAATGAATAACACAAGCAATTTCAAGAAACACACATTCTTTAATTAATATCATAAGTTGCAATCAGCAGAAGAGGAAAAAGTGAGGGCACAATTGAAGGTCATAAAATATCAAAATCCCCCAAGAGAGAAAGGTCATAAAATGTTATAATTTATAACACACTAAATCTTCCATGAAAATGCATGTCTCATATGCAACAGTGTTAAATCCATATTTATGAAAAGACATTCACATACAAATTATAGTACATCAATTAAGAGAGAAAAAGAGCAGGACAAGGTATTAGAAAACTTCAGTAGAAATAAGATATTCTTAAGGAAAAAATAAAAGTGAACAGAAATGGAAAAGGATGAAAACAGTTTTCTAAACACTAATGTAGAATACAAACACACAGAAAAGCAAGAGTGGTGAGAATGCAAAACTATCTCGTCTCAAAATTGTTATCAAAGACAGTTCATTACACACATATACCCTGTCAGCTTAAGTTTGTGATGACTGATAAAAAAAAAAACTAAAACTACGTACCCCATTGTCCGGAGGCTCCACGCTATGCGCAGATAAGGGGGAGGGAAATTGTACGCAACCTTACCCTTGTATATGCAAAGAGGCTGTTTCCGGATTCGAACCCATAACCAACAAGTCACCAAGACACAACTGATTGTGATGACTGATATCAAACAATAATTCTCTACTATATAAACTATACATGCATACCTACATTGTAGCTTATAATAAATATTTCGGCCTAGGTTAGATTAGCTTATAAATTATGGGAGCTTTTCAATTGTAAAATTCTATTGTTTAGACTTTTCTGAGGCAAGACTGCTGAACTCTTAGCTACTCATGGAAAAGTTATATGAGGAAGCTTATGAAAAAGTTGAGATGCACAAGTTGATTTTAACTCATGCAAGAAGTTTGATTCATTTTACCTCAATTCATTCTATTTTCTTCTATATGTTCTTGTTGAAAAAATTATCCAAATTGGTTCCTAATCACCAAAAAAGAAATGGAAAAGTACCCATCTAGTGTGAAAATTGGACCGACTGTTTCTTTATTATCGCCTAAAACTTGTGCAGGACGACAGCTTTTCTGTCCAGACAATTCCTTTCTGTCATACCACATGACATTAAGCTGCATTTGGAAACCACAGCCAGCTTCAAGTGAGCATCTTCAACATACATTGCTTACTTATATTCATAGCATGAACAATCTTATTATCATGTCTAGTATATAATGAAATTGCAAAACTAAGATAATGTGAATGATTTCGAAGTAATTCACCTCAGATGATGACAAGAACTTGTATATTCCACTCTGTAGATGAACGGATAATAAATGGAAATCAATGTAAAAAATGAAGAACACGAAGTATATGACAAGCTTCTATCTGTTTCTGGAGTATGGCACCTGCGGAGTACTATTAAAATCACCAGCTAGCACAACAGGGGTATTACCCCATTTCTCTGAGAGGTACTGTGCTCTTGACGAGAGAAAACGAATCTGAAATATTAAATATTTCAATTTCAATTATCAAGAGAATAGCTAGTTCAAGCAAAGCAAATCTGATTTGACTGTTGAAAAATAAGGTGAAATACCTAGTCAATTGTATTTCCTAGATAACATAAAGCCCTTTATGAATGAGGCATTAGTAGTTATCTCAACTGATCTGCTAGTGTTTATTACTAGTTACTAGATGAAAATTGGTCAACTGAGAAGAGAATTGACCATAAATTAATGAAAATAAGAGAGAGGAAGGAATTATGGAAAGATGACATAAAGCACCACATGCAAGCAGTATGTGAGCAATTAATGTTTGACACCATATTCAATTATATCAAAGAAACATGTCATATTAAACATGGCTTCTTGATATGTTTTTGAATTTAACAAAGAAAACCCTGCATAGATGTCAATTTCCGAAAGATAGTTAGCTAAAATAGAGGAAAGACCGTTAACGTAACATTGTTTTTTTGGGTGGGGGGAGGGGGACGGAATAAAACACTTACTTGACCTAATTTAACTTCTCCCCTGTTTGGGTTGTAAAGTACGTGGATGTTACCAACAGCCTTCTTGAGTCAGATTCACACATCTGCCTGTACAGGATGAAGTTAGAAATGCAAAGGACGACTAATTGAATATATAATAGGACAATATTTTCAATTATATATTTTCATTTGAATATATAAAAGGACAATATTTACAATAATAATACTAGGACACAATAAAAAAAGATAACCAGAATAAAAAAGAAAAACTAGGACAATAAAGGATAGCCGCTGCTTGTGTTCAAACAAATACAAGATAACACATTATAAAAGCAAGGGGTGGTGGCCAAAGAGCTAGGAACAGGCAGTATCCCAGTGCCATAGCACCCACTTCTGTAAAGACTAGTATGTTCAATAAAATATTCCCACGATAATGCCGATAATCAAACATATAAACTATACAAGAGATTCTGCTGTACTTTGAAACTTCGTTACTCTTTAAAAATCATTCTACAAAATTATAAATCATCAATAGTCGGATGGAAACCTTTTATCTCATGCCCTAATGGAATATTCAATGTTGCTTATTTAAATTGTGTCTGATGGGGTTTCTGATGCAACCACACAAGAGGCCCAAAAAAATCTTGTTAATTGAAAATATTAGAATACAGGAACACGAGAAAAGTATTAAAACACTAAAAAGGAAGGACCGGCCATTGTAATATCATTAAAAGAAATGAGCCGACATCAAAGAACTGATACCTCAAAAACTGAAAGTTGGGCAACATTATCTCGAAGGCCAATGTCCTTATATTGAATGCTCTCTCCTTCCAGTAACCGGAACCTGACAAACAGACAAAAAGAATGAAAATGTAATAGAAGTGTGTGGATTAGATCCATCAATTTTAATCTAACAAGTAAATTGGGCAATCAATAGATTACTTATGAGCTTTCCAAATCATTGCACAACCATCAGCTGTATCTCCAGTGCGTCTCTACATCTCCATTTACATAATTTTCATTAGGTTCTCAATAATCACACACCTATATATGGTAGTGTAGTACTACTATGCACAGGCTAATGACAAATTTCACAGTAGTATAGAGACATCAGCATGTTTAATGATTAATGGTGCAGATCAAACCAACTAATATATTTATTTCATTTCATTTTATTTGTAATGAACCAAAAGCTGATCAAGAAGATATCAGTCAATCAAACTCAAAACCAAAGTAGTAATCAGAAATTCAGAAAGGAAATGAAAATACACCTTATAAGATCCTGCATATCCCGCTTTAACCAGAACGTCTGAGAGTTCAAAATATTTGTCCACCTCCTGACAATACCATTTCAAATATTTCAAGTTAGTATTTGAGCTCAAGTCTAACAAAGATTATTAATAGGCCAAAATACACTTGTTCTCTCATCTTATTTTTGGGTTTTACTTTGGAGCCCTAAGTTTAAAAGGTTTTCTTTGGTCCATCTCGGTTAGACCAAATTAGTCCATCCCTCAAAAAAAAAAAAAAAAAAAAAAACTTACTCTCACAGATAGATACACTTTAAAAAATCAAAATAGAACTTTTTAAACTTAAGGGCTAAATTGAAAATAATAATTGTATTTTGTATTAAATAACTGTGTCAAAGAAATGAAAACAGAGGCAAGAAAGGTGAAACATTTACTTGCAAGCAGATAATATCAGGGTCCCATCCAAAGAGTTCATCAGAAATAATTCTCTTGCGATGAGCCCAGTTGATGTAACAAGAAGGAACGTTTACGTATAAATCCGAGTGTTGAGAAGCGTTTCTATCCCCCAGTATGTTGTACGACGCCACACTGAATTTTTCTGGAACATAATAATACTATAACAATTGATTCTCCTCCAAATGAGAAGAGAGAAGAAAATTACCAACCTGGAGTCGCGAGGGATTGATCAGAAGCTTCGACCCAATGGCGTTTAAATTGGGGGATGTTTCTGCTGTGGGTATGCCATTGGGTTTGGGAAGGAACAGGAGCATTGAATTTGAAGCAGTTTGAGTTTGAGGTTGGGACCAAGAACATGAGCCAAGACGAACTCTTACAAGAGGCCATTTCTTTCCCTTTACTTTGAATCAACCAATTAACTTTAGCGCCACAATTCGTTATCTCATCCCTATGTCTTTCACTCTTTCTTCCCCTTTCGTTTCAACCGTTTCTTTTTCCTTTCGCTCTTTATATATATATATTTTAAATTTGATATTGATAGGCTTAAAAAATCTCAAAGTTGTAATTAAATATATTTTAGACAAATGTCTATCACATTTGTTTTTTTATTAGTTAAAATTTATTGAAAATCATAAAATTTATTGAATTTTACATAACATATAATGATTCTCTCCTGATTTTATAGTTTTCAATAAATTTTAACAAATAAGAAAGACTCTGTTATTAACTCTCTCCTATATTTTATATTTTATTTTAGGTTAAAATGTAATTTTAACATCCATATTTTCTTTAATTTGCAATTTTAGTCATTCTATTTTTAATTAAGACATTTTATTCTCACTTTTAAAAAGTCCGCAATTTTAGTGTTCATTTTTTAATTGAAATATTTCGTTTCACATTTTAAAAATTCCCAATTTTAATCTTTTTAGCCAATTTTAAACATTAATCTATGTATTATGTAAACGTTGACTAACACGTATTTATTTATCATCCAAATGACAATTTTTTTTAAATTATTTAATAACTAACCAACTTTAGGGATGTTGCGGGTCGATTTGGATTGGTTTTGGCTAAATTTAGGATCCAACCCAATCAAATTTTATCGGTTAGATTCGGTTCGATTTTCAGAAAAAAATTAAAATCCAACCCAACCCAACCCGTTCATGAACAATTCGGTTCGGTTCGGATCACTGGGTTACCTATTTAATTTTTTTTAAACCTAGTATTTTATATCACGATTCTTTCAAATATCTCATACAATTAACACAATATTATCAAATGTACGAAAGTATTAAAATTGATTTATTTAATACCATCAACATAATATTTTAAAATAGACTTATAATATAAATTAAAACAAAAGATTTTTGAACAAGATTTACTATAATAGTCTGAATCACAACTGTTTCTTATAAATCAAGCTTTGTTATATCCAATTTTGTTGCAACCAAATTTGTTGAAACAAACAAATAAATAAAATATGATTCATTAATATTATAAACATGGTAAACAAAATATGAAAAAAAAACTCATAACATTAAATCAATTCTTATTTCAAAGCAACATACTGTTAGTATATTGGTTCTGATCAAATTTTTCATTATTTTGATTTCAGCTACTTAAAGTTTTAAAGAGGGAACATAACTCAAATGTCTAAAATACAAGGTCCTAAATAGTTAGCTGAGTGTCATAATTTTTTTATATAAAACTGTGGATGGTCAATTTAAGTCAATTGAAAATTTTTATAATATTGAAAATTATTTCATTTAGTCCAATGTTTGGAAGCAATCAAGAACTTTTTTAATTATAAAAGTCCGTTATTAAAACTTCTATAACATATGAATATTGTATTGGTCCCAGATGAACTCAAGAGAGGGGATGCATTGAGTTTTATAAAATAATTAATAATTTAAAATCAAACTCAAAACAATAATATAAAGATAAGAGATAAAGAAGACATAATCAATTTTAATGTGGAAAATCCAATTGGGTAAAAAACCACGACGTCCAAATTGGATAATCAATCCAATGGGCAACTCCACTATGATAATTTTGTGTACAAGAGTTTCTAGTATCCTAATTTCCTAGTCTACCCTTACACAACAATTATCCCAGCTCGTATCCTTGTTTCCCAGCAAAAAGCTCTAGTCTCAATTCACCAAGAATAGAGACAGACTGGTATCCTTGTTTCCTAGCCAAACTGGTATCTTAGTTTTCCAGCCAAAAGTCTCAATTCATCAAGAACATAGACAAAACTAGTATCCTAGTTTCCCAGCTATGCGACCTTTTCCAAAGTCAAGAAGAATAATACAATAAAATAGTTGTCAATGTTTCTATTCCTTAAGCAATTAGATACCTTTAAATCCTGATGGAGAGTTGAAGAATCAGATTTGTCAAACGCTTCTATATGATCTCACAACAATTATCTCAATGATGCAAACATAAACTCTCTAAAACTTTAATATTATTTGGAATGGAATGCATACATGAACACCAAAATATGTTTCTATTTATACTAATTTAAAGATATGATTTTAACCAATTTTTGAATGCAATCCTAAATATATTCTATCATATTATCCAATACAATCTTAAAGATATTCTATTATATTATACAATACAATCTTAAAAAATATTCTATCCTATTTTTTAATGCAATATTAAAAAAGTATTCTATCCTATTTTTGAATGCAATCTTAAACATTTACAATACTACACATTTTTTTATTGTCAAATTATTTTTTAATTTTTAATATATATATATATATATATATATATATATATATATAATAAAATTTATATTATTATTACGGGTTTACGGATCGGGTCAACGGATTTGTAAATCTAAACCCGTGACTCAACCCGTACATGAACGATTTTGATCAGTTTGGTTCGATTTTGACCCAAATATATAAATGACCTAACCCAAACTATTCGAATCAGTTCGGATCGGTTCAGATTCACGGATGACCCGTATCCGTGAACACTCCTAACCAACTTAATTTATAAAAATAATTAAAAAGGAACATAGTTAAGTCTCGAATTGACAAAGGAAACTAAAATCACATATTTTTTTAAAAGTAGAGAACATGATGACTCAATTAAAAAATAAGAGAATTAAAATTATAGATTTTTTGAAAGGTGAGAGATAAAATATCTCAATTAAAAAATAAAAAAAAAACTAAAATTGTGAATTTGAAAAAATAAGGAAACCATATAAACGAAATCTTTGTTTGTTAATGGAATAAAAAAAGAAAGATAAAGAAACTTAAGTTAAATAACTTTTTAACTTTGTAATTTTTTAATTTAACCTTTCTATTATTAAAATGTTCAATATGAATATATATGATTCTTTGTCTATATATGCAATATAGTAAAAACAAAGTAAAAGATAATTATTGTATACTAGGAAAAGAGATATACTATATGCCTCTACATTTTTGTAAAATAAAAATAAAATGAAATAGGGAGAGAGAGGGTCGAGGTTAAATAAGAAACCAAAGAGAATGTGTCTAGTAATGGATAGTTTTAGTTAGTAGATAATTTTGAAAATCATTGAAGGGTATAATGATTTAATAAAAGTGAAATAACATGAAATTATAAAAATTAAAGTATTTAGTTCAATTGATTGAGTCAGGTATATAAGTATTATAAATCTCTTGATATCGTATTAAATTACTATAAATAAATAAAAATTATAAAAAAATATTACCTTTATATGACTAGTTAAAAAAGAGACACTTTGTGCCTCTATTTTTATTTTATTTTTAAAAAAAGGAAAATAGTTAAAGAAAGTAATGGCAATAATTTTCTTATAGGAAAAATGACAGCAATTATAACTCAAAGATTTATGAAAGAAATAAAAACAGTTATATATTAAAGAATAATTTAGGAATAAGAAATGTGTACATCAAAGAGGGTAATTGCCTTTATTAATAATTATAGATAAAAATAATAAGAGAGACAAGTAAAAATGTTATGATGCCTATATGATATTGTTATGACAAATAATATAACTGTTGGAGAATTTAATGTGAAATGATCAATCACATTACATATTATTTAATAATTAAAAATTATCTTTCCAAAAAAATAATTAAAAATTATATTGAATATTTTAATAAAAAAAGAAAAAGATAAGAACACCAAAAAAATCTAAGCCCTTTGTTTAAAAAATAAAGAATCCAATGGTGTTAAAAAGGTTTCCCACATTGGGAGACTACGTTAGCCGTCGCCCTTGTAACATACATTTGCCTCAACCAAACTAAGGTACAACGTCATTTAGCTTTGTTAAGTGTCACCAACTAATGCCTCGAACACTAACTGTATTGGCATCAATAAGCACAATAGGGTGCAACAACGCCAATAGCTAGCTATCCACTATCCAGACTTACCAGGAATTTAACTTGGACTCCATTACACTATATGGGAGGGGGATGCAGTCATACAGTGTGATGCAGAATAAGAAAATGAGCTTGTGCCAACAGACAGTATAGTTATATCAACCTCGACAGCAGATAAAGAAGCTGTCAATATCAACCTAGACAATAGTTATAACCTCCTAGTAAAACACTGAAGAGAATGGCATGACTTCGAAACAGGTGATTGATGGCAAGGGCACTAAGTTAGTGGTCAACATTGGACTTCCTGAAACTGCCGGGTTCCCAATAATGGTAAGAAAATAAACACGTATGCACATCCGTTAGAAAACTCAAGGGCACTTCCTCTGGATATAAGAAGCACCTTGCTCTTCATACCTATCCATAGAGCACAGTGAAATAGCTTTGTGTTAAAAAGTTATTCACTTAGAGTTCAGTATTTTTAGTTTAGTTTTCATGAAGGTGAATGAACTTGAATAACTGAGTTTTTTTGCAATCAATCAGCACTTACTCGGACTTGGAGAACCACATCTGCTGGAAGGAGCCAAGAGAAGCCAGTATACTCCCCCCTATCCAAACACTGCATATAGAGTTAGCACCATGATTAAACAAAAACCACTTAAAAATCATACTACATCATCAAAGTTGCATTGCATTGTTAAAATAAAAATCACTTGAGTTATGAAGAGAGGAGGGAGAACTAGAGCAGATGTTGCAACATGAACCAACTCATCATAATATGATCACAGACATTGGACTTGAGACAGAGACAGAGAGAGATGAACATCCCACCTGAACCTTCTTTCAGTCGCATTTCCACTGGCAAATACTTTTACTCTAGCAGCTTGAGGGGACTCCTACAAACAGAAATCACATCTCAAACAATTTTTTTCATATATGAACACAATTACCTACAACCCAAAAACTTCATTCAAGCATATCTGACAAGTAAATAACATATCATCTCATACTGATCTCTGAGGGTATCTGATAAATGTGTGCCAATTTCCAGACAACACAAAAGGTTGTGTTCCTCCTAGTTTTTAAAGCCTCCTTGCAATAACTAGACTTTACAATTACCGATTCTCTACTAAGCATTTCAAGTTTCGCACAATCTTCTGTCTGTGGATTGTGTCTTTCTATATATGATAGTGATGGCATGTAGGGAAAGGGAAATTTATTAGAGCAGAAAGGAGGACTGGAAGAGTACAAAAACTGGATATTTAAAAGGAAAACAACCCATAAATTTATGCGATCCAGAAAATTTTGGCATTCAGTGAATAAAATATGTGCTTTTCTGTAAATTTCACCTCTAGCAAGTCTTTCTCAATGCGTTCCTTCAATTGATGCATTGAAGCTGTACCACCAGTAAGCTGTGAGATAAACAGATTCAGTTTCAATTATGTTCAATTACCTTTAAACTCAGAGAGGAGAAGGGGGGGGGGGGGTCAAAATTACCAGTATGGTACTAAATAGTTCCCTACGAATGTCCACATCACACTTATTAATGCTCTCTACAATCTGCACATATCCAAAAGAAACAGCAAAATAATGAGCAATTGAAGAAAATTTGAAGTCTTGAGTATGTAGAAAGAATGCATTTAAATTTGCATAAAAACAATACCATTTTTGGAAGACCACGAATTGAAGGAGCAATTTCTGCAAAACTCTCCATACCAGGGATTGTCTGTGATTTACATTAAAGCTGTTAAATTTGTGAGGAACAGGACACAAACTGGAATATTGACTGAACTGAACAGTATAAGCACAGAACACCACTAAAAAATCACACTTATTGAACAAAATACAAAAACCTGAACCAATAATGGATTAAAAAGAATATCAGGAATCTTGAATCTGTCAGATCCAACTTCAATAATCCTGTGACACCATGACATCAAAGTTAAATGATTATCGCAAGTAAATCAGAAAAAACATGCCTCAAATCAACAATGATATTTGTAGATACACAGAAAATAACAGAGACAAGAAATGAAGAAGATTGGTTAGAAGACCATCAAATAATTCAACAAATCCTCAGTATTTCAATACAAGTAAAGATGGACTTACTGGCCATCAGGAAGCTCGTACGGAGTCATAGGAATGTTAGAATATGCTCTCTCTGCAATGAATATCATGTCATATATGGAATCTGATAATAATGAACTTCAATGTAACCAGGAAGGTAAAAGCATCATTGAGTTATAAAATGAGTCCCATTAACATGATCCCTAAGGGCACTAGTTAAAGAGCAGTTTATATGCACTAATAAATGCTTCTAATTACTTAAAAAAATTAAATTAAATTACTTCTATGATATAATAAATGTCTTCTTTTTCAAAAAAAGTATTTTCTACTTTTGCTTCCTTAAACAATGCCCTCAATACATCAAAACAATGAAAAATCATGAGCAAGTGAGCTAATCTATATGGAAATATAGAGTAGAGAGCAAGTGAGACAAATAATGTCAAAGGAAACATGACAAATCAAGTCAATGTACGTATAACTTCCGAGAGAACTGTGTAAGTTGTTTAAACCCTACAGTTGCAAGCAACCACATCAGTGTACTATTTATATAATAATTACCATAAATGTTATAAAAGCTAAATTATATAATCTAATTAAACTCATACACCGCTCCCATAAATTAAATGAAAAAGAAAAACTTTCACTCATTATGAAATATGATAATAGAGCAACGGTTAATATCAATCATTTGTTTTACAATGTTAATATCAATCATCGAAGAATGGAATAACATATGATTTTCAAGCAAGATATTACCATCCAAAATGGCAATGCATAACATAAAAAAAAATAGCCACCATAGGTAAGGCATTTGTCTGTGTATGTCCCATAAAGAATATAATGAACTAGACCAAGACTAAACATTATATGAAACTACATGAGGGAGACAAACCATCATATGGAGAATCTGGTGTTCGGCAAACACAGTCCTTGATGTCACTAGCAATCACCCTCTGTCACAATAAATAGTCAGCATGGAATGGAGACATGACATGAAAAGAAAATTTTGGGCAAAATACAGACCTGGGAGTAGAGTTTGTAGCTTTCTGTTGTATGTGGAAAATCAAGGTCTACAGTCTGTGGGAATCAGAAACAACAGAGGTAACAAAGATCACAATCCATTTGTGCATTTGACTGCAGTATTTCTTTAAATCATGCTAAATGTAATAGCATGAAACTGAATAACATTTGTGATTTCATAGAATTAGAATTAGATATGAACAGGCAAGCAAGCAAACAGGATGTACATTTATCATCCCAGCAATGTACCGCTACCAATAGTGCCCTTCTTATCAAATTTGAACAACTAATTGATCAATAAAGTTCAAGATCAAGAGGAACAGTGGAATATAGCATTCGAAGGTTGACAACCGACATTCCAAACTTTTCAAAAACTCAAGGGAAAAAGCACCAAGGATTGAGCAAAATAAGAAGAAACAAGATATACTACTGACAATAGTTTTATTTTTTATTTCCAAAAAGGATAGAAGCAATCGTGCAAAAGGAGGTACATCCCAACTATTTTGGCACCCATCTCCCCCACACCCTCAACTAGCCAAAAAGGAGGTACTACTGACAATAGTTGCAAATTACAATGAAATTATAAGATACCTGAAGATTTCCAGGATGTATTTCCTTTTTCTTGAATGAACATCGAGGTCTTATCTTCAATAAAAAACAAAAAAGCAAATATAAATATAGCTACTTTACTAAGATGACCCTTGAAAAAAAAAAATAGCTAATGTTTGCCACTCACTGTGATACCTTTGCCTTCCAAACTTTTCATCAAGCAATCTGTCAGAAACTCTCCTCCAATAGGAGAAGCTATCACAGCCTATTGTAGACATAAATAAAGACATAAGCAGACACAGGAAACTTGAATAAACCTTAATGAAAAAATACAAGGCTACAAGTACAATATAATAAAAATTCTTCTAAATTATATATCAAGGAAAGAAAATGTAAGACATCAACCACAGACAGATAATGAAATATTAATATTGATATGGAGTCATCCATGAAGTGATGAAATGAAACTATAGAACTCGCATACCAATGTTTCAAAGTCACCAATTTACATTAGTGTTTTCCACAAATTTTATATTTACTACTTACTCTTTATTTCACAATTTAATTATGTTATATTTTTTACCAAGAAAGATCAGATAATTTATCACAGGTCATATTAAATATCTTAAGAAATATATCATTGACTTACTTGAAACCATAACCCACTAGTGATAATTTTTAATGAAGAAGCATGTTTTGGAACAGTAGTGCATGCAAAGTAATAAAATTAGAGTCTTAAAATAACAAACTAAATATAATAAGCATGCTTAAAATATGGACCAAGTCCTCTAATATATGATTTCCCTTTCACAGGACAGCAAGCAATACCTTTTGAAGAACATAACCATCCAGTACTGGTACAACAGTAGTTGATCCACCACCACTGAGTTTTGAAATAATGAACAAAACTACTCGTCAAAAATGTAGTATTGTAATGTGGCATATCAACTAAAATCAATAAATGAAATATTAAAAAGTAAAGCGACAACAACCATTTAGTTGCATGCTGGAATGAAAAGGAAGACAAATGTATTGCAGTATATCTACCAAACCAAATTCATAAGTACGCAATTTGGCAATTGTATTGCACATTAATATCAACATATAACCAAACTGTTTGTCAACAACTTCAGAGTCTCGTACCTATCAACAACTAATGAGGTAGTACGCCCTGATGCAAAAGATGTGAGAACCTGGTGCCACAAAATACTCCTTCATTAACTAGTTCACAAATTCATGGCAACAATATAAAATACATTTTTTATCACTAATTCTTTTGTTGCAACTTGCAAGTAAGATATGCAACTTACAGCATTCTTCACCAAAAACAACGCTGGTACTTTATATTTTTCAAACATAAGTTCTGCTGCCCTGATACATAAGAAAAAGAAATCTAAAAATTGAACCAAACTTTATTACTAAACAAACATGAAATAATATAATAGTGTGTACAGCAAAAAGCCTAAAACCCAAAAACTTAAATGAGGGGGGGGGGGGGGGGAATTGTTGACAGAATACCTTTCTCTCTGTTCTTGAGTGTTGGAGCACGGTTCGGCAAGTAGCATTGGACGCTCTTTAGGATCGACTAGGAGGCATTCCCTGAAAACCAATGATAGTGAAGAGAAGCATAAAGCATAGACAGATAAATAAATTAGCAGAAATTCCTAAGAGAACGATATTTGACACAAGAATGGAAAACACTATCATACATAAAACACAAATTAGTAAACATAAAGAGAGGTTTGCATAAACAACATCTCAACCACATGAGTATTCTCTTTTTACTCTCTATACAATAGTTGACTAATTTTTGGGACCACTGCATTATAAAAAGAACCATCATGAGCTTCCTAAGAAGTAGGAACCTTAACAATATACAACCGTACATATCAAGAAAATGGTGATCCTGTTTACGACCAAAAAGAAGAAGAAAAGAAAAGTAAATGATGATCCTATTATAGCCAGACTCAGTAATGAGAACCAACCTCAAAGCATGATCCCATATGTTGTCTACAATATTCCAGTCAACAACAACTCCATTCTTCAAGGGTGACAGCACCTGATCAACATCAAAACAAATAATTTTAAAATAACTGAAATGAGATTAAAATTTAACGCCTAACCTAGCAGATAGATATTTGGAAGTGTTACCTCCATATGGTCTCTGCGGTATCCTAGTGACTGAGATCCTACATAAAGTTTGCATTTTCCCTTGGTTTTGTCAGAGTTCTCATCATTAATATCAGCAGTTCCATCAATGTTCATTTGATCAATAGCACCAACAACCTGAGTATGTGACAGTGTATGTTCCTGATATCTCTTACAATACAAAGAATAAAATGCAGTTAAAAAGAGGCGAATGAGAGAGAGTTACAGAGGGAAAGACAGCCTTGGGAGTATCTTCGCCAGCGTAACCGGCTTTGCAAGTGTGGGAACCCAGGTCTATCACTATTGCTGATACTTCGTCTGCCAAATTGAATAAAATTGCAACGGAAACGAAAATAATCAGAAATTAGAGGGCATGCATCGACATAGTAAACAGAACACTCACCACCGCCATACATGACTCTGACTCGGGGAGAGAATGAATGTCAGTTTGAATTCCAATTTCCAACGAAACGAGCTTAGGAAGGACTGGAGAGTGCTGAAAGAACAAGGGCTTCTTTTCGAGTTTCCGTTGATGGCGGTTTTCATTTCACAGTTTGGGTTGGGCCCTTCAGATCTGTCGGAAACAATCCAACATGGCCCATGTGTCCTGCATGTATGAATTTAGATTAGATATTATGATTTTTAAAAGATAATTATGCTTACAACTTTATTTAGAAAGTAGGTTCTTGAAATAATTAAAAAATTCATATTCTAATTTTTAAATAAATATATTGAAAATTTTAAAACTGGTTTTTAAAAGGTATACATTTTTAAAAAAAAATCTTAAAAATACTTTTTCCAAAACATTTTGTTTATTAATTTTATAATCAAAGTCAATGCTTAGAAAATGGTTTAAAAATTATACATTTTATACTCTTCTCTCTGAGGGATGAGTTGTTTTTTTCATAGAAACACAAGTATTCTCTGTTGTTGTTAGGCCTATTGGCCCTTCTCCTTAACAAAGTATTTATTTTTAGATTTTAATTAACATGTATTTTTAGAAAGAAAAAAAAAGTAATTTGATAGTGGCATTTATTAATACATCAATATATTTTTTTGTAAGCTAGAAAAAAAAGTAATAATTTAAAAAATATTTTCAAGAGGCTATAGTTCATAATATAGTATTATTATCTCTCAGTACTATTTTCTTTAATATATTTATTCTTAATTATCCAAAATGCATCAGGTTCATGAAACATACTTTTAAATAAATAAAACGTTGAAAAATATTTAAAATATATGTCATTATTTTTTAATACTTTTGTCAATATTTTTACTCTAACAACAATAGCGCAATACAATATTATTAAGTAAAATTCAAATAGGACATACTAAATTATGTGAGTTCCATTCCATGCTATTTTTTTTTAGCAGATCCTATTTCGTGAGCCTAACATAAATTTCACCAAATAATAAATAGCAAATTCTATTGAAAGATAAGTACGTATATTATACACAATAACTTTGGTTAAAAAATACAGCTTGTTGAACAAACAGCCAAAAACTATTATTTAGTGTACAAGAAGCCTAGCTTAGCCAAAGAATGGGGAAAGGAAATGTGATGGGCAGATTCATGACATCAAGCCAGAGCAACTCTTATATGAATACATAGTGATGAATTTCTACATAGTGATAAAGAATTAAAAACCGTTGTTGAGTGTCGTGTGAGCTATCAACTCACAGGCAGCCAAAAACAGAGGAAATGATCTTATGTGATCATTATGAAAGGTACATACAACTACAATTGCCTAATAATTCCACAACATTATATAATGTAATTCAAGGTGCTGAAAATGCTCAAAATTGATCAAACACCACAGTATGTAAACGTCTGAAGATTCCAGGCATCAGGTTCAAATTCATTGTGCCGAAACTGCTTTCTGAAAGAATTGATGAATACATGCTCAAACATAGCCCCATCAAATTAAAAAGAGAGCTTTGAACGAGTTTATATCTCCTTGCTATACGATCCTGTTTGTTTGTACTTGCCAAAAGGATATTTCTAAGTCAGCAATTCCTCAACCTGTTTGCTCTATCTTTTTGGCACTATTAACAAATGTTGCACTTTTATCAAATCCCTCAAGCAAAAGAATCCGCACAGCTTCTAATCCATCTCGTAATGTAAAATTCAACTGAAAGACATTTTTATCAACATTTAGAACTTCCATGTGCTGAGGGCCAGTTTCTCAGTTTACACCTTTAAAAAAAACAGATATATACCTCTTCCCTTTCGTGTTTAGTGAAGGTGCGAAGAACAAAAGCTACAGGGTCCATTTTCCCAGGAGGCCGTCCAATGCCTAATCAGCAATAAAATGACAAATAGTATTATAAATTATTGTAATGTGAATGGATATTTTAATAATGGAAATGATATGAACGTACCAATTCTTAAACGGGGAAAACCAGTATTCCCTTTGAAGTGATTAATAACACTCTTCATTCTGCCAAATAGCAAGGAAAAGAAAACAGTAATACTTCATTTCTCGTCTGCTTAGTGTATTTGTCTAAATTGCTTCTGCTTAAAAAAATGCTTATTTTAAAGTTGTTGTTTTTTAAAGTTTAAACAAACTCACCCAATATCACTATCACCCAGTTTAAATTATATTAGTATCACTATCACCCAGTTTAAATTATAACAGTATCACTATTACCCAGTTTAAATTATAATAGTAAAAATAATGAGTTTCCAGCATGCCTTGCCCTTGGAATACAGCAACCTTTCCTCCAAAACTTATGTACACCCCCCACACCCACCTCAAAAAAAAAAAAAAATCACAATAGAAACACTAAAATTAAAGAATTTGATCTGCCATCCAAAAAATAGAGAAAATGAGTTTCTTATACTTGCATGGTGTAAAATCACACAGAGCAAGTTAAAATATAAAGGCTGGGTTCACAGAAGAAGCCAAATTCAAAGATTCCTGTACATCAATGTTTTGATGAAGAGACAAGAAAGCTGATTTATCCCTATAACATAATAGTCAGTCTAGTTCTCTGTATGCTTCCCGTGCATATTGTCTTGGTTGTACAACACACAACTCAAACACCCTTTGCCCCAAGAGAAAGGGAGGACATTATCATGATCATTAGACAACTAGCAGAAAATTTAGACACATATGATGAAAATAAATAGTTCCTTTCCAAGATAAGCCATGCAAACCTACAATCCCACAACCATCAATAATCTTTTGCCTTGACAGTTGATAGAAAAGAAAATGATTGTGTAGCAAAGTATTCTTCAAGTTGAGCATTTCCCTGACCCACATTGTGGATGTGAGACTAAAGGAAGGCAAATATCGCATTTCAAATTTCAGAAATATGAAGAAACTAGGCCTTGATATTCACGCCAATAGACATGTTGATTTATATACTCAAATAAGGAGCTAAACCAGGCCTACACATATGCTATGTCATAGCAAAAAGAGAGCAAAACAAAGAAAATTACAATTACCCATTGTGACCTCCATGTCCACCCTTTGGTAGAAGCCGCAATTTAGCAAAAGGCAAATCCAAGTCGTCAAAAATCTGAAAATGAAATTATTTAATTGAATACTAAGGCAGATCATCCTTCTATTTTATTTTGTCACTTGCAGATATAAAGAACAAAGTAGTCATAGCATAGATATTATACCACAAGTATTTGCGTCACTGGAATCTTGTAATATGAAACTATGGTCCCGACCTTCAAAATAGATTCAAACGCCAGCCAATCATAATCAAAATAAATATTTATTATGGTAGATTCTTGGGAAGTGAAGATACAACACGAAACATAGATATCTTATGACGAGGACATGGAGACATGGTAGATTTTTAAAGTAACCATGGGTCATTATAGATACACCAAAATACTAGTGCTTACATTTGAATATTATCCAGATAGCAGACTTACAGAATCGCCACTTAAATTCATAAAAGTCTGTGGTTTTGCAAGTATAACTGGTACATCACCTATAAAACCTGCAATTGGAAACCAACTTCTGTCATAAATGGGAACATACAAATACTAAAATTTTATCTTCTTGCTTTTATCACCAACATTCTGAAACCTCTACTGAAATTGTGTGGAAAAGTGGCTGTATGCAATATTTAAATATTTATGTGAAAGCAATAACATGGCCTAAACATTAATTAGAACAATGAAGGATTCAGGTTTGGCATGAAACTTCTTTGGGACTTAACAACAGCAACAACAACAAAAGCCTTATCCCATTAGGTAAGGGTTTAGTAAAACAAAATTGGGGGATATTATACACCATGAAACCTCTTTTAATAATTTTATCCCAAATTAACTAGACAGGTATATTAGTAAAAGGGTTTTGTCTAATCTAATCTAACCTTTTCCAAATAACGCTTTGAAGGAAACAGTGGTTTCAGCTTCAGCAATGGTATCAACCATCTCAAAACCCACCTGAAAATTAAAAAAAAAAAAAAAAAAAAAAAAAGCTCAGATAGATAAACTATCATCACAGAGCCACCCACCATAGAAAGCTATTAAATTTAAAGTAACCAACTAACATTGTGGCGGGTGGCAGCGTACTTTTTTCCTGGATTGCCGAGGCCAACAATTAACCAAGGTGAAGCAGCTTCCATCTTCTTCTCTGTCGAATCCGACGTTGATATGGAAGCCGAAGAAGAAAATTTTTGAATGGTCATAATGCTAGATGAAGCAGCAGAAGAACAGAGAGAGGTAAAAGACCTAGAGAATCGCCACCCGAGGAAGGGCAATTTCATTGATGAAACCCAACAACCACAAATGTTCATATTTTCAAACCCTAAACCCTAAAACGAAGAATCCAGGAAGAAAGCTATGTTATCTTATGCTTGGGGAGGAAGGGAACGAATGGATAGCGAAATAGTCAAAAGAGATTAATTAATATTCAAAAACACAGAAAATAAAAAAAGCGCCGTTGCCGGGGATCGAACCCGGGTCACCCGCGTGACAGGCGGGAATACTTACCACTATACTACAACGACTTAATGGTTATCAGGTAATATTAACATATATATAGGAAACGAAACATGATATAGCGTCATAGCCGATAGTAGGCATGGCGACGGCAAGTATTATATTTTCCGTCCTTGTCCCTGACTCAAAAATCGTTTCCCGACCTTGTCCCTGATCCCTGTCAGGTTTTAAAACTTATCATTATTCTCGCCTCTGTTATTTGATTAAAATTTTAAAAAATAAATAAATAAAATAAATTTTTTATTAAAAAATTGGATTAAAAAGCTAATTACGTAACAAAAAAATAACAAATCCATATTTAAAATATGGGATCATAATTTAAAAATTAAAAAAAATTAATCAATTCAATTAAAAAAATTAAAAAATAATATTTTATTTTTATTTTTTTAATATTATTTATTAAGAGGCGAGGGCGAGGGCGGGGCAGGAATCAGTAATCCCATACCCTCCCCCGCCCCTGCTTTTGGCTATCAGAGAAAATCCGAACTCGAACACGATAAACTCGGTTTTCCCCCATTAAAATCGGGACGAATTCGGATGAGTACCCACAGGTTCAGGTCCTCGCTGCCATGCCTAGCCAATAGTGATATAATCAAATGTTACTTAAAATACACGATATAATCAAATGTTGTCGGGAATATTAACATAACATAAACAAAAGAATAAAGCATAATTCATGTATGCAAAAATGAAAAACGTTATCTTAATAAGGTATCAAAGCTAACTTTTTAAGAAAAGAAAATTTGCAAGTAATAAAAAAAGGCATCTAATATTATCAAATTTGAAAATATAGTGCTTATTTCACTATCACTTATAAATATATTTTTATCATAATATATATTTTAATAACTTTAGAACAAATTAATATGTGTTGCAGGTCAATAGTAATGCAAAACATTTATTATTTAAAATTATCCATTGAATTTTACAAACAAGTTGTTGTAATATAGTGGTAAGTAATTTTGCCTCTCACGCGGGTGACCCAAGTTTGATCTCCAGCAATGGCGTTTGTTTTGAATTTTTTGTTGCATATTATCTATTTCTTGATACTTCATTTTAGGATTTTAGGGTAATAGTAATGCAAAAGATTTATTATTTAAAATTATATGTTGAACCTCAAACAACAAGTTGTTGTAGTATAATGGTAAGTATTTCTGCCTGCCACTTGGACGGCTTGGGTTATGTTTTAACTTTTTTTTTTTACATATTATCTATTTCTTGATACTTCATTTTAAGATAATAGTAATGCAAAATATTTATTATTTATCATTATCCTGTGAATATCAAGCAACAAGTCATTGTAGTATAGTGGTAAGTATTATTGCCTGTCATGCGGGTGACCCATGTTTGATCCCCGACAACGACATCTGTTTTGATTTCTTTTGCTGCATATAATTTAGGTTAAATTAATTTTTAATTTTCTAATTATTTTTTAGATTCATTTTAGGGTTTTGCAAGTTTCATCCCCGACAACGTGGCCTCCGCATCAAAATTTAAAATGTAGTAACAACTTTTTCCCAAATCCTTTTATAATTGTTTTGATAAATGGTTTCAATTAAAGAATTAGCACTTTACGTTACACCTCTTACTAGATACATCAAAGTTGTACCTAGTAACGCTTCCATGCTTTGAAGTAGCGAGGAAGAAGTTCGGGAAAAGGATCATAAAAAGTTCAGGAAATTCGTTTTATCATTATTCCAATTTATCAAGCATACCGAGAATCTTGATATGTGGAAGTAAACATAACGTTCATTGCAAAATCAATTGAGGTTTTAATGGTAGACATTATAACTAATCTATCCACACTAATAAAATTTGTTCTTCGTAGCAGTATGTACATTCAGAATACAGACACCTCTAACCACGTAAGTACAAGTGTTCGCCAGTTGGACTCATCAGACATATCTTTGCACATTTTTTATATACTATAAGGAAAATAAACAAAATATAATGGAGATAACCCCTCCTCTTCATCAAGTACCTTGTCTTTCACCTATAAAATTGTTACAATTTACAAACGTGAAAATGCATTTAACGATCAAGCTCAAATATTAATAGTTGCATCCCACAGCCTTAGAAGCCCGTTGCGAGCACCGCTGCATATCCTTTTCCTTTCCAAGTCTGAAGCAACACACCTTACCTGGATGTCATACATAATACAGCCAAAATCAACCCAGGAAAACAATCAATAACAAATGAACACAACAACAGGCATACAATCATTCTCCACACCGTTAGCTGGCAAAAAATTGTCATCAAGTAACTGATGCCAATTAAAATAATCAATAATAATTTTCGGTAAGCCATAATTTAAGAGTAAAAGAATTGTCACTACAAGTCATAATTTCATAAAGAAAAGAGCCAAAAAAAAAAAAATTAAAGCCAGAAGAAATTGAAAGATATTTAATTATTTAATTTCAGTGCTGTATAGTTATTATCTTAAAGAAAGAAAAAAATGAGCTTCCTTAGGCAAGTTCTCCAAAACTAATTATTTGTATCAAAGATTAATAACACCCCGAAAAATAACAGGAACGGTAGTAAAGATACTATGATAGTAGTTAGTAGTTACATGAAGGAAATTTGTGTATGAGCCAGGCAATAAAGTTTATCTGGGAGACAAAGAATGTCAGAGCAGAACAATTATCTCAAAAATTCACCAGAAAGAAACATAACTTAATCTTGAACAATAACTATTTTGGGGGCATGACGCAACAATATATACATATATAGTACTTGGAATTATATGAACAAAAGAGGCAATAAACTACATACCATAGCAACTGTTTTCTGTGGTGTTCTGTAAAGCTGCCAACCAGCCATTTTGGACCCAGTGCCAGAAAAACCACCAAGTCTTTCTTGGGGCCGGTGAAAGAGTGACAAAGAATTATCAGCTGCTCCAATGCCTAACCAGTGCTCCCCAGCATTGATTGATAATATGGCAGCATTGTGAATTGTTACATTTTTTGCACAACGTATACCTCCTGCACAGCCAATGAGTATGTTACCAGGTCATCTCAAATGCCTTGTGACTTTGCAGAGAAGAACTGCATGGGCATAACACCAACTCTAAAACATTCTAGCTTTATGACATATAGACTTCTTATGCATTTCTTATAAAATTGATTTGCTTTAATTTGTGCTAAGATTAAGATACTGTATAGGTGGAGTAGAAATAAAACGGATAGTATTATAGAATGAGACATTTAGTTTAATGAATAACAGCAGGGTAAGCTACACTAGGGAAAACTCTTTTAACATATTGGTGCTTGTCTGCTTGGCCAATTGCAACCTTATAGTTTGTATTTTACCCAAATCAAACAGAAGCAAAATGTCAAGAATGAAAATATATGCAACAATAAATAGACTGCCATACCATCATCATTTTCCCAAAAACGTAGCAGGCCATCAGTGGACCCTGGAATGGAGATTTAACATGTTAGTAAGCACTGTATATAAAAGCACAGTGGAAATTTCTCTTCAAGCAAGCCCAAGAACCAACAAAATAAAAGATACCAGATGGCAGCATAGCAAAAAATTAGAGATGACGCACCTGTAATTATTCCTCTGTCTAAAGAAGAATACTCAACACATAATATTGGCCCAGCATGGCATGCTAAGACAGCATCACATGTTCCTCGGGAAACGGACCATATTCTTGCCGTCCAATCATCACTACCAGTAATCACAGTGTCACCAACCATTCTTATGGACCTGCATTTTGTTTTTGTACAGGATCATTTATTATTTGTTTACATTTGTAAATGAGTAGGAATGCATGTTTTTCCTTGTTTACCGTATCCATTGTGTATGTCCTGAAAGTTTATGCATCTGCCTACTAGCACGGATATCCCATATGTTAGCAACCCTGTGATGCAAGCAGCAGGTTAGACATTAGATAAAAAAATGTATGACAAATATCTAAATCACACAAGGAAAACTCAGTCTCAAAAATTGATTTTTTATTTTACATACACGTCTCTTCCAGCAGCAGCCAACACTCCCACATTGTCGTCATATTCCATGCATAGAACAGCACTAGAGCAACGGCCAACAGTTGCAACACATCTATCTGTTCTTACATCCCACATCTTCACAGTGCCATCATGGGATGCAGTCAACACACGCTCACCAGAGAGCGTGCGCACACAGCTAACCTACAGGTTGGTTGGCTATCTGAATTAAGTTTCAATTTTCCATTCTGTATATTTGTAACGAATTTACAACACCTATACTGTTTATAGTAGAACAAACTAAATATTTTTAAAGTAAAAAATACCGGTCCATCATGGCCTTTAAGCTCTTCTAGAAGTTGAGTTGTTTGCTTATCCCAAACCAAAACAGACTGATCATCAGATCCTGACACCACCTTCCCCCTGTCTGAACTTATGGCACGGATAGTTCTACATTTTAAAACAGAAGCAAGGATTCACATTATTTTACTTATTCAAAGATGTTGACAACCATACAGGAAATTTAATGAGTGAGAGAAAGAACCTAGTATGCCCTTTTAAAGTTGCCCTGAGTTCAGAACCACGAAGACTAGGATCCCAGATCTTAACCTGCATATTTGCACATGAACAGCATATCACCTCATTCTGGGTACCAGAAGGCAATGAAAAACCTCACTACCAGGTTATTCCATATGATAGATATTGAAACTTACTGAGCAGTCTGTGCTTCCACTAATAAAGAAACCAGCATCTTCACGGTCACCGACCAAATCCCACACTTCTCTTTTTGTAACACAATGGAGAGCAGTAATGGCCCCATTATGACCCCTAAGTATGCGAACATTGGTTTGAAGCTTTTTCTGGCCACCACTTGACAGATCTTGTTTGCGAGGAGTCCCATTCTCATTTGTAGCTAGAATTATAAAGAAGTAGAAAAAAGTGATTTTGACAGTTTATTGAAGAATGAAAACTTAATGTACTGGCAGTTCATTCAAGAACCAAGTACCTGAGTTTCCTCCATCAGACGTCCATCTACGAACACGACTAAATGAGCTGGATCTGGTTGTTGTATTTCGGCTGAACATACTCTGCACCCAGTTTCTACCAACACCAGTTGCCTCAGTGGGTTGCTGGTTCTCATCTTTGGCATCTTTAGAATGCGGGGATGGCAATGCAAGTAATGACACAGATTGTGCTTTCATTGAGGTGATTCCCCAGTATCCATTACGTAATTGCTGGATATGAGACAAGAAACCTCTGATCTTTATCTGAATCAATCACATAAGGAATGATTCAGCAATAATTCATTATGAGCCCAAATTTTCAATTGCATAGAATTAAGACAAATATATAAACTAATATATAACTACATATTACATAAACAAAGGAACATTCACAAGATAGAGAACTCATATGATAGTTATACTGACCACTGACCATTAACACTGACTATACAATAAAAAATGTAGCACTCTGGATGATTTATTGCAGAGACCAAAATTATAGTTTTTCGTAATTTTCATGACTAGGATTTTTCCAGAGACCAAAATAGCATTAACTTACAAATTGCTTGGATCCAATGCTGTTCCTCTCTGCAATTGTTTCGATCATGTACCAAGCATCATTATCAGGAAGTCCCAGCCCAGCCTTCATGCAGGCAAAGTATTAAAAGCACAAAAAGATACAACTTGACTTCAATGAAATTCAAGCACATGAATAGACCAAACAATACCATGTGTGATGCCAACACAACAAGCTGAGCTGTCACCAAAGATGCATAGTTGGCAGACCTGGTAATAAAATGCAAATCCATAAACAAGTTGGAAATATGTAATTATTATTATAGTGTAATATTGCAAGTTGGTCAGATAACATTCTTATAATTATGTAACTGTATATTCTTGTAAATGTTCCTATATTTGTGACACCTAGGGATGGTAAAAAAATCTATATCCGCGGGTAAAATCTGCCACGAATATCTAAATGGGTACCTGCATGCAATTTAAACAGGTTTGTTGTGTGTCCCAGGGAAGCACATCCACAACTAAATTAAACAAGTAACGACTCAAGGCTGAGCCTTGGTGTAATCCTATCCTTATAGGAAGTCCTTAGTCTTGTCTCTCTAAGAGTTCTCATACTAATAGTTAACCCATCAGAAAAGATATTTATGAGGATAAAAGAAGATAACATTTATGAGGACAGAAAAGATACCACAAGGTAGAGAATGAGGAGTCTGCTTGTAAAAAGAAGCAAGAAAATCAAAGGAAAATTAAATGAAAAAAAAAAAAAAAAATCCTTACTTGTTTGAAGATTGCTCCATTAAATAGTCAAAATATCCTTCCCAAAATCTGCAAGGAAAGTGCATGAACTAAGTTGAACTCTACAAATTCCAGATAGTGAAATCATGAACAAATAATACATGTAATGCATACCGTAATTCCTCCCAAATAGATAAAGAGATAAGATGACGTTGGATGTAGTCCGGCACATTATTATTATCTTTCTTATACATATCAGAAGAAACTTCAAGAGCATCTCTAATGGTCAACAAGTCATTACGTGATGTTGCGCGATTAATAGCCGTTTTAAGCTGAAAATAAAAAAATTCAAAAAGAGACAAGAAATATTTTTCTAAAAAAAATTGACTCAATTAGAAATTAAGGGAAAAGGTTATCATAACAAATATATATATACACAATTATTCATTGTCTCAGGTGAATGGCAACTCATGACCTAAGAGGAGTCACTCTTTTCCAAGTATCACCTCATTTTGGCACCAAATAAGTGAAATGATTCTAGCTCATCATTTCCTTAAGTATAGGCATATTAATAATTGGACTTAATTACATTGATTTGAAAACTTGAAAGGCAACATTGCTGTAACTGAAACCAAAGGAGTTATATTGAATTTTCTATTAAAATGGGTGATAAAATGTGTATTTAACCCAATATTTTATACTTCGAAAGCTGGACCTATTTGTAACTGAAAAAAGAGTATAGTTTTCAATTATGTACTACAGTAAGACAACTGAGATACTGGTGGAATACCAGTTTTCAAAGGCCAATCATAAAACTACAATCCCTTGAATTATGGAGGCACAACAACAGTTTGTTGAGAAATTTTTCTACAAGGAAGGGGAAGTGATGCAACAGGTCACTTATGTTAATCAAGGTAGACATGCCACCCAAGTTGGTAAGTTCACCTCAGGTTTGCTTCGCAACATATCAAGATTGTGATAGGAATAGCAGTTAGTAGCAATAACAGTTAATTAGTAAAATATAGTTAGTTAGTTAGTTATACTAACTGTTAGAGGGTCAGAAATTATAAATAGGACATGGGTGGCTGAGGAAAGAGGAGGCAGAAAGTATTAGGAGACTATGAACCCTCGAATAGTCACAATTGTACTTCAGAAGCTATTCTCTAAAGATTCAATAAAGATTCAGTCTTTCTTCTCTTAATCTGGTCCAGTTTCTATCACTGATATCAGAGCTCCAAATCTTGGGGTTGTGAGGAGGTTGATGGGTTCAAAAGCTAGCAACAAAATGGAGGCAAGGATGGAGGCGCTGGAACGCATGGTGGAAGAAAATCGGGAAGCTCTGGACCTGAACCGCAAGGCGATGGAAGCAAACAGGGTCGCGATGGATTCCAAATTGGGTTCGATCGAGACTCTGCTCCAGAAGCTTTCCGTGACGTGGGAGAAGCCGACGATGGAGGAGACGCTTCCGGCGAAGGGGGCAAAAGGGAAGAACAGAGAAACCAATGATGAAGGGGCGCGACGGTGGAGGAACATAGAGATGCCTGTGTTCGTAGGGGAAGACCCAGTGGGGTGGCTGTCAAAGAATCGAAAGATACTTTCGATTACAGGCAGTGAGGGATGAGGAGAAATTACAAGCAATGTTGGTGGCCATGGATGGGGAGGCACTGGCTTGGTTCCAGTGGTGGGAGTCATGGAGTTCGCAGCTCTCTTGGGAGGCATTCAAGACTGTTGTGGTACAGAGATTCCAAGGTACCAATTTAGGCAGTATTTTCCAAGCTTTATTAGCTTTACAACAGGAGGACAATGTGCAAGGGTACATTGGACAATTTGAGAAACATGTGGGGGCAGGAAAAGGATTGGAAGACACCTTCTTAAGGGAGATTTTTTTGAAGGAGTTGAAGGAGGAAGTTGGGACAGAAGTCAGATTGTATGAGCCCAAAACCTTGCTTGATACTATGATGAAAGCAAGACATGTGGAGGAAAAGAATGGAATTCTGGGCAATCTACCAAGAACCGGGAAATGGAATCAACCTGTCTAGAGGCCTAATTCTTTAGGTCCAAGAAGTGGTAGAGAGTGGCAGCAAGTAGAAGAATCTTTCCAACCTGTTAGTACAAAGAATAATGGATGGCAAGTTAGAAGAACCTACCATAATTTGTCACCTGCAGAAGTGGATGAGAAAATGAGGAAAGGAGAGTGTTTTACATGTGAAGAGAAGTATCATCCAACACATGTGTGCAAGAACAAGCAGTTGAGGTTGATGATTATGGAAGAAGAAGATGAATGAGACCCTTGCTGAAAAATACAAGCTGTTTTTCCTCACCTGGATCTTGGGGACAAGGTCCATCTTGAAGGGGAGGGTATTGATAGGAATAACAGTTAGTAGCAATAGCAGTTAATTAGTAAAATACAGTTAGTTAGATAGTATACTAGTTGTACAGTTAGTTAGTTATACTAACTGTGGGAGGGTAAAAAATTATTAATAGGAGGTGGGTGGCTGAGGAAAGAGGAGGCAGAAAGTATTAGGAGGTTGTGACCCCTCGAATAGTCACAATTGTACTGAAGGAGCTAGTCTCCAAGATTCAATAAAGATTCAGTCTTTCTTCTCTTAATCTGGCCCAGTTTCTATCAGATTGCTACACCAATAAATGCCATTCACAGATTTAATAATTTCAAATTGTATCCTCTCAGTAACATATGTGAAGGATTAAAAAGATAAATACAAAAAGGCATAACATTTTTTTTACCAATTCTTTCACTGCAATAAACTGTTCTTCAGTGAGATGGCAGTCCCAACCCTGTTAAAACGATCCAGCAGAAGATTCATTGTACCAGATTCCAGAACAAGAAATTCTAAATAAAGAAGTAAATAATTATCGGTGGGAGCTAAATAGAGCTACAAACCGAATGTATATGCTCGCTTATACATTCAACAAATCCACTACCGCCAATCCCCTCTGCATCAGATTCAATCAAAGCTGCAAAACCAACCACAATCACTTTTTGACAAGCTCTCCAGACTTGCAATACAGAATAATTTGTCTGGCAACAAACGAAATGTTTTCTCCACAATTATTAGCAAGAATTGAGATGTGACATAACATATTACCGAGTATTGTTCCATATTCAAAGGATGAGAGAGGATCATCTGTCGCTCCCAGTTTAAGAAGCCGCAGCCATAAACCCTGGTGATGAGAAAGACCATGTATAAAGAGAAAAGTAGGTGGAATTAAAAGAAGATACAAGGTTGCCTTTTCTGCAAGAGAAGGCAATAGAACCAAACCAAAATACAGTTCGGATAGAACAGAAACACTATATAAGGAGCACTACTCAACAAGCACCCACTGATCATTGTGTGTGAGAGTCGAGAGATAGCAGATCCTGGCCCCCTTCCGATATAATTAAAAACCTTTTCCTATCTTCTAACTAACGTCAGAATCAATTAGGTAACTATCAGTTGTCAGTCAGGTTGGTTTGTTATTCCCTGCTACCCCATCTACTCCACTCATGCCGACCCGTTTATTTTAGTTCCATTATCAGAACACATACACATACAGACAAAGGTATGTATATAAAGGATCGAAGAAGCTACCTGCAGCTTAACCTTAATATCTAGCACCATGCGCTCCCTTTCAGCCTGAAACCAAAAAAACCATAATTTTAGGAACAATTCAAAGCTTTACTTAATTGACATACAAGAAGCAGGAATGTCCTGGTGGTTTTAACTTACAGCTCTCTCGTCTGGACTAAGACTATCTGCTAAAGGATCCTTACTGCTCAACACAGAAAGGAATAGTTAGAAAAAAGCAGAAACTGTACAAGCAAGCATGACAATTAGTTTATCCAATAGAGAGAATAAAGCAAAATGTATTGCTCATGTCAAAAAACAAATCCTGTCCCAAATAACAAAGCAGTGCATAAAATTTATGGAGAAAACCTTCAATTTGGTCCTCCAAAGTAATGCACCACTCACCACATTAGTCCTTCCAAAAAATCTGGGCACCAAAATAGCCTTTCAAAAATTTAGTTACCTTCAAATTTATTCTGTCGCCATATTAGTCCCTCAACTTTGCCGATCAAAAAAAAAAATATTAGTCCCTCAAAAAAGGTCATTATACTGGTTCTTATCAAGGACTAAAGTGGTGAAAAAACAAAAAACAAACTTTGGTGGCCCAAATTTTTTAAGGACTAATGTGGTGACTATGACTTTGGAGGACCGAACTGAGAGCTTTATCAAATTTCTAATATGTTTATGAATTTTTCTAGGATATAAGCTTTTTTAATTTCTGCTAAGGATGTTCTTTTATCAAACAATAATGATAAAAAAGAGCCAAAAAATTTTAGCACAACAAACTGGTACTATTTACCTAAGTCAAAATTGTTTTGGCTGACACCCATAAAAATTGAAGCAAGTCATACAAATAAATCCCAGACTTCCTTACCTTTATGAAACATTAGGTAATAGATACCAAAGCTTGATAGAATAAACTTGATTAAAAAGCTTTTACAACTTATGGAATTTTTTCATATGAATCCTTATGTACATGCAAACATTTTGCATATTGTGAGAGATTCCCTTTAAAAAAAGACTTCCTTACCTTTATGAAACATTAGGTAATAGATACCAAAGCTTGATAGAATAAACTTGATTAAAAAGCTTTTACAACTTATGGAATTTTTTCATATGAATCCTTATGTACATGCAAACATTTTGCATATTGTGAGAGATTCCCTTTAAAAAAAGACCTCTTGAAACAACTGAAAAGGACGTGCAGGACAATTTTCCTGGCACCAATACGGCAATATTGATAAACATAAAACATTTTTACCCTTTCCACAATTGCTTGCATTACCTAGGAGTATGCCTTCCTGAGTACTCAAAAGCATTACTAACTGCTGCAAGAATCTGTTTCCTCTTTTCTTCTTGTTCTTCTGTTCTGATATTTGCAGGAAATCTATCATAAGTGTATTTGGCACCAGATCCTGAAGAAATGAGAAGTATTAACCATATCCAGTTTAGCTTATATTCACAACAAATTCTTTTAGCTAGAAATTTTGTTTATGTCATTCATTTTACCTGATATTCCAATATCAGAATCTGATACTGTTAAAATCTCAGGTTCTACTGAGGATGAAGGAAGAATTGACATAGGGTTTTGACCCCTTCCGATTGCATCTTGTAGCTTATCAAGCAGATTATTGTTGTTTTCATCAGAACCTACTCCTCTTTCCAAATAATCCAAGAAACCATGAGAGTCTAGGAACTGAGCTATCTGTAAAAATCAAATTTGGAATTGGTATAAAGGAAGAAAAATTCTACACTGATATGGAGAATAAAATTATCATTCCTGTCATAAATCAAGAAAAGAGAATTTGATTGCTACATGGTGGAATCTTCATTATTACATCTATTAGAATGTTAGGATAGGGTTGAATGCTTCCGAAACATTGGTTTGATGCTTGTAACATGATTATGGGAAAACCATGATTGGATATTTTCAAACCATAATTGCTTTTACTCCTAAAAGCATGTTTACCTAAAAGTGAAAAAAAGAAAAAGTAGCCTTTGCAATGGGTTTAGAATTTCATACTAAGTTTTAGTGTTTTAATACAAACTTACTTTTGCAATTGAAGTTTCCAAACATAGACCACCTCACTTCAAACTCACTTTACCAAAATTAATTTTAGAAAATGAAAATCAAGATCATCCAAGCTCAAGTTTGCAAGCGCTAACCCCACTATGAGACTGAATCTAACTATTATAATCAGTAAAGAAAATTAATCATGATTAGAATCATTTAAGCTATTGCTATTTTCCATCACTGCTAATTGGAGAACATAATCCATGACATGACCTAAAATTTACCATGGGCTCTGGTGGTTGGTTAGTAGACCGAGACCGCTTCTTCAAAAAAGCTTGAGAGTTGAAGACTTGAGTAGCACTATTTTCCTGATGTCAAAGAAAGAAAAATTCAAAACTCATAACAAAGTTGTGTTATGGAAGATTGAAAACCAAATCTCTAAAAACATGAAATGAAAATACATACTAGGAAATTGCGATAGCCACTTAAAACTGTTGCAAAGAACTTTAGGAATATCATCCTGCACAAGACACAATGACAATACGACACATCAGACTAGACACCTATTATGTGCAACCAACATGTCTGGTTTGCTACAAAAGAATGTAATGCAAATAAAAAAATTATTGGTCCACCTTATAATTGTTGAAGGCTATTTTTAGGATGGATTTCAATTAGAGGATTAGCCACATAGAATTCAATAGAAAGCACAAATCAGTAATCAATTTATTGGTGTTGCATCTTTTGCTGAGTTAAATATCATAAATCCAAAACTTAATTGCATTTTTTGCCCCTACTATCATCAAAATTCGAATTCGGTCCCCCCATTTGTTTTTTTGGAATTTGATACCCACTATTTTAATTGTTAAATTTTGATCCATCCGTTAACATGACATTCAGATATTTAAATTTTAACAGAAAATATTGATGTGGCAGTGCAGTAGAGTGCCACATCAGCATTTATTTTAAATGTTGCATGTCAAGTTAATGGATGGATCAAAATTGCACAACTCAAATAGTAGGGGATCAAATTTGGCAAAAAAAAAATTGGGTCCAAATTCAAATTTCGATGAAAGTAGTGGAACCAAAAGTGAAATTAAGCCTAAATCCAAATAGATAGTAAGGTTCTTCAATATGCAACTCATGGAAAGCAGTGAATACTCTAGCATCCAAGCATCACCTTAGCTGAAGGTCGTGTTCCTCTCCCCATTGCTTAGCCCTAAGTTTAGGATAATGCTCAGATACACTGTATATTCCAGCATTCATCTCATCAATTCCAATTACATTGGGATATAATAGCTTCATTATTTCACCACGCAAAAGGCTGAATTCTGGCTCAGGAATAGGAGGAATTTCCTCTGAGGTAGTGATACGATTATACTCAAGGTCCACAACAACAACCTACAAGAGGTTAAAAGACAACATTTTTTTATCAAAACTAAACATTCATTTGAACAAATAGAATCTTTCACATGAATATTATTGGGAAAAATTCAAGTCCTACATCGGCTAGTGATAGTGTCAAGATAGAGTATACAAGTGATGAGGGTTGGATAACCCTCATCCTAAGAGCTAGCTTTCGGGGTTGAGTTAGGCCCAAACTCACATTCTAAGATGGTATCAAAGTCTATACTAGATCTATCAAAAGGGTCACTCACCATATTATCCACGCACCAAGCCCAAAAGTGTTGGACGTGAGGGGGTGTATTGAGAAAAACTCAAGTCCCACACCGGCTAAAGATGGTGTCAAGATAAAATATATAAGTGGTGGGCAACCCTCGTTGAGTTAGGCCCAAACCACATTCTAAGACATGCCAACCTCTAAAGTAACAAAACAAAACACTATTATAAAAATAAAAAGTTGCCCTGCCAAGTAACACCTTACTTTGATAGCTAATTGGAGACATAAAACATAGTTCACCAATTTTATGAAGAAGCAAGAGAAAATATTACAAGAAAGATCAAGATGATACTTTTTACAGTGTTCGTGGCATAGCAGCCCATGGTCAAATTGGTTGATAGAAATCCAACAAAACACCATCAGGAAGTAGTGGGTTCATGTGGTGGTCATATATTAATGGATTTACAGGAGCATAATCATAACCGCTCTATACTTTCTATTGATTTGTTTATTTGCTATTGTTCTTGGAATCTTCAGTTCTTACATACATGAATATTATATTATCTATGATAAGGTAGAGAAACAACACTCTAGCAAGGTGTTGGATTTGCAATTTTGGTCCTCCTATTATCATCATTTCTTGAATTAGATCCCCTATTTTTTAATTGTGCAAATGTGGGTCAATCAATGATTGTCCGTCAAATAATTAATAAAGATGATGAATGGCACTATGATGTGTCTTATTTGTCTTATATGGCATTATATGATGAGGATGGGTTTTAAAAAATAGAGAATAAAATATGACCATAGGCAGTGTCTTAGAAACCGATTCGCTCTAGCTTAAAAAAAAATGAACAAAACATCCACCATGAACTATCTCTAAGCTAACTGTTATTCATGTCTGTGTCTCAACCTGCTGTGGTGCATCACTTGCAATTAGATGCAACAGTGGTAGGGGACTTTGGGTTTACTATGGCAGCTTGAATGAAGGGGCCAAGGGTATCCATAATTGTAATTATATTGTACAGTCTTTAAGGATGTATATAAGAGTGAAATCTAAGATAAATGGAACATCAATGATACACAGTTACTCACCATTAGATATATTAATATTATAATGGGCTGACAATGACAATGCATCCAAAAAGAGATTTTCTTCATCCATTACACCTTCCATGTCCATGGAAACAAGGAGTTCATGCTCAAATGCAAAAAGCCAAAAACATTAATCATGTATGTGTTCTCATTGCATGAATTTTTGGTTTTGGAAGATTTTACAATGGTCTAGGCAAGTTACATGGGAGATAACTTAGTTTTACTATCATTTATGTGGTTGTGTGTTTTTTTTTTTTTTGTTGTTTTTTTGTTTTGGGGGGGGTGGTAAGGATCGTCAATACTAGTTTTAAAGTATCGTGGATTGGATGCAGTGTCTTTTTTTTAATCTTTACTCCTTGGTCTCCAAAGGACATAGGTAGATATAGGATTACATGGGTAAAATGAGGTTTAGGAAAGGGTATTGATATTAAACAATGATAATTTCTTATAATATCATGACTCATGAGATTTCCGATTTATCATTGGGTTCATCTACCACCGATCCCAATTAACTTGGGTTAAAGGTGTTGTTGATGTTGATGTTGATCATGACTCATGAGAAAAGTTAGCAACATACTCTTTCTAACACCCTATTATTGGCTTAAATTTGTTGGAAATAAAAAATTTGTACCCAACTCTATCCAGTTAAAAAAAAGTTAAAACTAAACTCTAGAGCAATAAATATGAAGTGTCATAAAGTAGAAACACTAAAGACCAGGGTCCAGGAATTAGCAACCTATTAGCTAAAGCAGTACACCTTTGATCAAATGAAGAATCAAAAGATTACCGCTAACTAGTAGTCAAAAACTAAATGAAATTCAAAACTACAAGGTGAACTTGGCCACAAACTGGACTTTCTGTAAAATAGGTGGTGGTGACAAGGAACAAGAACAGTAATGACTTACCCCATCAATTGCCAGAGCAGAAGTATCAACACCCGAATAGAGTCCCATCATATATGGTGTAGGAGCATCAATATAATCTACTCCGCTGAAAAACAGCAACGGAATGTATACATGCTTGAGGAAAGCAAAACAAAAAGAAAAGACCCAAGAAAAAGGGATTAGAACTGAGTCAACAAAAGGTGTCGATATTCTAGAAATCAGCAAAACAGGTTATTAAATATGATTTTCACACAGGCAGAACCAGAAATTTCAAGTGGGGATGTTATTATACGGGACGGGGGGTGCTTAACCAATTACATATAATTAATGAAAAAATGTTGTTTGGAGGTGCTATCACCCCCTTTACCCCAAATATAGCCACCACTATCCTGGGTAATATTTAAGTAAAAAAGAAATGGAGTACATAACTGTAGAAAAAACTAATGCCAAGTCTAAAAAGGATTTTCAAATCTCACCTGCCATCGGAATGGGTAGATTAAGTGACAAATGGCTTCTGATGCAAGAGTCAGAAGTGAATACCTGCCAAAATAAAATACAGACTAAACAATCATTTTACAAACTGAGTTAATACAGTCTAAATGAAAAATTACTAGACAAGTAAGATAAAATTGAGGGAGAATTATGATCAACATCAACCTGTAATATTTACTACACAACATGACTAACTTTGGTAATTGGTCCTTAATACTAGTTTTCCCTAAAATAAGTCATTCTAGAAATATTGATGAAGTACTCCAAGGTGTAAAAAACAAAATGGATCAACATATCCTTTCTGACACTGTTCCAAAGAACTGATATACAGTGGAGTCCAAATGAATTCCAAACTTAAACTGTATTATCATTATGAAGGATAGGGCAGACACAGGGTAAAACTTGTAAAAATATATGGTAAAATTTGCTATTAGCTTCACAGTATCAACTGCGATCAACATGAAATTTATGGTGGTGTAGATGGAAGTCAAGGAACTGGATCATTGCCACTGGAGAGGTCAATGTTGACTAAAAAAGTAACAGGAAATTACTTCAATAGTCTTAAGGAGAAAAATACTTGTTAGCTCGAAGCAAAATTCTTCTCTCAAGCAACACTGCTGTAAAAAGGCTCAATAAGTTGTCAACATCCAAGCACTGCACCAGAGGCTGAAATGATATCTGTTCCACAAAATTTAGGACAATTCTCAGATAATGAAGCAGAAGCAAGCAACTAATAAACCCAGGAAAAAAGATCTAGGAGACCGTACATCAGCATGGGGAAGCCAATCAATAGGTGGAGCCTCTACAGAAAGCAGACAACTCTCAATAGCAAACAGAACTCGCTCCTTTCCAGGAGTTGGCAAAGGCACACTGGACACCATATGTGCTATAACATCCCATAGAGGCTTGCTGAAATTATTGTAGAGTTCGGAACATTAAAAGCAATAGAAACACAATGCAATGCATTTTCACATTTAATCTAAAGAAAAACTTTTAGTCACACCCATGAAGCCCAACTATAACAAAACTCACAGTTACATGTTGCTTTTAAAAGGGAGAAAATGATTAAACTGAGTTAGATGTTGATTTTTTTAAAAGGTGAAAATAACAATACTTTATAATATACTGCATAGAACATACAGAGGCAATTACAATGCCAACAGCTTGATCCTTAAGAAAGCAGCTGAAGTTTTAGCCACTATGTATGGCACACTCACCTACTTCCATTTGGGGAAAAACACAGAGCAAATATTTCCTCTAGAGCACTTTTTAGTACGCGGAAACTTGGCAAGCGTGAAACCAGACATATGCATTTGTCAGCATATGAATTTGCCTGAATCCGGTAGGCCTCTGCAATATCCTCACAAACTGGATCCCGGAAAGAAATGCAGCTGACATAAATTTTTGATCCATCACCCTCTGTATCAAATTTTTAAGTTAATATGGTATCGGAAAATAACCCCCATACAGAGAGGTAAAAATGATGCAAGCAACCAAAATATACAAAGTAATTGAAATATCAACTTATTAGTTAAAAAAATATGTTGAAAAATAAGTTGAGATTGTGAAAGCAACAACAGAAAAAGTGAAGTGTAAATGTAAATGTTAAAATATTTTGCAGATTTGAAGGCCCAGCATTGCTCTTTTTCAAGATATTTGTGCTATGTGTGTAGCAAGAGGTCAAAACTAGAGGGCAGTTTATTGCTACATTATAAGGTGGCTGCTTTCATTTGGAACAAGTGTTCAGTGTGGAAATAAAATTAATATGAAATAAATTTATTTTTAAAATTATAATATATACATATGCATTAAATTTTATATGTATATATTATAAACACATATTAATTTATTTTATGTGATTAAATTGACATAAATAATATTTGTTTAATTAATTTCAAATTAATTTTATTTCTGCATAAAATAAATAAATAAAGATATGCAAAATAATTATAATTTTAAATCAAGTCGAGCTGATGGGCTGAACCAAGCTATTAGTGAGCTTGAATCGAGTCGAGTTCGAGCTGAAAATACAAGTTCATATCAAACTCGAGTCAAACTTCGAGTTGAGCTAATTCTTAATGAGTCCGGTCGAGCTGAACTGATGTTGGCTCATTTCCAGCCCTACTGCAGAGTCTCTTAGAGCACCCCACCACACCCTGAACTTTGTCCTCCATTTCTAACCGTCCCATCCACATTATAGTTGACCCATCCTACAGGAGGTGGTTGCCATCCCACAGCTCGACAATGGACTATCAGGGTCTACACAAAAGAGAAATAAGAAGACCACTTTATCCCAAAGAAGCAGTAGCTCCAAGAGACTGTCACTGAAAATTTCCTCACCCTCTCCCTAGCTGTACTTTACTACTATCATCTCCCATAAAATTTCCAGCATTAACAAGAGACTATCATTTCATCATCATTTACTGTTGCACACATACATTGTGACATCTCCGTAATTAACAGAGCATCTTAACTAATATCTCTGTCCAGAGTATTAGAACAGTGCAGTATATGCGCAACCTCAAATGACATATTTATGCTTCACCAAGTAATTTAGCTAACTATCTCAACAATAAGCTTCAATAAACAATGTCTAAGTTCCTAATACACTTCCACAAAAATGAAAACAACAACCGAAGAGATAATAAAGGTCGTACGCAACGCAAGCATACCGGTCAAAACAATCGGATAGCTCCGCGGAAACGAGGCAGGATCATTGGAATCAAATCCTGAGGAATAGAATTCAACGCCGGCGGGTAGAACACACTGAAAGCAACAAGGACAAGCATCAGATCAATTCAGCAACGCAACAATAATAACACATTGGAAAGAGAAGGAAGAGATCTTTGTTGCTTACTGTGGAAAGCTGAGGCGGGGGAGGAGGGTAGAGAGTGTGATTGGGGGGAGGATACTGGTCGAGAAGAGAAGGAAGGTACATGCAACCAGTGCCATGGTACCCTTTGTTTCCGTCCATGGTTCGAATCTCGGGTCCGATCCCGCACACCACGAAGTACTCGAAGATTCGAGACATTTCTTCTGGCGATGGCGAATCCAAGAGTTTTTTTTTTTTCTGATTTCTTCCCCTTTCCCCTCTCCGAAACCCGAGAGAAGGGGTGGTGCTCCTAGATCTGGCTCCGATTGGTGAATTTGAATGTGAATTTGTTAGACTTTTAACCTGTATTTCTGGAATGAGGGAGTTTGTTTTGTTAGTTATGGTTTTTGTAGCCAAATGCAAACTAGGTGCTCAGGCGCTGAAAAATGAAATTGCATGCTTTTCTTCCAGTTCGGGAATTCATTGGGTAAACAACGAAAAGAAAGCGAGAGAAGGTAAAAACATAAAATGAAAATTGTTAGTATGCATTATGCAATGTACCCAGAATAAAAATAAACATTAAACTTCAATTCATATTTAATGATTATGTTACTGAGACAAATTTTTTAGAAACTTTAAATATTGTCATATTTATTTTTACTAAAGAGTTAAGATGAAAAACAAAATACCACCTTAATATTATTTTATTTCTTTAAAGAATTAATTTATCATTTATTATACAGAGAAAAAGGAAGGAAAAAATAAAACTACACAATAACAGTGTATGCGTATAGGAATAATTATAAAGTAGCTATTATAAAATTATTCCTTTTTTTTTAGAATAAATATTAAACTATGTCATAGGCTTCCAACAAGTCACCCAATTTACTTTCAGTTCTTATGATAAACTATTCGTAAAACCCAATCATCAAGAGACACTTTAGAGAGCCATAATTCTAAGTCACACACATCGAATGCCACTTCTCATGAAACTTGATCTTTTTTTACCTTCAACTTTAAGGGTCATGAGATTTGGTAAAGGCTTTTATGTTTGGATAGATGACTTCTCTAAATATACTTTAATATAGTTTCTTGCACATATCATGCATGGTTATTAAGTTAAAATTAAAACATTTATTATTTGGATTAATAAAATTTAATATACAATGGTTATTAAAGGGAATAACTTTACTAATATGATATAAGTCATGTTATTTTGTGGATGAATGACGAAACAATAAATAAAGTTTATTTATATATAAGTATTAGAACATGTATATTAATATGAAATAAAAAATAAACATGTATTTTCCTGAAATTTTTTTCTTATTTATAAGATTTAATTACTTATTTCATCAATATTAAATAAAGTAATTAATTTAATTAATAACAATAAATTATCTTAAATTTATAACTTTTTTCCAAAATTAATATTGTCATTAATAGTTATCTCTCTTCTAATTTCTCTCTTCTAAAATTAAGGATAATTCTAGTAAAAAATAACTAATATTAAAAATATTTAGAGAAGTCATCTATCCA